>OU426982.1:53226113-53826113 GCA_911387785.2 Aelia acuminata
AGAAAACAGTCCACAAATTGTTATGTCTTTCAAATATACAATGAGCACTTATTTACTTTAATACTCATAATAAAGTCTTACTACATAACACAAAACAAATAAAGACAGCATTTATATTATATTTGTTTGTTTTTATATACCTAAAATGATTTTATATTGATAAAATGATGTGTTGATTGAGGATTTTTTTTCTCTCTTTAAATTCCAAGTAATTGTAAAAGAAAGCTATGTTCAAAATATAAAAATAAAAGTTATTATTAATTTTGCTTCAGCAAAAGTTTAAACCAAAGGAATAATTGCAAGATGTTGTTAAGCGGTGATTGAAAAGACTGCCAGTGACCGGTAGAGAGGATGGAGACATCTGGACGGACGTTGAACATCCAGCCTAAATTGAACCTGTGTAATAATTAACTAAACAGTGGAACAGTAACCCAATTAACCAAACGCCATCCCAGGCAGCGCTATTAATTAGATAATAACAATATATCATAGCTCGGCCCCTCTTGCAAGATATTAGACGTGAATTATTATACCAAACGGCAAATTATTGCCGCCTCTGTAAACGCCATTCTGATTTATTAGGTCCCTTTGCCCCTTCCGTACTCAGTCCCATTGATCTATGGATTACTTAGTTAAGGTAAGGCAATTATATATAATACGGATATTAGAATATCTACATCAAAACATACAAAAATTATTTATTTGTATGATTGCAGGCAATCCACAACCAGGGTGATGTTTGCCGACTTTACAATGTTAATTTTTAAATATTACTAATAACAGTTTAGTATTGTTTCTGATGATTTAAAAATGGTAGAGTGAAAAAAAAAAGGAATGTATAGAAATAATGATACAGAAAATGAAAAGATAGAAAATAACATAAAATAAGTAAATCAGTGCGTAAATAAATAAAACGTGTATAAAGTGAAGTGTTTTTAGATCTGTTTGTATATTTGTATGTGTTTTGAGTAATTAAATATCTCTGAAATATGCGTGCTTTCGTCATATAGCAGGATCGCTAAATGGTATGGAAGATCCATACCTAGCAACTGTCTGCAGTCAGTCAGTAAGTGTTTAACTGTCAAGGGTACGTTACACTGTATACAGGTTGGTCCTGGTTTTCCAGTCAGCAAATGATGATGTGTGAGTAGAGTATGTCCAATTCGTAATCTTTTTAATATAATTTTTTCACGTCAGTCAGTCAGCTCCGAATTGATGATGTCCATGGTCGTATTGAATATTTGATTTCTCGTAGTTTATTTTCCCTAGTCTTTGTTCAGTTTATTTGTCATATGCCTGTTATTTTTTATGCTATTATTGGGTATATGTCAGTATGGGGATTCTCAAGACAGTCAGACGGTGGAATTAATGATGCTTCCTTTGCCGCTTTATCGGCTTTACAGTTGCCAGGTATGTCGTTGTGACCTGGGATCCACATGAAAAGAACGTTCCTTTTATTTATTTTTAGCTTACAAAGCAGAGCAAATATAAAAACTATTATAGGGTGGACTAGTGGACACTGCATTCTTTAGCTTTCCAAAAAAATACGAGAAAAAAATAATAAGGGTGAGTGGAGTATACATTTTTTATTCTTTTTACTGACTCTCTAAGCTCCCAAGAATCAAAGGAGCTTAGAGAGTCAGTAAAAAGAACGATGTTTTTACTTTATCTGTAGTAAGTCTCTCTTAGCCCCAGGTATATTGCTGTTAATTCTGCGGTATATGAACTAGATTCAGGAGAGAGACTAGTTTGAACTATGTTACGAGTACGAGTAACTATGTAAACTCGTACCGCTGACTATTGCAGCTGCTCCAACACCAGTGTCACTTTTAGATCCGTCGGTGAATACCACGGACCTACTCCATACTCCAACCATACAGTGATAGCCTACATATTTGTGTATGAACTCATTGAAGTACTGGTGAGTTATTCTATTTTGCCTCGAATGATAGAGAAATTTGTTATTGACGTTTATTGTGGGAATGTGCCAAGGTGGGATCATTAAGTATGATAGTTTGTAAATGGGAGGAATAGCGTAATTTAGATCAGTTGTTATGAGTTTTATGCGAACGTTGAAAGGTTTTGGAAATCGTTTATTTGTTGAATATTTGTGATAGAGTGGGTTTTCATCCGATAAACGCGAGCATTCTGATCCGGGTAGTGATGTCATCTTAACGAATTATTTTATCATTAACATATGTCGCCTGTATTCCAAAGGTGGTTCGCCTGCATCAACGCACAGGCTTTCTGTTGGACTTGTCCTAATGGCTCCAGTTGCTAACCGAATACCGGTATGGTGTATCCTGTCAAGTAGCCTCAGTGCTGTAGGCGAAGCGGAGGATCTTACATATGCTCTGTAAGTGAGGTTTTCCTATCAGCACCCCATTTGGTATTGTTGAGAACTTTTAACAGATTTAATAATTTTGAACATTTGTCAAAAAGGTATTTAATAAGAGGGATCCAAGTTAGCTTTTGGTCAAATATCATTCCCAAGAACTTTATAGAAGTGACGCTTGTTATTTCCCTATTATTTAGAATTAATTTAGGCACTAATATGTTTCTTTTCCTGCTAAACAGTATTACTTTTGTTTTTTTCTCCGGATATTTTGAATCCCGTATTTAGTTGCCAAGCTTCTAAATTATTCAGTATGGGTGGTAAGTAATATGTTGCATATTGAGTAGACGGGGCTCTGAGATAAATTAGAATATCATTTCGGTATAGTAGAGTTTTGGCTTTTTCAGGTATGTATTTATGAATTTCGTCAATGGCTATTTTAAAAAGAGTAGGGTTTAGTACACATCCCTGTGGAACTCCGTTTATTTGGGTTTGTTGTTTAGATAGGGTTGATCCAACTCTTACTTAGAATAAGCGATTGGTTAGGAAATTTATGATGAATCTAATAAAGCGACGCTGAATTCCCCAAGATAATAATTTATCAATTATTAAACTTTTCCACACCGTATCGAAAGCCTTCTCAATGTCGATGGATATTGCAATTGTTAATGAATTTGTTATAAATGAGTCGCATATATCTTGTTGCAATTTTAGGATGTGGTGGATTGTGGTGTGGTTTTCTCTGAATCCACATTGTCTGTCTGAAATGAGTTTATTTTTCCTTTATAAACCACTTTAATCTGTTATTGAGGACCTTTTCTATGAGTTTACATGCGCAACAAGGAAGTGCAATTGGTCGATAACTGGAGGGGAGGTGTTTGTCTTTATTAGGCTTTAAAATAGGTACGACTACTGCTGTTTTCCAGATGTCTGGAAATTGACCGCTTGTGAAAATTTCGTTTATAATGGTCAGTAACATGTGTTTTCCAGAAGACGGGAAATTTTTCAGGAAATCATAGGGAATATTATCGGGCCCAGGTGTTCGGGATTTAGATTTACTTAGGGCAACCTCTATTTCGCTGATAGTTATGGGGGCATTTAAGGGGTGTGATGCTTCATTGATTCTTACTGGTATGGATTCAATTCCTAATTTGAGTGGTACAAAGCTCAGATTGTAATGAGAGTCGTCTGAAATTTCGAAACATTGTCGAGCCAACAAATCTGCAATGCTTTTGTGATCAGTTTTAATGCCCCATTCTGTTTTTATTCCTGCAATAACAGGTAGTCGTTTGTGACGTAATAAATTAATTTTTGCCCATATTTCACTAGCTGGTGTGTTTACGTTTAATGATTCTAAAAATTTGCGCCACGATAATTTTTTTTTTTCAATTATCAAACGTTTGGCTTGCGCTTTTGATTGTTTGTATAGTAAAATTATAAAAAAAATAAGTAAATTTGTCATCGTCTAGGTAAGCAACAAACAAGTTCATAGTGAGCGAAAAAATATTAACAAAAAAAAAATTTAATTTAAACAAAAAAAAAAAGCGGTGGTAAACCGCCCTACCTGTCCTAATTGAGCTGACTAATGGCCCTAAACCCAAACAAACAAACCTAATCGAATCAATACCAATCCTTGTTTGAACTAGTAATTATCACAGCGATTATTCGGAGATTAGTGATTATGTGCAAATCAAAATAATATAAATATATATGTTAATATAAATATAATGTTAAAACAGCATTTAAAGTTATGTAATACTTACGAACTATTTTTATTGGACGTTATGTTATTAGTCTCCTGCAACTAATATTTGCGTTTTAAGGATAACGCACTTTTTGACGATAATCACAGGATATATTATTTTCTATTACAGTTATAAGATTCAATAATAAAAGAAACAATAAATGCTAACAGATAATATGTTGAATAAAGATCCTTAAATAGCCAATTTAGAAGATTGGTCCAAGAATAAAGGAAAAGAAGCCTTAAAGAGACCAATACAAAAGACAGCGAACGAAACAATTGTGTTCGCGGTCGTGAAAAAGACAGGAGACAATGCCAGAGAAAGAGGAAGCAATTTATAAAAGAGAGAGCGAGAGAGTGAGAGAGAGGGATGAAAGGGTTAATTGGTAGCCGATCAAAGGATACGTCTTCTTTATCGGTTTTTTAAATACACATTTAAAAAGAGAGGAATATGAATTATATAAAAAAAAAAGAGGGGGTCGTTAGAGTGCACCCTTAATGGCGGGGGTGGGGTAAAAATGATATAAAAAGGGAGGGGGCGGTCGATGGACCAATGGAAAGCGAGGGGTGGGGGCGGGCTCGCTCGATACCCGATACCTTCCCTCTCGTCCCCTCCCCGAGATAGTTTTAATTATTATAGTTCTCACTTTTATCAGAGGATAATATAGTTCTGGTCTGCCTATCAACCAACCTTATCAATCCAGAGGAGTAGGGACTGTAGGTTAGGGAGTGTGGGTGGGGGAGGGGGGGGGGGTTGGAGTTTATAGTGAACATTCCACTAGCTCCCTCACAAAGAGACGAAGCCTTTGATTGAAGGGTAAAGGGTCCTCCGGACCTGGATCATCACTTTTCTTTCACACAAAGAGAACCTAAATTTACAGCCGTAGTCACGGCAAGGTCCCCCACAACTTTGGGAGAACAAAATAAAAATATTTTTCAAAAAATGCAATGATAATACAAAACCAACAAAATAAACCTAATGATCGAAAATGCAAGTTGATAGATAACTGAAAAAAATTTGAACTAAATAATACACAAGTTCTTTTATAATATTAGGTTATTTAAATAGTTTATAGATTAATAATAAATGAATAATTATTGTATGAACATTGAAATTTGAATGACCAAAATTGACCTGTCTCCATCCTTCCAGCCCTTTTGAACTTCATCTTACTCAGTAATTTACGATAGTCTCAAAAGGGGTATTCATGCAACTTGTGTTAATTATTATATTATATCATGTTGTTTTAGAAATGTGAAATTTTGAGTGAATGACCCGTTGATACTAAATTGTTAAAGTTTTAAACCTAACCAGTCATAGGAAAGTTATGCCTAAACTGTAAACAAAGTTATTTGTCCGCACTGTGAATTCTGATTCTTGATTGATAATTTTAAAAAACCAAACCAAAGTAATAAGGCAGAATTACTAGACCATATAATTAAGGATGCCTTACTAAATACGACAGATCAAGAAAAAGATTCCCATCAACTTTATAAAAACATGGACAAAATACTCAAAGAGGAGACCAATTTAATTTTATTTTTAAATCCACCACTCTGTGGTGTAGCGGTTAGCATCCTCGCATGTAACGCAGGAGACCCGGGTTCGACTCCCGGCGGAGCAAAATCTTTTCTCTTCAAAAAATAAATTATTTAAAAATAATTTAAAATTGGTGGTGAGCCACAATTTAAGATTGGATTAATTAATTTAATTTTATGTTAAATAAAATGAGGGTTCTTTCTTCCCAACGAACAACGAAAGAAACAGACTGGAAAAGCCTGTAGAAGGTGGCTGTGTAGAAATAATTGATAATTTATTTGGGCTTTTCCATTTTACTCATCTGAACAGAAAAGAAACAGACGTAAACACCCCAAAAAAATAAAAAATAAATAAATAAATAAGTAAGTAAAAATGAACTGAGCAAACCTCTTTGTAAACTTCTCAGTTATTATATAGTCGAATTCAACCATTCGACTTCCATGAGTTTATGGTACCCAACACTGCATTAAAATCGAAAGTGCCGCAGGTTTCTAACACACAAGAAGTAATTTCTATCGAAAAGAAGTTTCTCGAGTTTAACATTTAGATGGCAATTACAACAGTTAACACTGGTTGCATGAGTACCTACCCTCAGATGACTTGGCTATATTAACATTGAAGTCTAATAACATTATTCCTCATAGGATTTTAAAAATGATTCTCCGAAATATTAGAAGAAAGTACAAAGTTGATTTAAAAGATATAGGTCTCTAAGAAATAATATAAAATGAATTACCCATAAGTAAAGATATAACAATGAGAATATAAAAATGTCAAAACCATTGTGATGGATGAGTGACAGTTACACGGATGTGACACGCGTCACGACGAACTGAACCGTATCGTGACGACGTACCATAAGCTCAACATTAGAACAAAGGGACAGACAGAACTGATTGCAGCCCCTATATTTCAAAGCTTATCAGTTAGGACCCCCCTACTTCCTCGGCCGTATAAAGTTTACGACCCCAGCGCGCAGTTTACTACTAATAAATACATTTTTATAACTGGCCCTTACGTCACTTTTACTACCTCCTCCATGCCGTGCATCCTCTCTATAGGCTGCGTAAATCATAACTCCCTCTATTACCGAGCGGTCGAGGAACCGTAACATCTAACAATAGGAGAAACTACAATGACAGGTAATATGATTTTTTTCTTTTTTTTTATACAGATTTTTGTTATAGCTTTTAAAATTGAATACAGTTATTAAATAAAATAATGGGAATTTTTAAATTTATTAAATCAGACCATCAGTCATATATCATACTGAGAAAGGTGCTTGTTAAAATATTGGGCCAAACAAAATTTCACTTTAACCCATACAAACTGATTTTTGCGAAATTAACCAACGGGGGGGGGGGGGGGAGAGGAGTAGAAAATCAATATAAAATATTATATGTTAGATGTCAATGTATCGTCAATTTTTTAAAAATTAAATAGCTCCCGCAAAAATTTGTTTGGAACTAGAGAAAATAAAAACAATGTTTTAATGGTGCAATATTCTTACTATTTAGGAGGGAAAAAAAAAAAAAAAAAATATTACTAAACTAATATAGAATATTTTATTTTTAGATGTCGATGTATTGTTATTTTTTTTTTGTCTGTTGAAGCATTCTTAAGGGTGGTCGGTTATGTGTTATATATTATTAATCACAAATAAATTCTATAACATAATTTATTCCTATATGATTAGTAGTATAATATAGATATACTAAAAATATGAATAAAATGAGCCATGTTCTTCATAACTTCTTTTTTTTTTAATCCTTAAAATATTCAAAAACAATCAGTATAGAATATAGGATGGCGCTATTTTCAAAAAAGCAAAAACTCAACTATTAAACAACAAGAAATCGATAAAAAATGAAGAGAATTACACATACTAAACTGCTTCGGACTTAACTGAACGGATTTTAAAAAAGTATTATTTTTATTTACCTGTGTTAAATTAAAAATAAAACTACTTAAAAGTTACACATAAAAGGGTTAATTAATCTCAAGTTTATACACACATATATATATATATATATATATATATATATATATATATATATATATATATATATATATATATATATATATATATATAAACTCCACTCGACAAAAGTAGACCAAATACAGTTACAGTTCTATCGGCATAAATTAAAACCCGCGCTGTTTTAAGGGGCGTCTTGCCCATTATAAAACAGCCTTTAAAGGACTTCTTAAAAAAAAATTTAATCCTTGATTATAAAAAAAAATTATTGGTTTAACTGAAAAAGATATATGATAAAGATTTTTTTTAGTTACGCTGGACTTGTCCAGGGTTAGATTTAAATGTTTTATTTAGATGTCCAAAATTACAATGGAATGTACTTTGGATATGACGGCTAAAAGAAAAAAATTATCATCCGTTGAAAATAACATTAAAATTAAAATACCTAGAAGAATTATAGACTAAACAAGCAGGCATACTTGAAAAGAATGTTTTTGAAAACATTCTTAAAGAGGCGAATCTCATAATAGAGGATATAATACTAGGAAAGTTATGATATATTCACATACTCGTCACATTTTCCTCCATTGAAAATACTTCAGTGAATATAAAAGACGCGTAGTGTAGATATAAAAAACCTTTTTTAATTTCATTACATTCCGTAGAATATTAGATAAAAAGAAATGGAAAAAAAAAAAAAAGAACTGACGTTTAAAAGTCAAGGGCTATAATTTAAAACTGTAGAGGGAAAACGGGATTGAAAGGGAAGTAGGCGGGTTTAAAGGAGGGTGCTTTTTCAAATGAGAGATGATAGAAATCATAAGAGAGAAAAATGAATAAAATGGGGCACAAAATGAAATATGAGATAGGAGAAAAAAGGAGAAGGACTCATTATAACCATTTCTTTCTTTATCATCGTGTGCGAATGGAGGGTATCTGAGAGCTCCACCCGACAAAAGGAAAACCAATACAGTTACAGTTCTATCGGCTTAAATTAAAACTCACTCCCAAATGGCGCCTTAGCCATTATAAAACAGCCTTTTAAAGGAGCAATATAACTTCGGCACCGTGTACAATAAAAAAACAAACAGATTCATTACAAAGTTAGAAGGAGCAAGAGCAGTTGCTTAAACAAAAGCATTGTAAAGAAAACAAAAACATTATTGGATACAATTATACGTCTTAATGATGAAACTTAAAATAAAAAACTTTACGAAGCGCAGTAAACCTTAATTAAATGACGTAGCTTTCCAATTTTAAGACGCCGTCAAGTGCAAATGATTGCTGTCTGTATTAATACCACTGTTAACTGTCTCATAAATATAACTATTATTATGTGATTCTAAAACGATTTATTTTTTCAAAGTTAAACCAATATTCTTTTCAGCGTGCGATATCAAACAATTTTTAATGACAGCAGGTGCTAATTTAGTAATTAGAATAAATTCATTGCAATGTATATATAGACGATATTGAGGACAAGTTCATAAGATTTTAAACTAATTAATAACTTTATTGACGATTGGTGATTCTCTAGACGGTATATATATATATATATATATATATATATATATATATATATATATATACAGTTAATTTCAATCATTTTTCTTATAAATACTTTTTCTTTTAATAATTTTATTTTAGATAAATTCATTTAAAAATTATATACACAGATAATGACCATTAAATTATTTATATTATGTATATATAAAACGACTCATTTTAATATTCATGTATAATGCTTACCATCTTTTATATTATTATCAGTTCTGTAAAATATTCATTTATTGTCATCCTCTAGCATAGATACTCATATATTTGTTTTCTTGGATCGATGTTGGATCGAAACGTTGGCTTTCGAAAACAAAATTTTTTTCAAACTGAAAATCCTGATCATCATTTAACCTATCGAAAAAACCTTATAATTAGCAGCGTGAAGTAACGTTTTAATAAATTTATTTCCTTTATTTTAGCAATATTGTTAACTTTATAAAAATAGAATTTATAAAATAAAATGAAGTTATCCTATTTTGATAGTAAATTCCTTAAATTTACCCAAAAGGAAAATTACTATAATTTGATATTAGGTAAATTAATCGTTATATAAAATAATATCGCGTATATTGATTCAATAGTTGGATTAGTCACTATATCCTCCACTAAGTTATGGAAAAAATCCCTTTGAAAAAATCCTGTTGTAAATAATACAATTAGGATAAAATATAGAAAATTATTCAAGTTTATTTAAAATAATATGAGTAGCATTGACGATGTGTAGTGGATATTTATCCATTTTATTCCAAATAATTAAAAAAAGATTAAAGTTAGATCATTTTTATTATTCCTCAATTAAAAATCCAAAAACATAATGGTCATAATTATTTATATTAAATTAAATTAAGATGCTGAGATAACTGTCAAATCATTGAGTAGGGAGCGGCA
Organism: Aelia acuminata; assembly: GCA_911387785.2. Taxonomy (NCBI): domain Eukaryota; kingdom Metazoa; phylum Arthropoda; class Insecta; order Hemiptera; family Pentatomidae; genus Aelia; species Aelia acuminata. The sequence goes on from OU426982.1 coordinate 53,236,156, forward strand.
AAGTACTGTAGATAGGAAAAGGATATTTGTTATTCCTAAATGTTTAATAATTAATTTAATTAACGATAATGTTTATGAGATAAGCAGAGCTGTGAAATGGCCGCCCTGAGCTAAGCAGGAGATTAAATGGACGGGGTTTGATATTGCAATTCCAAGACGTCCCCCCCAAACCACTATTGCTTAGGGTATGTAATCAATCAAAGCCTATCCCAGTGTTGACATCATTAGTAATCAATTTAGTGGCACTGGCAGACGCTGGTAATCAGTAGCCCCCCCTATATTCATGTACAACCCCCCCTCTTCGCCATCAACCATGCAAATTAATTGGTCTAGCATATCTTGTCTTCAAAGTTATTGTTAATAATTTACTACCAATCGGCAATACCATCGACTTATGTTAGTCAATCTGATGGTAGGTAAGAAGGTCATGAAACACGTATAAATTTTAAAATCAGGATATTATATAAATGTATATATATATATATACAATATATATATATATATACAATATAAATGTATATATACAAAATATATATATATATATATATATATATATATATATATAATGCACTAGTATAAAATATATACTTAACTCATTTTTTAACAAATACGATAAAGCATCATTAATATTATTATATAAATTTTTTAGTAAACTATCATGAAATATTTTATTTTAGTTCTATTTTTAATATAGTATGATAAGGTTCTAAGTTATTTTTAAAAATTTCGAAGCTAGTTTCAATTTTTAAGAGTATTTTTGTTGCTTGAAAATTTCAAATATATACACTTCGGAAACTAAAATTTATGAAATATATTTTTTAATATCATCAAATAACTTTGATCTCTTTACCATACAGCGGTATTTTCCGCATTTTTCCAAACATTTTGCTTAGAACCCTTGTCCTCTATTAAGATGGCAAAACAAGCAAAATTTAAACTAAGCAGCACAGCCACGACCTAATTGCAGATTAGAAGGCGACTAAAGAGGAGCTGGAAAAGATAATTCCTTTAAGTTACCAACAAAGACCAAGAAGAGGTGCTGGTGGGTACCATTTTCCCCATTCCAATAAGTAAACTAATTGTATCCGAAGATACATTAGCTCATAGGTAACTTTAATGCGAAATGTGAAAATAAAGATTAAAAAAAGGTATGATCTCCATGCATGTATCATATATCATATTCAATATATCACTCTATCCAGGAGTAGGAGCATAAGACATTGTAAGAAAAATTATTAGAATTATTGAAGATTTAAGAAATTGAACATAAGAAAACGCAATTTAAATTTACAACGCAAAAAAGTTTCACATTTTGCAAGTAGAAGTAAGCCATTTACACATTTCAATAAATATAAGTTTTGAAACAATCACCAAAATTGCTAAGCAACTTTGCTCCGGAGCGGCCGCTGGGGTAATCGTGCTAATGTTTGCAGTGTTACACTCAGAGCGGTCAACACGGGAGATATCCATAGGGAAGTAGGTGTGTATATACACACACATACATTAGTTACAAGATACCTCTGATTTCCCCAGTGCCGAATAGATCCGCCCTTCTCCAGGGACTAGGGTAACTGGGTCGGGCTTAGTTACCACCAGCTGTCGATAAATCATTTGTACCAGATATCGACTGTTCGTTAGAACCGGGCCTCCCTAGTTCCCGACCATTGTAAGCCATTCCGACAACAGTCTATGTCAATAAAGGTAAACAAAATGGCAAAAAAAGAGGAAAAAAAATCAATAAGTTAACCTCATTTAACAGGTCTTATCCTAAACAAACATAAAAGAACTCCCAGTCTAAACAACCCCAATTTTCGAAGGTTGTATAAGCGGTATTCAAAAGAAATTTTTCTTTCAATGAAACTTCATTAAATACTTGATGGAACAAAGAAATCAAAACGTGGATATTCTTAAGTTAAAAATATAATTAGTTGTTTAGTTAATCATTATTATCGTTAACAGTCAACGGATGTAAAAAATAAATATATTTCTTGATACAAGAAGTGTTCTTTACAAATTAATAATTATTTAAACATATCTTTCTCTGTCTTATAGGAAGGAGGTAATTTTACATCAGTTAGTATGTTTTTGTAATTTGTGCGAAAATTAATCTATGAAATGTGTTCTACAGTCATTTCGCTGAACACTCTCTGTGAATAGTTTTCGCAGATATTTGCGTGAAACTTAGAAGTGGCCTAAGCGGAAAAGTCATAATAAAATAATACTTTTCGCCTAGGCTTTACTCGCTCATTTCCATCGTGAAAGATCATTTTTAATTTTACAAAATGTGAACTATTAAACTGTACATGTGTAAACTGTAAAATATGGCATATTAAAAATATTGAAAAATTATTTTAGACTAACACAATATGTAGTATTGTAGTACAGAATGTAAATCGTCCCGAATTTATATAAAAAGTGATTTCAATAAGTAATTAATATTTCATTACAAATATCCTGCAATCACTATAGGGTATCACTGATTCACAATTAAAATACAAATTTAATATAACATTATTGAGTAATGTAATAATTTTTAAGAATACACACTTCAGGAAAAACGGGAGATTTTAACTTGTAATGACCAAATATAGAACTTACCTGAAAAAAGAAAAAAAAATATTAAAAAAAAGTCATATAATTATTTGAATAATGAAATGTATAACTAATCCTAAAAACAAATGTTAATCAAAGTAAAACTAACCTAATTTCAAAAGATGTGTATTTAAAAATAATATGTACACTCTAAAAATAGATTGAGGTAGGTACGAAACGGAAATTGGGTAGTTGTTGTAAGCAAGAAAATCTAATCAGTCCAGCAAACAAAAACACATGATAGACCTAAACCCAAGGAAGTAAAACCTTATGTAAATTTACTTAAAAAATGTAGTCCAATCATAACTGTATGTACAATAGAAAGAAGATTCATTCCCATCCTGGATATTGGAAAATACTGAAGATATTGCTATTTCATTCCTACGTATACCTCAGGCCATGTTTATTCCCATCAAGCTAATTTTTCTGTAACCAAACCAAGATCGGAAAAAAAAAAAAATACATAATTTTCCAAAGGAAGGTATGTGTATATTTTTATTTATTACTTAACATAGAAATAATGATAAAAAATAATGCTCATTCAAAATTTGAGATAAATGGAAGTTTATTCTTTTGCAAAAAAAAAAGTGCTCTGTAAGAGTTATAGCTAATTTAAAAAAGAAAAAATCTGAAAAACATGCCACAATACTGACTTTCAAATGATTTATAAATTATTTAATTCTTTCTTTTAAAACTAGATAAAAATCAGTTCATATATTTATAATTAAAAGACAATTTAAACAATATTATATATTTGAGTAGAATAGATCAATTAAACTTATGACTAATTTTTTCCTCTTTCGAATTTTGATCTTATTCCAAGATACCCAAAACACTTTGAGTGGGTTAAAATGGAAGTGAAATAAAATATACACGTATTTTCCCTGATGGAAAATTCATTCATGTACTCATTGATTTAATTTTATGATAAAATGATGATACATGTCATTACCGAAGATACCGTAAAGAAATGTTATAAAATAACAGTCATCTTCCCAACAAAGAACATAAATAAAAACAAAACAACCTCTGAGAATTAATTATTCAATAATTTCTTAAACTTATTAACAATAATAATTAATGTTTAAAGAACCCAAAGATTCGATCCTGAAGTTTTTCCAATAGTTAACTACATGGCTAATTTAAATTGAGGGGATAATTTAGTCGAAAAACAGCTCCACCAAAACTTTAAGACGTTGCATATAGAATAATGTAGCAATGCAACTTGTCTTTTTGTATAATTAAAAAAAATATTTTTGCTAGCATAGATAACTCCTCTGAAATCAACAAAATAAAGCTAAACAGAGAGAAAAAATAAAACTCATCATTGTAGATTAAGATATCCTTCCAACCCCATCATTTGTAGAGTGTAATTACCAATTTAAGGATTTAAGTGGTTTCACATAATATTGAATCAACTATTTAAGTTTATTTATTCAACATGTATGAAGGAGCTATATTTCTTTAAAAAAAACTAACAAGACTATAATAGCTTAGCTTAGACTAAAACCTAAAACAATCTACTAATTAAATTATCACATTGCCACAGCGTAAGAAAATAGGGAACAAATCGGAAACCGCGAGCAGATCCTCGGGAATGGAACTGATACTTAATCCGAACAATTTGCATGAGTACGCAAGGGGGCAGAACATAAGAAACCCAGTTCCTGATGAATAAAGATCAGAGAGAGAGGGTCCGTGACAATGTGACAAGGAAGAAAGAAGAAGCGTCCCCATTGGAATTCATGAATGGGCAAACCTCAGCTCTACTTCATTCACAATCTCCCCCCCCCCCCCTCCCGGTCCTTAGTCAGCTGCTGGCATACTTCACTCTTTTTTTTTTATATTTTCTTGTTTACTCTTGAATATATATTTTTAGGAGCTTCTTTAAACGAGATATATTGCACCGACAGAAGGAATCGCGGCGCAAATGAAAAATGTCTTACGAAGTGTCATAATTTTTAGGTTAAAAATATAGGTAAATTACTAAGCCCATTCTATTTAACTTCCTGATATTTTCATTATAGATACGGAGTGTCCGAAACTACTGGAATAAATGGCTACTGAAGTTTTCGATTTTTGCAAAAAACAACAATTTTTTTTCTTTATAATAATGATAAATAATAATAAATATAAATAACATATAGCTGCTCGTAATAATTATAGGATATTTCAACCAATAAGCAAAACAATAGTTAGAATTGAAATATTTAAGTTCAGCCGCGATTTAATAGTAAACCCCCAGTTTTCGTCAACGATAGAAGTGAAGAGACCAATCAAACAGAAAGCGGAATCCTTCGTCTTTCGTTCCATTGTGAGCCTCCAGCACTTTAAATGTCTCCTCTATCCATCTTAATCTAGCGGAATACCAATGAAATGTTAAACAGTCAATCGCAGGCTAACGTTGGAGAAACTCACATCTTACTTCAAATATTTAATCAAATTGGTTTCAAAATCATCAGGGATTTTATATATGTGTATGTGTATATATATATATATATATATACCTTACACATTGGATCAGTTTTTTGCGTAATTTTTTTTTTTTTAAATAATAATAATTGTTTTTAAAATTCATATTGAATATATATATATATATATATATATATATATATATATATATATATATTCAATATGAATTTTAAAAACAATTATTATTATTAAAAAAAAAAAAAAATTACGCAAAAAACTGATCCAATGTGTAAGGTATTTTCTTAGTCTTATAGTTTTACTACAGTACTACAATTAAATTAAAAATCTGGTGCGTACTCGCAACACACAACTTTCACTTACCAACTTACTTAGATTAGAAATTAATGGGTTTTGTTAATTGCCACTTCTCAAAAGAACAGAACGGCTTTAATTATGAACAATGGCCTGTCATTAAAGGCGAGTGCCGTATGCGTGGGCTTAACGAGTTTTATGAGTTGACTGAAAATTTTTTTTTTTTTTCTCCTCTTTATGTTTTATTTATTTTTATCTTATCTCATATTTAGCCATTACTTATTTTTAGGCGTAACGAGAGACAGTTAATTTCTCCATGTAAACAAAAACAAAGGTACTTTATAAGAAACAAACAAACAAAAAAGCCCCCCCCCCCCCAAAAAAAAGCCCCCTAAGAACATTTTAATAATGATAAAGCTTACCTGATATTAAAGAAAACCAAATTTTCATTAAACATGACGAATTTGATAAAAATCGTTAAAGCCGTTTTTGAGATAATCGAAAAAAAGTTAAAAATTGGAAAAAAAAGTCATAAAATCAAGTGCCCCCTCAGTTGGACCAATTTTGATGAAATGTTTACTTTTACATATTTGGTATATACATACATCAAATACCCAGTTTCTTCAAAATCGTTAAAGCAGTTTTTGAGTAAATAAAAAATATGTACACGTGAAATTGGTACAAAATTTATTAAGTAAAGTCCCCCCTCCGGTTGATCAATATTGACTAAATTTTTACAGTCGTATCTCGGGCATATACATACATCAAATACCCAGTTTGATCAAAATCGTTAAAACCGTTTTTGAGTAAATAAAAAAAAATCGTGAAAATGATACAAAATTTAGTAAGTAAAGTCCCCCCTCCGGTTAATCAATTTTGATGAAATTTTTACAGTCATATCTCGGGCATATAAATAGATCAAATACTCAGTTTAATCAAAATCGTTAGAGCCGTTTTTGAGAAAATCGAAAAAAACGTAAAAAGTTATTAAATAAAGTACCCCCTCCCTTCGAGCAATTTTGATGAAATTTTTGCTGTCACATCGCGGGCATATACCTACACTAAATACCCAATTTCAGGTTCCCACGGTTTATAGTTCTTGAGCTAGTCTGTTCACACACACACACACACACACACACAGACCATTTCGCGGGACTTGGTTATTTCGACTCAGGGAGTCCCAAAACGTGTATTTCCGTTGAAAACCGGAAGTCGAAATTTTTCACGATCGCAATACTTCCACTTACTATATATTTCATATATAGGTAAGTGAAAGTAAAAAATGAAACAAAAAGGAAAAAAATTAAAATGTAACAGAATCACATATTTTGTTCAACAGTTATGATATGGTAGGTAGGTCAAAATAATGGATAAATTCTTTCAGGAGCAAAAATAACTATGATTTTTTTTTAAATATTCAAACGAATTAAAAGCTAAGAGAGAGGCATCACTTCACATCTTAATATAATTCAAACGATTTTTGTGAATAAACATAATATAACACAGTGAATAAAAATAAAATTCAAATAAATATAAAATAATTTCAATCCAAGAATTATATGATCTCAATTTTTCGATTAAGAAATTCAAGGTTGTTGATCGGGTAGTTATTTACGTTCATTTGAGAGAGCTGGGGCTCTGCCTTGAGTTTTTCATTAACATCGCAGCAATGATTATGTTTTTTTATTATTGTAAAACATCATGGAACAAATAAAATATAAATTGGTATAAATAATAAAACCGATCTGCTCCCACACTTAATCTCGTCAGGTGATAAAATAATAAATAATGACTTCTGCTAAGAAAGAAAAAAAGAAAAAAAAAATCCTGAGTAGAAAGCTCCCTTTTATAATTAGCGACGAAATGAGGCCGGAAGGAGATTATTCATTAATTCATCGCCAGTTTTTTTTTCAAGTTTTTTTCCTCGTACTTCAGCTCGACTGGAATCGGCGCCCAGGAGGAAAGAAGTAAAAAAACTATGTAGATATATATAGCGGAAAAGCAAGACTTAAAAACGGTTCACACAGTATAAGGCTGGAGGTAGAATATATGAACTGGCTTCATTATAAGAAGAAAACCGGTCCATGGACTTCCTTCCCATGGGTTCTATAAGCACTTTCTCCGTCACTCCTTCCAGCGAATAGCCATTATCGTTTCATCTCTATAATAGTCGTGCCAATGGGAACTCGAGAGGCCTGTGAGAACTGTATAACTGGACACGGCTACCTGGATCGAAATACCAATGATCGATTGCCTTGTAATAGGATAATTATACGGATATAAAAGAGGCAATTGATTCTTTAATGAAACGTTAGCGCATATAGAATAAGACTGACACAGTATTCAGCGATCATAGAGCATTCCTATGACTTTAATTTTACTTTCTCAATAATGGTAAGGATAACCTTTACAAATATATATAAATTTTAAAAAAAGGGGGTACGTTAGGAAAACCTAAAATCAGGATCTTATCATTACATAGATAGATAGATTAACTCGCCAGTGATTTTATATAGTAACAGTTACCTTGATAAATTAAAATAAATGGATTTAAGAAACACAAGTATTTATTTAATAGGAATTCCACATAATTTTGACAAATAACCAAACAAATAAATATAATTTGAATGAGTTACTTTAGGTACCTTTGGAAGCCAAACTTACATAATGTCCTTTTTTATCCAAAATGACTTCATTTGAGTGCCTCTGCCTCCACATGAACTCACTTAAGTATGAGTATAATTCCTCAAAGTTAAATAATGTGTCCTTGTTTATAATGTGCCTTCGGTAAAATTCCTCTTTCTTCAAAGAAAATTTTGGCTAGTTCCTGTTCTTTGCACAAATCGTAAAATTTAAAAAGATTCATTGTTTTAGCACACTGTTAACTCCCATTACACAAAAAACAAATTCATTTATATTTAAACATTTGTATAATTGTATCAGTGGTATTAAATTACATAGCAACCGTAACTGAATATCATAAAATAAATGGCGGTGCTAATCTAAAAAACAAAGAATATTTCGTTATATTTGGATCATTATCTTAAATATTATTTCAGAAGAAACACAAACATGAGTAAATGGTATAATCATTGTTCTGGAATGGGTCGGGATATCAACTATGTTGAGAGTGGGGCCTAAGAAACTAGCTTGAGATAAACCCGGTGGAAGTTAAATAATAAACCATTAATAACACAAAGAGTTTAAAAATAGTATAGTGATAGTAGAAACGCCAGGAAAACGAAAATAGTTTAAATATGTTCCACTCAGCAACCTTCAAATGAATGTCTTTCAAAAGACATATACTCAATAACTAATGTTTACATATGATCCTTGTACCTCAAGCAACATAACATGAAAAAGTATTTCAATTAATATTCCTCTTTGGAAAAATCGCACCTTTATGTTTTGTATATATATTTTATTGAACTATAATTTTTATTATCTTTATCATACTATTACAAAATAAAAAGCTGCGAATTTTCCAAGGGGAAATATTTGAATTGCTTTCTCATGCAATGTTGCTAATGTTACAAGAATCACATGAAAGCATTAGTTATCGTATATGTCTTTAGAAAACATGAAATTGAAGGTTTGTTTTTAGGAAAAATGCTTTCCTGAAAAATGTTGAAATGGTATTAGTCATTTTGTATCAAATAAAACATGACCTAAAAGGCTCATGAATATTTTAATTGTACCAAGACCATAAGCACTAAATAATCTGCTATCATAAACAAATACCTATCATAGCTATAATAGCAGGTATCATACACGGCTGCTTTGTACGACGGCGCTAACCCCAAGAACAGCCTTTGGTTCTTTTGGTGGTTTGTTTGTTTGTTGGAGCTTAATTGCGTAAAACCGAACCGGTCATCAACGCCAGTGACCTTCTTTTGAATCACTATTATTTTGTTTAATCACTACTATTTTTTTTTATCCTCCGGTGATCTGATCTGTCATATTTCTGATAGTATGTTGATTGATTTTAAAAATTTGAAAACTAATTCTATTTTCTTAGTATCATCCGTAAGAACTGCTGCTATTTCAGGTTTCAATCCATATCTATTTAGTTTTGACGTGTAATAAGGGCATTCTTGGAAAATATGTTGTATTGAGATGTTACTATTGCAATGTTTACATATCGGTGGACCTTCCAGGTGGTAAAGGAAAGGAAGATGGTTTTGGCTGGGAAGTAGGGATCATAAAAAATAAGTAGTGCATTGACCAGGTCTGGTGAAAGGGTCTGAGGGTCTGCAAGTGTGTCGTAATTCAACACGAGGAGTATAAAACTTCATGGGCCAACATCCATACACCTATCACAGCTATCAAACATTCTAAATTTTTGAAAATATTTCTTTTTAATTTTATATTTATAGGTATCTAATAATGTTATATTTTGATATATTTGAGATTATTTTGCATATTTTAATAAAATACAGATTAAATTATACACACCAAAAATATTTAAAAGTAAATTTCTTGCATATCCTATGTTGTATGAGGATTCCAATAGGCAATCCTTTGTTAAAGTCCTGTTAGATGGGGATTATTAAAGGGTGGAGTAAGTTAATGGGATTTAACTCCCCAGTGCTCAATCCTATCTTCAATGCTGTTATTCGTGACTGCAGGGATTTGGATGCAACAGTTGGGTCATTATTGACGGAAGAAACACACATGTGCAAATAGTGAGAACAGTACTCTAGGATAAAGTGGGCTATCAGCTGTATAAACTGTGTAGAGAATGGGGTTTAAAAAATTACCTTGAGATACACCTGCTGAACTTTTGTTTGTTTTGTTGAGTAGACGTAAAAATATATTTTTTTAATGCTAACTCCTTGGAAACCCAAAAGTTTGAAAGCGTTATTAAACTTTAAATTGTAACTAAAAACTGTGAAATGAACGTACCGGGGTTTCTAAATAGCTAGTGATCTGATAGATGGGAAAAATGAAAATAATTTAAAAAGGGGAAAGAAAGCATTTGGGGAAATCACCAGTAACTGTATATTAGCAATAAAATAATATAAAGCCATGTATTATCACAAGTATAATGATTCCAGGATTCGAAGATTTAGGAGAAATAATATTGCCCATATACTTTTAGTTTTAGTAATGTTTCTGTCTATCCTCCACCTAATTTTTTTTTTAGTCCATAATGACTAAACCTGTTATAAAAGTAATCGTTTAAGTTAAGTCAAAGGAGGTTCCGAGGATTTGTAAATCAGGTTTGTGGTTTTACAACTTCGAGGCAAGTGAAAGTATTGGATTGGTTTAGACTTTATAACCGTGTGATGAATAACGCAAGGTCAGAACATAGCTTTAGCTGTATTTGATCAATGCAATTATGGCTGAACGGGTTTCAATGTTATTTATTCTTTTATAAACATAAGAAATGTAGGTACAGAAAAATGTTGCATATATTTCTATTGGTTATTTTGCTAACACTAACTGACGTAACAGGACAATGATAATAAACGCTAAAGGAAAAAAAAAAGATATCCATAGTGGAATCCATTACAGTTATAAACCATACGATCCATGGAAAGGTGGAAGCTAAAGAACCTGAGAGGTGTTGGGGGAGAAAGCACTTACTGGAAGCGGGGACAGACAAGAGATAATAGTGCTATTACAGACCATTACACCGGCCGGGGTGTGGTGTAGGTAGCTACCGTGCATTGTGCTACGGGTATCCTTGACAACTATGTCGGATCAGTGCCTTACCTTCTAAGGAAGCCCGTCCACTAGCCCAGGATGGTCACTGGGACTACCGAGTCTTAAATGTCTTCTTGCTAAAGATCTTTTTTCTAAGAGCTTGACATTATCTCAACAGGAATACGACTAAGGCAATGCATTACGAAAAAGCACATCCTTACTTATTCAAAACTTTTATCGCAAGTAATCAGTACTTGAAAAATTAACATTCGAGAACCCAACATTAACTAAGCCCTACAACATGCGCTTGTTTCTGGGAACAACTTAGTTCCTGAAAAAAACCTTCCATTACATAGGTAGGGAAAATGGAAACATTCCTTCACACACGTTCGCACGAAATGCATAATCTTTAAACGCTCATTCTTTCACGTTTTTGTGAGAAACATATGAAAGATGGGCTAAACTGTTTTACGATAAGAAACACAATCATTTTGAGTGTAGGAGAAATGTGCGTTGTTTCTGAATTTCTGACCCTCAGGTATTTTGGAGGCTCTTAGTAAATAAATAACTTATTTACTACCACATCCATAAAACTAGGGAAGGTATAACAATATCAATAAATGTTGTATTGTTTTTAATAAATAAATTCCATTGAAATACCAAATTGTGCACCATAATATATGATTAGACCAAAAAGATTAAGTGGTTTCTCAAGGAACTGTTTTCAAGTATATCGCTAACAACAAATTTCCGATTATATAATATTTAATATAACTTTCCTTACTTAAAGAAAAAATATATTATTGATTAGGAGGATTACAAAAGTAATTTTTTATTTGTTGAGGAGACCCAATGTTCCATAACTTGAACAATTGAAATTAATCTCTTCAATACTTTCGAAACTGCGCAAAAAACGTTTTTCACATTGACATTGACATAGATTAGTAATTGGAACTGTTTATCATAGTTTTTAAGACTCTGTTGTTTTATTTCATTCAGTAAATTAAAAAAACAAACCTAATGTTCTTTACCCACGAGGAAGACGTTTTTTTATTTTATTTTGTAAATGCTATAAAAGCCATGTTTTCATAGTTTGGAGCTAACGGTTTCCCTGAAGACGACTGCAATACAAATAAAAATTAAATATATTTCTATGACCACATGTTAAGTACAGATTAAAAAATAAGATTTAATTTTTTTTTTCACACGACTTACCAGATTTTTTAACATATTTATTACTTAATTAAGCACTTTACACGGTAAACAACTCTTGTATTGTTTAAATTTACTTATCAAGGCGTCGCCTAAAAAATGCTTAAGTGGCAGCGGAAACAAATTAAAAAATATTTGTTTACTATGGACCTAACGCTTTGGACGCTTTACGCTGCAGCTACAGATTTAAATGAGTTATTGATGAAACTACTCGACCATTACCAACTAGATAATTTATATTACATAACTGGCACACTTCTGAGCAGGGTTATGAAAAGAAAACTCGACCGCATAGATAACAAAAGCGGAAAAGGAAGAAAGGAAGCCCTGCCCTGTCACATATATTCAAGTCATCGCTAACTGCTAGTCCATTCTTTTGATTTATGCCCCCTGGCAACTGTAAAATACCATTTGTGTCAGCGGGGGAACGGGGGAGGCATCCCTCGCAAAAAAAAAAAAATAAGCCTAAAAAAGGGGCAGGTAGGGAGAATGGAAATGGCGGAGGAAGCTCTCCAGAGAGGTTCAGGGGCAGAGGGGGGGGGGGACATGAAAAATTCAAGACAGCCGGAGGGAGGGACCTAATGAATTGTTTGCCTTCTGATTATTAATTCCGTAGACAGCTCCTACTAGTAGGCTCGGTAAATAGTCTCTAATTGGTCTCAATTCTTGCTCTCGGGATAGCTGTCCGCTGGGGCAGGCTTTTTAATTAGCAAATTGTTAGGGCAATTTCCATCGCCCCCGGTCTCTCTCGGTCCATGTTAGTACCAATCCCCATTGTTCTGGGAGAGGACCTCGAAAAACTGGGCATAATTTATATATAAAACCAAATAGCAAAACTTGACTCTACAAAAATGCTATCAACAAGTTAAGTTAAATACAACAGGTTCTTACATGCTTAGACTCGCAATAATTTTAAGGGTTAGTGCAAGATACTATTCGTTTTATCTATTAGCAGTTTCCAATGCATTAGAGGATTAATCGATTTAAGAAAATGACAACCCCAAAACTTCTGATTTTCTTCGTATATTTTTTTCCTCATCCAACTGGAGGAAATCTGTTACTTCAGTCGACTTTAAAGCTTAGTAAAGAATATATAAACCACATTTATATCGATCGATAACTGAATTGATAAGAGCATTTGTAACGGAGATACAAGGACCCAAATTCAAATTCCGGCTAAGACCAATCTTTTCTGTCCAGATAAAAATTATTTAATACTTATTACAAAATAACAAACCATCTATATATAACATATAATGTTTAACTGTGACGGTGTGACAATTAGATCTTAACTTTCGGACAATATTTGAGCCCCAGGTCCCTTCCCTGCAGGAGAGACCTGGTGGGTGGGGATCATTGAAGAGAGAAAGATGAAATGGGGGATGCAGCCCACGGTTGATAAATGGTTAGAGCGTATGCATCGGATCTGCAGAGAACCCGGGTTCAAATCCCGGCCCTGGCCAATATTTTCTCCTCAGATAAAAATGATTAAAATATAACATATCATCAACAAAATATAGCTTATATTATAAAATATATCTTTCATTAAACGTAATGACAGAGTAAAAATTAGATCCAAAAATTTGGATAATTCCAGTCCCTGGTTACTTCACTGCAATGTGGCGAGACCTTGCGCGTATCAGGTAACTTATAAAAATAAAACACATTAATTTGGCGGTAAATTCCCATAAATGGCACAAGTTCAAAGCTTATTCCTTCACAAATTCACTAAGTTTATATTCCACACAATCTTTTTATTTTATTTTTTAAGTAAGCTTTGCCACCCAAACGCTTCATTGAGCCATTTTAGAAAACTTCTGACCTAATATAAGCCCAAATTATGATCAAATTATATAATGCTTCAATTTACCTAATAACTCTGGCAGTAAAACGACGAAAAAAAGTGGGCAATGACAAAATCTAATAAGGTGAGTGAGATACAAATTACAGACAAAGATGAACCCCATAAAAAGAATTTTAAATAATTTTATTTTTTAGTGACAAATGGCAAAACATAAAAAAATAACCCTGATTGTTACATACAACATAGCGAATTCTTTTCCTAACAATTCAGTATATTATTGTGACAATCGGTACTGCACTTATACTATTCTATTGTAGTATCTATTTGATCAAAGAAAAGATGTTTGTTAAGGTAGATATTATAGATAAAGATAATATAAGAACTAATAAGTCTTACTTAGATTAAGAGGAACAATAAATTTAACAATGTGTTAATTGATGGCAGAAGAACAATAAAAGAGGAGACCAGAACAAAATAAGAAGTGTATAGGGATGGGGGGAGGGGAGGAGGCGGAAGTGCAAGACAAAGCCTCCTTGTCAGGTCTTTCTATTCATACCCACAAAAGAAGCTCTTAAAAAGTCTCAAAGACCGTTCAAAAGGAATAAACCGTGGGCCTAATGATGCCAAATTACTTTGGAAATAAAGTGAAAAAAATTATTTAATTAATAAAACTTCTTAATGAGAAGATATCGTTAAGATGTTCCTACATGAACAATAAAATAACTTTTCAAAAAATTAGAACATTATGAATTTAATCTTTTCCCAAGCTACGATTAACCGGGTCGCGATCAGATATTATAAAAGATTAAATAAAGTTATGAATCCATTAAAGGACATAAAAATTCTTCTTTGTTTTTTTCTGTACACTTCTTAAAATTCATAGGAAAAACAATAAATTATATTACTAAAAGTAAACCATTTTACTTTATTGATATTTAAGATATCTTTTTAAAAATTCAAGGTAAATAAAAAAAATTGAATAGCACAAACATACGCAGTCACCATATGAACTTGATTGACTTAACATTTAAATAGCTGTTTCATAAAATTGAGAATATGAATTACATCTTTGATTTAGTTTCCAAACATGAGTAATTACAAACATATTTTACGCAGAAATATTTTTTTTGTTAAAACAACTACCTACAGAACTAATATGTCAACATGTCAACATTGTTAACAGAACTAATATTGTTACAAAACGATCCGATTTCTATTAGTTTCTGTATGCTGTATATTCACGTCATCTCCTATAGTATGCTCTTTTGGAACTGTGAACTAAGATTTTTTATTTTCATTTATAGTAAAAATTTCAAAAATAATTTAATATGCATTAATTTCAGCTTGATATTTTAAAGAAGTTTTTCGCTGAATAACATTGACTAACCATCATTATGTTAAAATTGTATCAATTCGGCTGCAAATTATGTGAATGCTATTCAGGAGCCAATTTACTCAAACTTAATCATTTATATTCAAGCTAAATTGCTCTAGAAACAGCTATCTACAGAAGTTATCTTTCTGAAAAGGGAAAACTTTTTTCTTCTTTTTCATTCTTTTTTTTTTTTTTTTACCTAATGGCATTACACTTATCATTTAGCCGTAGAGTGTTTTCTTCTTCCCTTCTCCCTTTGAGGCACTTGAGAGTTGAGGAGAGGGGGGGGGGAGGGAAATAATTGCTTTTACTCCACAACCGCCGGGAGAAAGAGAAAAATAAACTTTTCCTTTTTTTCTTTTCCTCACTTCTTCCTCCATCAAACCTTCCTTCCGTCCCGGGGAAGTGGCGGGGATTGGGAAAGGGGTTGGGGTAGAGATTCAATTTTCTATTTCATCCCACACTCTTTTATCATCCGACTTCCCTCCAACATCCGGCTTCTTCCATTTGAGTTTTGAGAGTTATACTTCCTTTTCCTTAAAAGATAGACAGTTAAACGATAATTGTTAACGATAAGCTTTCTCATGCATTAAACCTAAACATATAGGATGATGACTATATTGGGCCAAGCCCTTAGATTGTTGGAACAATGGCTAATCACAAGGGCAACTCTGACCTCATCAACGTCACACCTTGAAGGGCCATCCACGGCCTAGCCTTGTTATTGTTGACGTAATCAATTAAATGACTGATATATTATAATCATAATAATATCAAAATAATTTAATATAATTCGAAATGCACTACTGAAATAACATTAGTAAAAGAAGTTTATATCAATATTATACAATAAAAATGGAGTAAACAAAAGATAGGAATTAATAAATCATAACGAAAAAAAGAAAACTATTTAAATTTTTTTCCCAAACTCATTCAACATCGTATTTATTAAAATAGTTTAGTAAATATAATCAAATGTTTTATAATGCACTGAATTTAGAAATGTTTATATTACTCAAGATCATTAAAAAATAAATTATTTATTATATTCATTATACTAATTTCTAACGCTTCTATTCATTCCGAAATAATTAAACAGGTACAGAAAACATTAAAAAAAAAAAAGAAGCAATAATGCTTCTATTCATAATGAATCATAAATAATTTTTCATCTGTTTTATTACGATGCTAATTGTCAATTATTACAATTAAATTTATTGTCAGAGTACATCATACAATTTATATGACAAAGCGATAAGGAATCTCTATCACGAGTGATACAAACAAAGTAGCAAACCCTTCCGCTATTTAAGAACATCAATCATAAGGAAAGCAATTACTTTCATGGAAATTTTTTATGAAACGCCAATAAATTGGCAACATTCACTTCTCGAATATTTTTTTTGCCTTATGAATCATTCGCAGTAGGTCATATGAATGAATGAAGTAACCATTTAAGGGGATAAGGGAAAACCATTTTTTTTTTTGTTTTATTAATCGATCAAAATACTGGTTATTCAATAAACCCATGCATAAACCTTTTCTTTATGATAATAATAAAAAAAATCTGGTGCGTGCGCGCAACACACAACTTTCACTTACCAACTTACTTAGATAAGAAATTGACGTGTTTTGTTAAATATCATTACGCAAAGTCTCACATTTTTCTACATTCATATCTTATTTTTATTAATCGTAAAAGCCGTTTTTGAGTAAATAAAAAACCCCGTGAAAATGATACAAAATTTATTAAGTAAAGTCCCCCCTTCGGTTGATCAATTTTGATGAAATGTTGGCTATCACATATTTGGCATATACATACATCAAATACCCAGTTTGGTCACAATCGTGAAAGCCGTTTTTGAGTTAGTAAAAAAAACACGTAAAAATGATACAAAATTTATTAAGTAAAGTGCCCCCTGCGGTTGATCAATTTTGATGAAATTTTTACAGACATATCTCGGGCATATAAATAGATAAAATACTAAGTTTAATCAAAATCGTTAGAGCCGTTTTTGAGAAAATCAAAAAAACACGTGAAAATGTTACAAAATTTATAAAGTAAAGTCCCCCCTCCGGTTAATCAATTTTGATGAAATTTTTACAGTCATATCTCGGGCATATAAATACATCAAATACCCAGTTTGATCAAAATCGTTAAAGAAGTTTTAGAGTAAATAAAAAAAACACGTGAAAATGTTACAAAATTTATTAAGTAAAGTCCCCCCTCCGGTTAATCAATTTTGATGAAATTTTTACAGTCATATCTCAGGCATATAAATAGATGAAATACTCAGTTTAATCAAAATCGTTAGAGCCGTTTTTGAGAAAATCGAAAAAAACCTAAAAAGTTATTAAGTAAAATACCCCCTCCCTTTAAGTAATTTTGATGAAATTTATGCTGTCACATCGCGGGCATATACCTACACTGAATACCCAATTTCAGGATCGCACGGTTTATAGTTTTTGAGCTAGTCTGTTCACATACACACACACAAACACACACACACACACACACACAGACACACACACACACAGACCATTTCGCGGGACTTGGTCATTTCGACTCAGGGGACCCCAAAACGTGTATTTCCGTTGAAAACCGGAAGTCGAATTTTTTCACGATCGCAATACTTCCACTTACTATATATTTCATATATAGGTAAGTGAAAGTAATAAATACAGGAAGAAGTTCATAGACAATAAACCTCCAGAACCATAGAGTTGACAAAATATTTTTAAACGGTTTTTAAAATTTCAAAATGGTTTTATACAGTAGTTACATATTTAATATAGGTGTAAAAAATAAAACCATAAATAACCATAAATTTTTCCAAAAGTGCGTTTACACATAATTAAAATTTTTTCACTATCGTATTATAAGATGTTTTTTTTATGGTTTTGCGAACTTAAAGGAGTTCAAATGTATGATAGTTCAAAGAATAGTTCAAATTCAGAAATATGAAATTTGAAAATCCACACTTACTAATTGGTGTTTCAAGAATAACACGAAAAATAAATGTTTAACAATTTTAAAAATATAAATCTGGATTTGAAGAGATGTAATATGCAATAATAAAAAAAAAATAAAATAGGAATAGAAATAAAAATCAAACAACCCTGATTATTTTTTCCCCTTTTGACCTTTTAATATCCCGAAAAATAAGGGTTCCCGAAGAGCCTTAATTTAATTTATTAAATTAATTTTACAATTTACCAAACGTATATTTTTGACATACATATATTAAAGTAGAAATAGAAAGAAACAGAATAATTTATATCATTTAAAAACATTGGAATGAAATGGCTTAATAGTCAAATAGGAGTGCAACTAGAGTATCTTGGAGAAAACATATAGACCTAAAAGTTATTCTACAACAGAAACAGAGAAATACGAAGGAAAAAAATTCGTAAGATGGTGGGGAGGGGGTCAAGGTTAATAAGAAATTACGGTTCATTTTATTGTTGGTCTAAAGAACTAACGATGTGCAATCAAGTGAGAGGAATTAAAGGCAGTTCCATTGATGGAATTAATTTTAATGATTATCGTGGGCTTCTTTTATAGACAACAGTTATCAACAATCAATTAAGCAATGATACATTCAATTATACTGACAAGGAACTAAGGCGATTAAAAATTGCATTATTATCTTATGTGGGATCTTAAACCAACATCAAGAAAAGTACTGGCATTTCCGATGAAGTATTTAGATATATCTAAATATCATAACTCAGTTTTTAATCGGCACAATTTCCTACAAAAAAGTTTATTAGATTCGTGGTCCAATTCCAAACGGAAAAGGGATCAAATTCAATTTTGCATTTTCTTAAAGAGGATTGCTATTATTTGTTTTTTTGCTTAAAAATCATTCAAGTGCACCATCGTAAAATAGACTTTTTTTGAGAAAACAGTTATTTACTCAACTAAACTCAGCCATAAAATGGACTTTCTAGAAGAAGTCAAACAAGGCAAGATAACATTAAACAAGTGTCTCCCAGTTGTAATTTTCAAAAGTTTAATTGAAATCATCATATTTTTTAAAGTGATCTAAAGACGGAATTAGATTTGTTGCGGGCTTGATATATAAGAATTTATTGGCGCTTTTATATCATAAGCATCATTTCTTCTGATCTGTAGAACTGATTCCCAGAGTTTGTAAAAAATTAAAAACAAAAATCTAATTAAAAACTACTTTTAACAAAACGAGCGAATCGTTGTTCAACAAATCCTCCAATAAACTCCAACTTGTAGGGATTTAAGGCTTACTAAGTTTTTGCAATAAAATTCAATTTTTTTTCCTGAAAGTAAAAAAAATCTGTGGTCTTTCAGTAGGTAATAGTTCACAAAAAAATCTTCTTTTTTCTAAAAATCTAAAGCGGAACTTTTCGTTCTTAGGCTTCGAGAATGTCTCTTTAATGAACTACCTCAGTAAAATAAATAACTGTTTTCTTAAAAAAAAATTTAGTCTTCTTTAGGATGCTTCCCTAAAGACTTTAATTACCTCGAACAGTTCCGAGGAATCATATATTATTCGATAAAAACGCAACACCCCTAAAACACAAAGCAGTATCGGTCTTTACTCATTTTATATTCTGAATCGGACCAACGAACTTTTTCGTAGTAAGTTACCTATAATATACAATCATCTTCCAGAGTTTAACCATCAAAAACTGAATCGACGTGTATGTATTAGGTACATATTAACAAACGTAATTTTAACATAAAACATAAAAAAAAAAAATAGAAGAATAAAATAAAAGAAACAGAGAATACTACCTCCCCCAAAAAACAACACAAGACGAATGGAATGCTATGTGGCCTAGACCAACATCTAAATGAATAAGATATTTGGACTATTTTTAAACATGAACGCTAGCTATAAATAGAATGCTATTTCGAGAGGCATTAGTCCCTGGCTGTTTATGCGGTAATAAACAAATACCACTCTTGAGACCAAACAAACAAGAGAGGGAAGAATGTAGCGTCGGTAGTGGAACACCGCGGGGTATTTTAGGTGTATACATCATTATCCAGTGACTCAAAGATGACTAACAATGAACTATGTTCCAATTCTGGTAAAAAAAAAAAATAAATAAAATAAAAACTTTCTATAAAAAAAAAAAAAATTCAACAAAATTAAGTGTCCCACGTCCTCAAGTTACATAGGTATAATTTGAATTTTAGAATTGAAAAAAAAACTGCACACACACACTGTCTACATAAAATATGATTAAGCAACAGCGATAAGTGAAAAGGGGACACGAGTAAAACTGCTATAAGTAAAAACAGATGAACGTTAAACGAGCATTTAGTACGGTACTCTAACCGGTAAAGTCTCTTTGTTTAAACGTAGTATTTTTTTTTTACCAATAGCAGCAATTAAAAAAATCTATGCTACGTCCGGTCCGCAATAATATCCTTACTGCCAATACTCACAGAATACTTATTAAAATATAAAAAAGGAGTGAAAGGCTATTATTAAACATACAAATATCTTTAGCGTAGGAAAAAACTTTAAAAAAAGCAATTGTACTTTTTATTTTGTAAGTATTGTAATGTACTTACAGTACAATATTTTATTACAATTAAAATGGTTCTATTCAAATTAATAATAAAACTGATTAATAATAGATATGTATATATAAAAAAAAAAAAAAAAAAAGCTGGAACTTTATTTCAGAAGAGATTTTCATTAATTAAACTTTTAGGTAAGCAGATATTTTTTCTTTTTCTCAGCATAACAAACTTTATTGTACCGAATCGAGGGTCATGAGGGAGAGGTTGTAGTTACTTTATTATTTAGTGATATACTCCATCGTTTATATACAGAAAGACTAACAGCCAACAAAAAAAAAAAAAAGCAAGAGACGTTAGGGAACCTACGATAGATCTTACGCAAAAGATATTTCTTAGGAGAAAGAGTACTAGAAATAATATGGAAAAGACCGGCCATTGGGAAATAATAGAAAGCGGGAAATTATGTGAGATCATGGGCTCGCATGACCGGAGGGCATCGCCTAAAGCCTCACTAGTTGCTATCTATGCATCTCATAATGGCCGCATCAATTCACCACCTCCATCAAACAATTATCCGGCGTGTCCTCTACTTCGGGGAGGGACTGTTGCTCCACAGACGTCTTCATCATTAACCGGATTGCTTTCTGGGAAGCTAATTACATAATTGTTCCCCTCCGGTACTGTAATAAAAGATAATAGCCATGTTATAATGGACTCCCCCATTCCACTTCTCGCTGGCCGGCCTGTGGTTACTATTCAATTAGGTGTTCCATTCTGAATTCCGGGCTACGGAGGTCGTCGTTACAGTTATGCATCGAAAAATTAATTAATTATATATATCCAAAAAGTGATTCTTAATTTTTGAACCGCATTAACATAAATTTTGAACTTTTTTTTATGAAAGTAATTGATAGTATTTAACATATGGTATATAAAATATAAATTCAACTACAAACAACTCCAAAATAAAAGGAATTTATAATCGATTATGATGAGAACTTAAAAGGTTCCATACTGTTTGTTTGTTCAAAGTCACTTAATGCCACTAAGGCTAATCGGACAATGCTACAGTGGTAGCCCTAAATGTTGCCTATCCAGGTATAATTAGGACAGGGATCTTTAACGAGTACCTGATATCGTACAGGCTCGGGACCTCCATTTTATGTCCTTTACGATGGACGGCATAGACAAGGATTTTTTAGTCCCATTTAAAAATTCTAGGGCCACCTAGGGACGCGAACCTTTAGTATTGTAAGTTTCTATGCTAACCACTACACCAAAGGTGACACCAAAGTTCCATACTTCTCTACAAAGTGAAAAAAGAAATCATGAATGAAAGAAGAAAAAAAGCGATGTTAAAGTACATTGAATCACCCCTCCCCACATATTACAACACAAATTTTTCACAAAATAATCAGAGCAAAACCTGGGTCTTTGATTAAATTAAAGGTAGATTTTTTCCTGTTAGTAATTTTTTTCTTTAATTTTCCAGCGCTGTTATAATAGCTTAAACAAATTTAAATGCGCCCCAATGATGAATTATATTATATGTATCTATATGAATTGTTAAAATGTCGGATAAGTAACGAGAACTTACAGAGTTTAAACTTTTAAAAAGAATTTACCACGTAATGTTTACAAAGTACAATCCTATAAAAAATAGACTCTAACACTTATTTATTTCTTTCTTTACAAAACATTACAATACATTTATTTCTTCAAGAAAAAATACAAATTGACACCACTGCATCATTGACCAATACATACTATACTGAATTAATCGACTGATTTTTTATTTGATTTTTCTTCTGTTTCTGTAGTCAGTTCTTTAATGGCCCTACATTTGCTAGCACTCATATCCACAGATCGCTCTGTTTGCTGCTTAGAGGGCTTCCCTTAATATTTCAATCAGACAGTAAATCGTATCATAAAAATTATTAAAATATATACTATATTGATAAGTATTTTCATTCATGCCGAGGAAGTGTGTAATAAATAATAAATGAGCTCTTTAAACAAGTAATTGTTACTGTTGTTCCTGCTAAAGGAATGATTTTGAACCTGAACTATAAACTTTTAATATATGTATCTGCAATGAAAAAAAGAAAAGAAAAAATCTGGTGCGTGCGCGCAACACACAACTTTCACCTTACCAACTTACTTAGATTAGAAATTAATGCGTTGTTGTGGTCCCCTTCGTTAGACCAATTTTGATGAAATGTTGGCTATCACATCTTTGGCACATCAAATACCCAGTTTGATCAAAATAGTTAAAGCCGTTTTAGAATAAAAAAAAAACACACGTGAAAATGATACAAAATTTATTAAGTAAAGTCCCCCCTCCGGTTGGTCAATTTTGGTGAAATGTTGGCTATCACATCTTTGGCTTATGCATACATCAAATACCCAGTTTGATCAAAATCTTTAAAGCCGTTTTTGAGTAAATAAAAAAAACACTTGAAAATGTTACAAAATTTATTAAGTAAAGTCCCCCCTCCGGTTAATCAATTTTGATGAAATGTTGGTTATCACATCTTTGGCATACACATACATTAAATACCCAGTTTGATCAAAATCTTTAAAACCGTTTTTGAGTAAATAAAAAAAACATGTGAAAATGATACAAAATTTATTAAGTAAAGTCCCCCCTCCGGTTGATCAATTTTGATGAAATTTTTACAGTCATATTTCAGGCATATAAATAGATCAAATACTCAGTTTAATCAAAATCGTTAGAGCCGTTTTTGAGAAAATCGAAAAAAACTTAAAAAGTTACTAAATAAAGTACCCCCTCCCTTTGAGCAAATTTGATGAAATTTTTGCTGTCACATCGCGGGCTTATACATACTCTAAAAACCCAATTTCAGGTTCGCACGGTTTATAGTTTTTGAGCTAGTCTGTTCACACAGACACACACGCACACAGACCATTTCGCGGGACTTGGTTATTTTGACTCAGGGGACCCCAAAACGTGTATTTCCGTTGAAAACCGGAAGTCGAAAATTTTCACGACCGCAATACTTCCACTTACTATATATTTCATATATAGGTAAGTGAAAGTAAAAAAGGAAAAAAATTCCAAATGATAAAACGCTTAAATAATGTTGGAACATGAAGACAGAGTGAATGTTGGAGATAAGAGCATAAATTAAGAGAACGCAGTTTGTTTACAAATATTCAAGTGATTATCACACATTGACACCGATGACGTCACCAATAACGGAACAGATAAAACCCGACCTTGATCCCAGACTAACCTTCAATTTGTCAGGACGAATTGCATAACCAATGTTTACATGAATATTATTTATTATGAATATAGGTACTCACGGTGGTTCGTAATTAACAAGGTTTTTAAACAACATTTTAAATAACTCTATAGTATTTATAAAATCACTTACAGCGTTGATACAAAATGCAAAAAAAAATTCTACCTATTTCAAATTACATAAATTTAAATAACATACGTATAGCTCCTCTTAACATGAAATACTTGTTGTGAAAACTTACCTGTAACAGAAAAAAAAACGGAAATAATTAAACGCTTTTCATTAACATGTCTACAATTAATAATACATTACTACATAATTTAAGAGCACAGAAAAAAAAAAAAAAATAAAAAAAAAGGGACGTCAAGTACTCAATATCTCAAGAAGGATTTATTAATTTACTGTGCACAATAAAATAATTATATAACTATTCTAAAAATGTACTTAAATGTTTACCCAAGCAGGAATAAATAACTAAATTTTAAAATATAAGTATATAATTAGCTCAGTTACAAACAGCGATCTCCCAAAAGCATACGAAACTTTATTGATATCTAATATACCAAACATCTTTCTAATAGTTCAACGATACTCCTAAAATAACACCTTCGTATGTTAAATTCGATTACAACTTAAAGTAAGAAGTTACTTAATACTTAGAATCATTAATCTTATAGTTGTTCTTAGTTCTTATAGTTTCTTATAGAATTATTAGTTCTGACTGATCGTTATACTTCTCATATTTCTTTAAACAAAATGTATCTCTACTTCACCCATAATCGATCTTGTGGATAATTTAGTAATCCTTATTGATTTTATCAATAACAGATATCATTACATGTATAGTAATAATACTAAGGGGGAGGAGTTTGTATTAGAATAAATTTATTATTATTTTTTAAATGTGGAAGATAGTTGATCGCAGATATAATGAAGAGGAAATGGTTGGGGGTGCGGTCGAAACAGATAACACTACTATCCAAGTATCATATATTGAATCGTGACGACGTTTCGACCCGAATTTTAAGTCTTCATCAGAGCTAAATAGGAAAAAACTAGATAACAATTAATAAGAGAAATAATAAAAAGAAATGTCTATTGTGCAATTTTGTTTAATGTCATATTGGTATTTCTTTACATAATTACTCTTATTGGTTTTTATACTGTTTTCCTCATTTAGCCCTGACGAGGACCTGAAATTCGGGTTGAAACGTAGGCACAATTTAATAAGTGATACTTGCATATTAGTATTATTTATTTGACCCCCCTCCCCATTAGCCTTTTCCTCTTCAATTTTTATTTTTTTCGTTATACAATACTCATAATATTAATGATACGAATAGTATAATATTCGGAAGAGAAACGACCTAATAAGTTGTTTTATAAATTTATATAGGTACATACAGATTTCCAGAAATCAACTTTCAAGGCCTCATTTGGATTTCAGTAATTCTTAAATCTTCTTCTTAGAGTTTAAGCAAAGTCACTCATGACAAATAAAAACAAAAACTACTATACAAAACCACAATTAAACGCTTGCTATGGCAAGTGTTATGATTCACTGTGGTAATGATTCACGAATGTTGAGTGAGTTTCCAACAATAAAAAAATATAGTAATAATAATAAATAAACAAAAGAAGAAGCAGATGTAGCTGCGGCTAATGAAGGCTGATAACGCTAGAGAATGAAGAAGAAAGCCGCTAGGCAGTAGATCTCAATTGGCTAATTGCGACAGCACGCAAGGCTTATTAGAAGATACTAAAACGCCTACAGTCACGCTTCCAATGTAACCCCCCCCCCCAAAATTCTTCCTTCCAGGGTCCTCATTACGGCAATTAAATTGATTAGCCTATTCTCCAGTTTACAACAAATACAGCCAATTACTGGCTACGTATTGGTCCCATTGATCCTACTCTCCAGAGGCTAATTAATCACATGCTAATTGCTCCTGAATAGTTGATAACTATACCGTATAGGCCGAGACTAATTAATAATACATAAATTGCATCAATTACGACCGGAGCGGCAACAACAAGGAGTTTATTACCATTGATAGAAATAACAAATATTTTTAGTGTGAGGTGACAACCAGTTATCAGTATTAAAGAATGTCATTTAAACGTATTTTCAATAAATAAAGCAAAGGAAACATTAAAGTACTTGTGCAGTAACTGATAAATATCACCCAAAGAATGTCAAACAGCTAAAAATAAATCTATTGTTCGAATCATCGGCGATTTCAATTAAGTGATGAAATGGGATATGGATCATCTTAGTTGGTCGACGAATCAATTGAGACTAGTGAGTCATCATTCGATTACAAAGGAATGTATTTTTTGTTTAACATACAAAATTTTAGATAATCTTCTCAATACATATCCCCATTGAAATGCCTTATATACGTATAACATACCCAATAACTAGACGATATCCCATGCATACGATGACGTTACGGAACCTCCAAAACAATCATATATCACTTGAGGAGATAAATACACGAGGGAATACGACAATGCAGCCAGTGGAAAGGTCGGGGAAGCGTAACTAACTAGCGTCTAGACGGCAAATTCAGTCGAGCGTCAAGTCAACACACGACCGACAAAATTTCCCAAATTTAACATCTGGGGATGCACCTTCTACACCGCACAGAAACTGTAATTTATGCCCCGACAATGATTAGTATCCGAGTTTGGAATAAGAGGATAAGGGGGGTGGGTTAGGGAGGGGAATGTTTTTCAAAAATAAATATCTATCTAGGGCTCGGTGGACAGGGACAAATCTGTTTATTTTCGCCCTCCAAATGCCTGAAAAATAAACAAGAAAGATTTCCACCTTTCGGCAATATGCTATTATTTACCGTCGCGTTGAGGATTAAGGGATTTTTATAAACTATATTTGGTGCCATAATGAATTTCCTTTTTAATCTTTAAATGTTCTAAATTCAAATAATAAATACTTGTTGTTTGGATTATAATTTAAATACCTCTAATCTAATCAAAATAATAATTTTTTGAGAATCTTTAAATATCTGCCTAAGATAAGAACCTTCAATTTATAAAAAAATAATAATATATAAAATCAAATACATGCTTTTTGCTTAGGCAATATATATGACTTTAACATATACTTTCCAAGATATATTTTACTAAATTTCGATCTATTTATACACAGCGGAAGAATTAAGAATATTTGTTAAATATTCCTCCAACTGTTACATTTTTATGTAGGTTTTTAATTTTTCCTACTGTTAACATACAAAAAATTGTTAAATATTTATTATTATTGTTCCACAAATAAGTCATGTAAATTAGCATGCTGAATAATCCAAAATCATGTACCAAAACATCATTTATTTTGTAAATCTTAAATAATAAAATCTCTCTCTCTCTCTCTCTCTCTCTCTCTCTCTCTCTCTCTCTCTCTCTCTCTCTCTCTCTCTCTCTCTCTCTCTCTCTCTCTCTCTCTCTCTCTCTCTCTCCCCCCCCCTCCCTGCCACCCTCTCTCTCTCTCTCTCTCGCTCTCTCTTTCTAGGGTGCCCGGCTTCGCTCCGGTAGTTGTGTGGTAGTTTTAATAACAGAAAAACTTTAAAATTAAAGGAAATATAGAACAAAATTATCTCTTTCTTGAAACTTTTAACGTGGTATCAATATTAAGATTCGATATCTGCAGAGTCCGCCCAAATAAGGAACCATATATCCTTTAAAGGAGTTGAAAATGGTTAATGAACAATTAATTTTGCTGCAACTTTGTCGAGTCATGCATCGTTTTTTATGGTTTCTGTGATTCTGAATTCTATAAGCCCATTCCAAGCAGTCAGCAGATAATAAGTTATTAGGTTATGGTTGAAAAATCTATTAGTTAAAAAACTATATTTCGATTACAACTTAAACTGTACTACAAAAAAATGTTCACTCATATTTCATTAAATTTACCTACATATATATTATATATTGATTAAACATAATGTGTTAATCAATTAACCTTCTTATGAGAAAATTAATTTTGTAAGGTATCCAGTCGGTTTTCTAATTGATATGTAAAATCATTATTTTATTTTGAAAGAAAAGGTGAAACTAATTATTTTCGCTTGATTTTTTAGTATTTTAAAAAGAACAGCTAAAAAAATACATAACCTTTACAAATTGAACGGAATGAATGAATAATAAACATTGAGTGAAACACACCGTAGCGCTTCCTGGTAGTCTGGAGCTCGAACTAAATTTTTCATTCATAAACTCGTATGTCATTCTCAGGTAGGCTAATTACATGGAGCGAGAGGCTTAAAATTCCAGTCCTTTTCTCTTCAATTTTACACCCTTAAGAGAAAAACAGAAACTTTCATCTCCGTTAGGGGTTATATAGCAACACGCTGAGATAACTTCCTTAATCCTACGTGGAGTCGTTTTTGAGCCTTTTCGGCACGCACATTGTACACTTTGCTTTATAATATATATTGATTATCAAAGCGACTACATATATATACATGGTTTTCTGATTTAACCCTCTACTGGATGTGGACTGCAGATTCTCCAGACTAAACCATTTGAAAATAAAAGGACAAATGATGGCAGAACACATCGATGCCAGTTGATCCACGACATAAGTCCTAAGAAGTTGAATAATGGTTTGCTTGTCTGTTCAAAGAAATTAAAGTTCCTAGCGATTACTTACATCCCATACCATTAATGAGATGTGAAAACTAAATAATAAATATACATATAATGCATGTTGAGTGCTAAAAAGAAGAAAACAACCAAAAGAATTGTTTTCTAAATATAAAAAAGGGGAGATAAAAGTTTTATTTTGGGAACGGAAGGCAGTCGAATGGTTGGAGATATTTTTACCTGTCAGAGCGTAACAGCCGAGTTGCCCAATCCTCTCAAATAAAAGAAGGTTATCACCGCACAACGACCTGAATTTTTTCATTAACAGGAAAGACAGCTCTTAATTAGGAACAGTGTGAGTCACTTAAAAAAATAAGCTGCCAATTAAAGAAACCAAAAAAATATGGCAATAATATCCAATATTATTATAATTGTTTTCCTCCGGTATAAATACGTTGTAATAAATTACTAATATTTAAGATATAATTACTGCAGGTCATAAAGTTTTTACAACTTTTTCGCTAATTTTATATATTTTGTCTACTTTCAAGGTTAAGTAGATAATTATCAGATGGAACTCTTTTTATCTTTTTATTTATTTGTAGTAGGGATATTTCATCTTCAACCACTTCTTTACTTTATATTTAAGTATGGTTTGAAACTTAATACTTATGAAGGCATTCTACAGAGCATATTTCTGAGCTATATACATAATATTTGTTATCAGTATATATATTGTATATATGTAAATATATTGTAATATAACTATCAGACTATTGCTGTTTAACTGTCTAAATAGTTAGAACGTTTACTGTACATATTGTGTTAGTAGTCCGGGAGCTGAGGGCCAAAAAGGTGCCTGATTTGAAGAAAGTTTTTGATCTTATGGCCTGAAAGTACTCAGTTCATAGACAACAAATGTGAACGTCTGCCACCTCAGATCGGTGGCCATAAAATTTTATAGGCAAACAAAATCGAAGTTTTTTTCAATTTCTTGCTCATAACTGGAAAACTATTTTATCCCAGAGAAAATTGTGTTCGGTTCAAAATAAAAGGGCATGAAATTTCGCATCGACTGAGCTCCTCAAAGTTAAAATCGGCTAAGTCTTTTCGCCAAAACCGATTATTATTTATCCGCAATGTTTGCCATTTTTTCGCTAAATGACTTAAAGAAAAGACTTAACCGATTTTAACTTTGAGGAGCTCAGTCGACGCGAAATTGTGTGCCCTTTTATTTAGAAGAGAACAATTCTCTGCGGTTAATAGTTTTTGAGTTATTAGCAAAAACTTGAAAAAAGTTCGAAAACTTCGATTTCGTTTGTCTATAAAATTTAATGTCAACCGATCTGAGATGGCAGAGTTGATCAAAAACTTTCTTCAAATCAGACACTTTTTTGGCCCTCTGTTCCCGGACTATAGTATTCTCATGCATCAGGCACAGGAGTTTCAACTGTCTAGATACAAATTACAATCCATCAGCACATTGTCAGACATTCTGTGAATCATAATTGTTTGACAATGAAAAAGTCGCACTGATTCACTAGAAGCTATGGAATGATAATTTAACGACATGTTAAATTAATTATTATGTCAATGTTTATCATTATTATGGAACAATTTATCATAATATCATAGCAGCAGTCATTACAAATTTATGGATACAAACAGGGCAATAAGTCACAATCCAACTTGTTTACAAACATGGTAAAAGACAGAAAATATCATCGCCATACACTAGTGGCTCCTTCATGTTTTCTCCAGCCTCCTGTTTTCTCCGCACTTCCCTCATATCAAAAATCTGTTGTTGTAACTCGCTCTTGTTTACGAGCGCATGGCAATGTGCCTCCTCTTAGAATCGACAAACTTGCTGAAAACAACGGAAACCTTTCGGTACGCGTAAACAGGATAAAATACCATTTTGGGTACCCATCGGGTGTGGTAACAAAAGTCAGGAGGAAAGCAGATAGTAAGGCCCATTACCAAGATTAGGGACTTAGATGACATAATAGACAGGAACCGAAGGGTCTGTATTTTTTTTTAATAAACATATATTAACCGAAATATTGTAATTTTTTTATTTATGAGTAATGAGCAACTACGCTGGAAAGAAATCTATAAGAAATTAACGATACAATTCTTTTTGTGAAATTACACAGTACATTATTAAATTCAGCAAGTCTTCTGGGTACTATTAAAAATATAGGCATCGTAAGCATGAACTTAAGCCAGGACTCGTAACAAAGTCCCTTTAAGACCTTTCTTGGAAACACACCGGTCTTCCCGACCTCTCTGAGTCAGCCCTGATGACCTACAAACTAAAAGTTAGTCATAAATTTTATTTGATCTACCTTTATATAACATTCTCATAAGAAAATTCAATAAATACCCTGCTTTATTTACTTAGAACAAAATCAAGAAAAATATATATATCTACAACTCCATGAAATAAAAAACAAAAATAACAACAGATACGATAATTATTAGGCAATACTTTTTTTATCAGTTTCCGTTTCATATTACTCTTACTTTTAGATTATTACTAGTTTTTACCAGTAATAATATATTTTCCTTCGGTTAATTATAAAGTTTATATATATATATATTTTTTTTTTTTTTTAACTACTACCATAAACGAACGGCTTGAAGAGAAACATTAATTTAAAAATATTCGAACGATATCACGGAAAATGGATCATTTAAGGGAAGATAGCATTTCTTCCATACCAGGGATTTATATAAAGCAATATTCCGACAGAAATGGAACGAGTTGTTCAGAAGTCAGAAATAGAATTGAGGGAACATTCCTAATATCTGATATCCAAACTAAATTGGAACAAAGAACACATATTGGATATAAGGAGAGCATAGAACACTGATAGGGAATAATACTGGCATTATTTGCCTGATAGTGAGATATTTGCTCACTGCATCGACCCTCAAGTGGTTTCGACATGGGAATAACACATCATACGTTCAAGAGTTCCATGAGATAACGCTGATCGAGTCATTAAATTGTTCATGGTCTCTACATTATCTTCTAGTTTGAACAAGAATTGGAAGTTTTCTTTATAATAGTATGTTGATAAATATTAAAGTTTACTAATTAAATTAAGAGCCATCACTTTATAAAGGCTGAGTGAGCCCGAGTACTCGGTCTAATCGTGTTAATGTTGAGTTCGGCAGGAGTAAAAAATAAAAAATAATAAGTTCTGCAAATTCAACCGTGGTCCACTGGGCATAGTACTTCTTAATTATTATATGAAGTTGGAAATAAATTAAATTCCCTTAAGATTATACAGTCTTTTTTTAAATTATTATTTGTTAGAAGTACTAAGATTTGGTTTAAGCAAATTCAGGCATATTTTTATTGTTCCCTATAATTTGATTTATGGACTGTTAGAATTATTGTACAGCAGACACAGCGGAGAGGAGAGAATTGCCCTAAAAGAATTGACAGATGAACTACCCTTGGATATGGGCGGAGGTCTACCTGAGCCCTAAATCCTTAGCCTGACACCCTCAGACCATACCCAACCCGCACAATAGGGCTTTTGGAATGTCTCTGGCCCCGACAGTTTTTTCCCTCAACTCTAGGTATCTTGACAAGTAAAAGCCCCTTGGAGCTACAACGCAGGTGCATTTGACTCTGACACATAGGGCATACCATCCCTTATCAATTTATCCTAAATTTGACTTTATTTTTTCACCGCTTAACTGTAACAAAGGTCTTAACTATATATTGTTCCACTCATATGTATATTTTTGATTTTGGAATAAGCAGTTTTTATTTACTTATTAACAGGTATCAAAGCATTTGCAAGAAAAAAATAGATAAGAAAATATTACCACACGAAAGATCAAAATTGGGTGGTCAATTCTTTGGAAATTCCCATGACTTGATTTCTACATGAACTCCTTTCTTCCAAGAAAGCATTTAATTAGTATCCTTTTAGCTTTAAAACGGTGTAATCTTAGCCTTTTTTAAACCCAATTAAAGAGCTTCTTTTTAAAGGTAGTTCCCAATTACATTTCCTCATTTTTTTGTTCATGTGTTTGTTTTTTTTTTCTAAAATATTATATATTGGACAGGAAGTTCGGTAAATTTTAATGGCATTTCTCAATAAAAAAATAATTAAATTTTGTGAGGAGAAATAAATGTGTCATATAAGATTAGACAAGATTTACACTGAAGAAGCTGACTCCACGTTAGAAAAGCATTGAAAGAAGAAATCTCAAAGAATTATGTGGAATTCCTATAAAAACGCAATTTCTTATCGAAAAATGCATAGTTATAAGAACTCAAGGGGGCGTGGATTACAGCTGAACTATATAGGGGCTGAAAAATAAACTGAACCGCTGCTCTATGGTTTTATGGAAGGATGTCTTCCTATGGCTGGGCGTTATATATTACATGTCATATAACTGCAAAGTGAGGGTACCAGTGTTGCACCTTGCAGCACCCCTTTTTGAACGGGTAGATATTGGGAGATATTTTTGATTTTTTAAACACATATTTAATGCTTGAAGTCTACATTCATGCGATTTTGTGTTGTCTGATCTGATTTGGAAATACTGATAGTTAAGGAGGTTAATTTTACATTTTTTTTTTTAGATTAATTTTAATCCAGATCTTTAATATATCCTCATCAATAAGGAATTAAAAAAAAAATAATATATATTTTTCTTCATCTTATATTACAAAAGAGAGAAAATGTGACGTGGAATTGGTTTGAGAGAACCATAATCCCGAGATGTCAAGGGACCGGATGATAGCGGGCAGAGCAATTACTGCACGCTTCTAATCGAAATGAGTTTAATTAAGGTAGAAGGGAGCTCAACTTCCAATTAGATCCACGATGAAACTTTACTCCTCTCATTGCTTCGAGCTTTTCGATAACTCAATCGGATAGTAAGTGCTGTGCTACATTTACAACAAATATTTATTAACTGATTAAAAAAAAAAATATACTATACTCGTTTCACGCGACGCAGTTTTATTGGCAGACCTAACAGAGCAGAATGGTAAATTGTAAGATAAAGTGTCGCAATTCAACTTGGAGAACTAAGTTGTAGGGAGAAGCCAGCTGTGCTTATCAGTGATCTCGATTTCGGAGCAACGTATGGGGATGAATTCAAACACGTGCCGTGTCTGATAACAAGGAGAACCAGATTATAGAGAATGTGTTCATTACAGCTTGGTACCTTCCCCTCATACGTACCTAATGCGCTGTGAGCATGCTCTCAAAGTATTCTTAAGTACATATTGGCATTAATGAGTAATAATTTTAAATAAAGATATTTTTCCAAATACCTAGTTGCGAACGGTAGTATACACAACTCACACCAGTGTATATCATTTTTTATTGCTATTCTTTTAAGAATCGTATTTTTATCTATCTGTTCATTAAAACAAAATGGGATATCATAAATAAGTTTCACTAAAATAAAATCTTGAAAGAAAAATAGAAGCAAAATAACAAGAAAAAAAAATACTCCAACGTACACAGATTTTTGTCAAATAGTCGGTTGTTATCCTTTGAATCGCTAATAATAATTCGCTTACTATTTATAACAACTTCACATCTAAAAAAACATGATTTTTTGGGAGAGTTTATTTATTCAGATTTTTACCACTTTTAGAATAAATCCATATGTATACATATATAATTTCCTTTTGATAAAAAAGGATCTTATTGAGCAATTCATAGATGATATCGGATTGAGTAAAATTATATAAATTTTGACTATTAAATACAATATTTCAGCGCATTCAGACTGTTAATAACAAAAATAATAATAGTGAGTTAATTGAATGAAATAATAATCTGATATCAGTCTTGGTACTAAAAATAAATATAAATATATATATATATATATATATATTTAATTGGTAAAGTAGATGTTTTCTTTATGGTCAGGATTTATCTTTAAAACTACAAGTATTTCCACAAATAATCAATAAACGCCATTTTTCAATAGGAACAAATGTCAATAGGGACATTTTTATACAACGAGGGATGGTGAAACTATAAAAGTACATTTTTATAACTTTGAAAGACAAAACAGCTAAAATTCCTTTGATTTAGTTAAATAAAGAATTTTGAATTAACTCAATGTTTCATTTACTAAATGATGAACAGTGAATTAATTTTTAGAAAATATATTATCTGTTATTTTAGGTCATTAGCGATTTAAGGTTTATTTTAAGAGGGAAAAAATCGTAAGTAAATCACGAAGCTAAATTAATTTGTGAAAAGTTAAAGAGGACGCGTGAAACCTTGACACAAGGTGAAGTTGCGGACAACTTAAACCTAATTATCAAAGTTGACAAGGTCACTTGAGGGAACAGCTGGTATAATGGACACAATAAAAGCTCTATTAGTTAATTTAAAGTTAAGAAAGTTTTCTTTAAAATTATCTTAAAGACTAATTTCAGTTTTATTAGAAGTAAGTATTGCTAGGAAAAGTAAACAAAGTACTTGACAGCGAAAATATTAAAAAAAAATCAAAATCCTTAACAAAATAAACGACTTTGATATGTGGAAAGTATTTATGAGAATATTTCGCAAAAATAAAAATACCAGTTCATTGCTTATTGTACTGGTAAATTGGAATATTCATTGTTTGGTAAATCGTTCTACTTTAATTTTTTTTTAGTGCTTAATTATACTTAAAATATTTTTTCACACAAAAACCGTAAGTAAAACATAACTTACTGCATTTTAGCTCAATAATTTTGATAATTTATGCATGAACATTAAGTAAATCAGTTTAAAAAAAAACAAACCAAAATATTGATTTAAAATAAGAATAATAATTTCAAAAAATAAAGGAAACACTAAGCATCATTTTTATTATAATTAATTAGATAACACAGTTAATGGTGATCAATACAAAAATTAAAAACCACTCATGATTACGAACATGCAATTATGGATACAAATAATATTGTAAAATATAATAAAATCATATTGATTACAGGTGCGTAAGTAATAAATAGAGAGAAAGGAAAGAAAA
This sequence comes from Aelia acuminata, assembly GCA_911387785.2. NCBI lineage: Eukaryota > Metazoa > Arthropoda > Insecta > Hemiptera > Pentatomidae > Aelia > Aelia acuminata. Next base: position 53,271,921 of record OU426982.1, read on the forward strand.
AACAATAAAATAAATAAACCAACAATAAATAATATATAAATAATATTATGAACAGGCCATTATTATTTATTGTATTATAAATAAAATATAACAGGGCAATGTTAAGTTGTTTTTTGATTATTTAGATAAAATAATAGAGTTAATCTGTTATTTAATTATGAATAAAATAATGCTAAACATGCAGACACTTTACAAGGATTTATCTGTCAATTAAAAAATTAAACTAAAGGAAAAGAAAACCGATTTAGTTATAAAACATAAACGTTAAAAAATGTTTAAAAAAAGATAGATAATGTGTTAAAATCACAAGGCATTATTAATCAATAGATTATAATAACACAATTATAACGAAACAGACAGTTTATACGATTTTTAAAAAAAGTTAACAAAATAAAGTGAGAAAAAATGAGTTAAACATTTCAAGAATAAATAAAATGGAAAGAATATAATTCTATTTACCTCGCTTCGATTAAATGTCGCACTAAGTCTTCCGTTAAATGATCTTTCCTGAAAAATGAATTTCTCTTTGCAGATTGACAATATAAGAGAATCACACTATCAACTAAAAAAAAAATCATGCATTCCAAAAAAAGTGGGTAAAGAGAGGAAATGAACAATTTAAACTTTAAAATAAAAAAAAATCGAACTTCGACTCCAAACCCACTAATAGTTAATTTAAAACAGATCAAAAATTAGTTTAAAAAAAAAAAAAAAAATATAAGCCGAAGGTCAATCAGTTATCATTATATGATATTAGAATACCGCTGTCAATGCTTACAAAAAAACATAAAAATTCTAATAAATATTTAGGTTACAAAAAAAGAAAAATTTTCTTAGGAGGAAATGCTTATTTAACTTAATATCACAATGAACTTTAAGAGTGTTTTAACTTTCAATCAGAAAAACTGAGATCCTGATTATTAATTTTTTTTTTTTTTAAGGAAATCACTAAGAAAAAATTAAAATGTTTTTAAAGTTTTAATAATTACATTGACAAATAACAAAAAACAAAAATTATTTCAGAATACAAAATACTGATATATTGATAGAATTCGGGGTTTATTACATCCTACAATGTTACAACAGGCATGTTACGGTGAAGATGAAACAAGCACCTTTGTGTTGAAGCCGAAGTGAATTGATCATTCTTTTTTATTTGCGTTTTTTTTTAATATTTATTTTTTGACGCAATTAACTATTATTTCAACCAACCTTTTAATATATGTACATATTAGTTTGAAAATCTAAATGGAAACGTAGACAGGACTCGAGTCGGCCCAGGAAGAGCCGCCATTCAAACCGATAAACGAACAATTTGACCTTAAAGGGGAAGTTAAACGGGGTGTGAAATTAGAGGACCCACAAAGCTACCCTCACCAAACGAAGTGCCACCCAAACATGAATATTAAGCCTTGTGCACAATTCGAACACCGGTGATTTTTAAGTAGTTAATTTAAAAGTTACTAATTTAAAATTAACCAGGTAGTAAGACTTTGATGTGATGCCAACATGTGAGCGACCTGGTCAATTTTAACAATGAGAGAAATAAAATATATTTTTAAAATATTAAAATTGAATGCATGAAATCTATTATGTCTCTAAATTTTATCAAATAGATACATCCTTAATGAGCTGTAAAATTCCTATCTTGATAAATTTAAAAGATAAACTATTTAAAAAAGATAAAAGATAAAAATCATAGTAGCAAATAGGATTAAGTAAGATCATGTATAAAAAATAAAGTAAACTAAGCAATATAATAAACTTGTAACTTCTGAAGTAACTGCATAAAAATAACTGGTGCCAGATTCTGCACAAGACCCGCAATATTCTTAACTAGTTCCAAAAATTTCCTAATACTTTTACAAAAGTTATTTCTGAGGTAACAATATTATAATTCGGCCATACTTCTACGATTTTTATATAAAATAGTTCCATACATATTTATTTACACTTGGCTTATTACACGCTGTATTAGGCTTTTGCTTTACTCCATGCCGGATATTACTAAATACAACCATTAATTCCGTCAAATTCAACAACAATACAAGCTCGGCTTCAAACAAATATTAATCGATCCATCCATTAGTTAAGGAAAACTGATCTAGATGTGACTGGCCAAGAATCTCCGTATGAAGCAGTTATGATAAGCGAATCACAAATTCCTTGGCCAGATTATGATAAATGAATAGATATTGTATTAAAAATAATTAGGAGATAGTATTACTGTATAAAGACTGATTTACAAATTAATACAACTTTTTTTTTAATAAAGGTAAATTCTTAAAAGATTATAAATATTTAAATTTTATTGAATATGTATCAAGTAGCAATAATTCGTTTTAGTACTTAAAATACATTGGAATATTACAAGTTTATCTTTTTGTTTGTTATAACTTGACTACAATAGCGGAGTAAAAAGCCACCAAGAGTGCTCGATAAAGCTATTTAAATTCGACACGAAACATAATTTTAGAACAGCAGTTAAATTAAAGAGGAAAGAAAAGGAAAAGAGAAAAAGAAAGTCTCTTTATAGTGTCACAAGCGGCCTTACCACACCATTACCTCTACTAATTTAAATATTTTATTTTAATTTCCTCTATGCATCTAAAGAACGCGAGACCAATTACACGAATCGGCTCAACGCCACTTTGCATATATAAGATGCTGAGACGATGAGAATATCTTATTTTTTAGCCGGATAAATATTTTAATAGAGATGAAGAACAATAAAAAAAATGTTAGTAAAAACACAAACACACAAAGCTTTCATGCATAGTCAAAATAAAAATACAAAAAAAGATAAAACTGACTAAATCTAATTTATTAAAATGCTATACAAAGCTACAAAAACAATAGAAGAGAAGTATAAATCCCTTTGCGAGTCAATTATATGAAAATAAGATATATTAGCATACCACAGGATTCTGAACACTTTTAGAATAACCTGCGATGAATTATTCATTAAAAAATGTGTTGAGGACAGAGGAACGGCCAAAAATATTTCTAAGCGGATAAACGTATCTTATCTTCTTATCTTTTAACAGTATTCATATTTTACAAGTGAAATGACGTGGAAATAATTCTTCTATCTATTCCGAATCATTTCATTAAAAATTACAATCCTGCAGGTGTTTGTAACAATTTCTAAATTAAAAAATAAAGAGCATTGAAATTCAAAGCTGTATTACATAACCGAGAATTGGGAATGCAATTAATTATATGCATATAAACTTAGAGGTGGGCAAGATACGAGATATGATTAATTTGACAATATATTAAAGAAAAAAAATCACCATTTTCGAGTGAAAACCAAACAAATTCAAAATGAAATTCTGCGACAAAAACCAAGGTAAATTATTAATAAGTAAATAATAAAAACTTCTACCCAAATGACTCAGAAGTTAAAGCCTAATGTGTGCTTAGATCAAAATTATGTCATATCTTTAAAAATGTCACTTTTTAGAAATAAAAATTTATTTTCATTTTTTTTTTAATATACTAATATCGGTCGATATTCGGGCGTAATAATCGCGATATTTATCGCCCTAAAACCCCTATCCTATCCTATCGGTCGGTATTGTTTTAAAAAGAAGTGATATGGGCTTTGGGCAGAGTATCTACCCCACCCCCCTCCGCCTAGGGGCGATGAGACATGACCCCCCACCACACCACAAATTTGATTGGTTTTTCTTACGGTTTAAGTGAAAAAAGTACCATAAAAAATTGTATGTACATATAATACTACACTAGCTTTGATTTCTTGTTATCACTTTTTCGCTTTGAGAGTGTGATTTACTCACAAAATTTAATGGCTCAACTTACGTCGTATTATGTCCCCACCTTCTCTGAATTTATACAATATGGAACGAGCGTTTTACCTAGAAGAAACCGTGGTCAAGTTCTTTCTACATATACATATTACTATAGTAGTATCATATAGAAATATTCAGAATGGGTGTAATGGATAACAGTTATAACTGGGAACTCTAAATGTGATGAAAATGTATTAAATTGAAACAATATATTTTAAAACTGAAATAAAATGGGAAAACAGCTCACTTTTCATACAAAAAAAAAAAAAAAAACTAAACGAAAAAGCCTAACATCGTGTCGGAGGTAGATAAATCATGGTAGGAGCGGTAACCAGGCGGAGGGGGCAATTATATCCCCTTATCTCTAGCCTCGTTACTCTCCCGCCAACTCGGCAAAAATTTGTAAGCACATTTCCAGATTACAGGCTGCCCCTCTGTAATTAGTGGGCCAGTTTTATCCTTCCCCCGCCTCGTAGCTTTACAACAACTCATACGAGGCTGTAAATTTTTTAACTATCTTTTAGGAAGAGTTGTTGGGCCCCAAGGATCATATTTTACCGTAATTCATAGCGCAAGTACTACTCAGTAATAGTGTAGTACTTCCGATGGGGGCCGCGTTTTTTCAAACCCAATTGAGGAATATTGAGTATTGTTTCAGCTCAAACCCAAAGGGTCACTGGCCTCTAATGATGATTTATTTCTATGATAGTATTATAATCCTTTAAAGAATTTAAGTAAAGCAGAGTTTTCTTTGTCTTCAAGGATATCTTTTAGAGATTCTGATAGGCCAGTTTTTTGTGTGTGCTTTTTTCGTATTCAGGGCATTTATTAGCAAATGTTTGACCGTCTGTCTATTTAATTTGAAATAAAATTAAAAAAATAATTTTAAAAAGCATAACGATTCAAGCCCGAACTTAAAACAGGAATGACACTCAAATAATAATGACCAACCCATATATTTTCGCGGTCGAGGTCGATACACCAAAGCCCCCGTGGGATCTTGGATAGAATCCAGCTACAATTCAATGGCTTCCTAGTTTGTGTGTTCTAATTTATTTTTAGTAAAAAATGTAAACACTCTCTATTGCTATCTTTCTCTCTCTCACTCGGATGAGGTATAATTATAAATATCAACCTCTTTCTCTCTTTCTCAGACAAACAAGAGAAGGCTATAAATAGAGAGACGTGCCCACACATCAGCTGACTCGGGATTCTATTTACAGATTAGGGTTTCATATGTCATTTGACCTTGCGTGCCACGTAATTTTTCTTCCGTTTCCTAGCGAACCTTACCCGACCCGCCGGCTTCTATCAGAATGTCAAACCACAGGAATGCTACTACCCGTTTAGTAGCTCGGGAATTAATAGTCCTACCATTACCGTAATAGCGGATCAAATTGTAGTAATCAGTCCCGTTTAACCGCCCCAAAGGACAAAACACAGGTTAATCTTCCGAGGATAATTTATTCAATGCATGTTTTATTATGTCCATGCAATCCCTGACAAAGCCGAATTCCATATTAATGATGTAAACACAACAATTTCAGGACAACACGTAATATTTGTTGATTTATTTATTCTTTTTTCTTCCGCGTCATGATTAAATTATTCAGCACTTTACATTTGATTTAATGGATATTAAGAGATGAAGATTAACTGTTCTTTTAACTTTATGCAACTACTAAGACCTACCTATTTGCAAAGTAGGTTTTAAATGTAGGCTTAGGAATAAGTTTATAGTAAATAGTTTTGACAAGATTCTTTTCAAGATTCGTAACCACTAAATCAATCCAAAAAAAATAAAATTATACCTATCTTATCCAATGGAACTTATAATAAATTTACTAAAAGAAAAAAAAAAATATTATTTTTTTCCAAAATGTTAAACATACAATACAAAAAAATAAAACTTCACAAATATAATAATTCTATTTCCTACATAAGAAAAGTACTTATTGTTATCTGGTAAAATTTCCGATAATTTTTTTTTCTCTCTTTTGCTAGGTTTTGGCTTTAAGGTAATTTTTTTTTTTTTTTTAAATAAAACCTTAGCATGATTTAGCTCAGAGGTATAAATACACAAAATTACATACATTACATAATAGAGGAATACTTTGAAACGAAATCACATTTTGGTCAAATAACAGCAATAGGCGAGCCGACAATTCATCAATTCAGCACTAGTACAGACATATACACTGACTATACAAACACTAACTAAATCTCACATCAACAGAATTGCAAAGCTCCACTAATAGAGAAGGGAGAATAAAATAAGTTCTATATTTAAGATTTTTTTTTTAATCTATTATTTATCAGAGGAATGTTATAAGGTATTTTGTTTTGTTTTTAAGGATAATTTCAAAAACTTACGGAATCAAACAAAATTTAACACACCACAACATGAGGGTAATATAAGTTACGTTTGCAAAGATCATCTATGACTTGATTATTATTATTTTATTTTATTTGTCTTTTTTGTGGTAATACTTTGTTAGCTTTAAATATTGTATTGTTTTTTTTACTGCTGTCTTATCATATTCAAGATTGTTCTCTACAGATAAGTCGTCTCAAGATTATTTATTTATAGCAAATGAATAAAGGATTTTGTATATTTTATTGATATTATTTACTAATACATTTTCCCAGCTAAGGAATACCAATTAGGTCTAAAATACGACTGCAATCGTACTGTTTTATTTGATTATGTTTATCCAACAGAGAACAGAAAGCGTTAAGATAAAAATATTTAAAATAGGACCAAATAAAACCCACAAAAAAAAAAAATAAAAAATATATAAATAATAAAAAACAAGGATAAAAGCAGCTGACGAGTCATTAAGTATTCCTCACTCAACTCATTTGAATATAAACGATAAGACAACCCTAGAGAGATAAGTGAAGTGTATACATAACTCTCCAACTATGTAAACAATAAACAACACATCAAATAAATCAAAATTCATAACACATAAACAAGAACGGCAGGATTTCATAATCAGGGGAGCGCCATTTAAGATGTGGGGGCAGGTATGTGTCATCTTCCGTCCGTTTTTTTTTAACCCCTCATTCAGCGGTTTTTCTTTTTTTTTCCTCTCTTCCCTTTTTATCCCGCTGTCATTTACGGCTACCTCTAAGTTTATGGCTAGCTTTCACATTTTTATGACTCTCAATCAAATAAATTTCGTCATCGTCATGCCTTATACTCTTTATTATTTTCCTTTTCAGATTCTTTATCACGAGTCGTTTTTACTAGTGTGAGAGTAGCAAGATTTGCAAGAAATCTACTACAGCATGTGTAAATCAGTTGCCTATAGCTATCAGTGGAAAAAAAAAAAAAACCCTCTACTCATCATTAAAGTCCCTTTAATGGTAATAACAGACAATTTAAATTATGATGGTAGAAGATAGTTTAACGTAGATATAATGAAAATCAAATGGTTGGGGGTGCGGTCAAAATAAATAGCATTAATATGTAAAAATCACATATTAGAGTTATTTATGTTTACCGCACCCCTAACCATTTCCTTTTTATAGATAATTTAAATTTAGCATGATAATCTCTGAACAAAAAATAAAAATAGTATCTATGTATGTGTCACTTCTAGCATGACCATCATATGAAAACAACTTGTTTTCCCTCAAAATAGTTTAGGTTAACGGCAGTTAAGATGTTAAGTTTTTTTAAGTATGCCCTTTTACAGCCATATATCAATAATTTGCGGCTAAAATCCGATTTAACTCAACAAAACAGTAGAATCGGTCCTAATTTTTTTTTAAATTTGATATCTGGACATCGGAAATATGAAGTCAAATGTAAAAAAGAAAACTGATAAGAATGAATAAAGATATATAATTAAGGCAATAATAGATGATCGAAATATTAGAACTTAATGGCGTTGATGACCATTGAAGTTTTAAGCCAAACTAAAACAAACAAACAAAATATAAATTAATTTTGTCTTGGTGTATTCCACGTACATAGAGGTGGAAACTATACAGAATCTAGTTGACAGGTCATTGTTCCTAACGTACATATGCTTTGATCGAAAACGATTAGAGGACTCTTCTTATCTTAAGGATGAATAAGTTGGAGATTTTTCAGCAGGCTCGTTGAAAATAAAGAAGAAAAGAAAGAAGTGAAAAAGCTGCGTGGGTGGTGGCTGCTTGGATGTAAAGACGCAAAGGTATAAGGATTGGCGAACAAAGGGGCTTGCCCAGTGATGCGGACCCTAACGAGCTGGGGAGTGAGGTCATTAGGTCCTTCCCCGATAAACTGCTCGGACAACAAATTGCTCTGTGCGGCTGAAGGCTCGTTAGTCTGATGGCCGTTCCATTTGGATCGGTCCGGTGTACGGTGCGAAAGTATGGGAGTCACGGTATAAATAGCAGCATAGTCGTGCAAAACAAGTCAGTCAATAGGTCAGTTGTATGCCCATCAATTGTATAAGCTGTTCATTAAGAATATAACCACACTGAATGAAGAAGACTTAAGAACAAGATTGATTCTAAAATAGCAGTGTGCATCCATTAAAGATAAGGAGAGAGGTAAAAATAAGATAATTGTAATAAGTATCGGAAACAAAAATGTAAAGCTCTTAAATAAATAATTGTTGAAAAATCATTGAACAATTTTTGTTTTATATGACGGCCAAATACACACTACATTTTAAGAAGACTGATAAATTTTAGGGTGAGGACAAAAGTGACAATCAACACTAAGTATGTATACTTCATCGATAAAACAGTATTTCAATAATGTTTTGATCAAGTCCCGACAGTTTTTATCTTCTGAATTTTCAATAGTACTTTCATTTAATTATGGATTTTTTTTTTCAGATGAACCAGAGACTTAGGTTTTTTTCAATGTAACTTTCACTAATAATATAACTATCACAAGCGAAAATTCTCGAAAAATGAATAAAGCTGAATTATGTAACTATTTCGTACAAAAATTTTATATAAATTAATTTTATAAAGTTTAATTTTTCTTTTTTAAATAAATGTTGTGTTTTATTCCTTCCTTATGTCTGTTATCGCACCTCCCTGAATTTTTTTTCTGGGACTGCTCCTGATCTATCTAACAGTAACCGCCTAAAGGTGCCTTTACACACTACGAACCTCACCCTTGAACCTTGCTTGCCATACCGAACGAACACCCTTTATAATATAACGTGACGTTAAGTGAACCAATATGGTTGACGCATCCGACACTAGCTTATGATGAAGAAAAAATCTGCATTATAAATATATTTTATATTACCTGAAGATAAAAAAATAGGAGACGAATTAGAACGGCGCAATAATAGCATAAACAACTCCTGTCACTTGGGAAAAACCCAAATCAAAAGTGACACTAGCGCTACCCCTGAACACAGGCGAACAGATGAAATACCTAGAACAACCGAACAGTCGACGTGAAGGCTTTTCGAAGGTAAAGTTCGTCGAGTGTAAAGGCACCTTAAGAAATTTCGTGATCCTGGGAAATGAAGACACAACCCACCTACCAAATAAAAATAAATAAATTTAAATTAAACTTTGTGTTTAAGTTGTGTTTAGATTACTTATGTTGTAATTAGATTTTATTTTTTTCAACGTATCCCTGAATCAGTTGTTTTATTAATAGGTTAAAATAAAAAAATTCTAATACCAAGTCAATCCTCAGAACTACTTAAGAAATCTGACTACTAAACAGTAAAAAGATAAGCCTTAGCTTGTCATTTGTAATAACGCGCCTACACTGTAACCCAAGTTGTGTCAGTAATTTCTCCAGAATCGGATCTCTGAGACACAACCACTCACTGTATCCACTTAGACACTTCTTCAAATATGTTCTCTTATCTTTACAGCATCTTCCACACCATAATAATCGCTGTCAATTAACTGTCGTCCGAACAGTACCTACTTCAATTAGGGATAAAGAGTGACCGAGACGTTGTTTGGTTGGATAGGATGCTGGATTAACATGTAATTCAGTTAAGTACAGCGTACCGCTTAGTTACAGGGTCAGTACGCTGCGACCCATCTTATACATTATGTATGCGGGCCCAATGTTCGGCTCAGATGAGCACTTAGACAAATTGTATACGCCTGTAATGTACTATTGAATACATTATTCACAATGAGAGTATAATTTATGTATTCGCCGCAAATCAACTTGATTGAATACTCCAAGAAATGAATGGGGTAGACACACACACAAAAAAAGAAAATGTATACATCATTTCGTTTTTCCTAACCGTGGAAGAAGAGGAATTATTGATCAATTCTTATGCGTCATTAAATTAAAAAAAAGATATATAATTGTTTTTTGTTTAACTATAAATAATATAAAGATTAACAATAGTGATTATACATTCGTTTTATTATATTAAATTAAGAAAATAAATAAATCACTAATGTAAATATTTTTATGACAAAAATGTTTTCGTTTTTTATGTAATTAAAATGCCAGTATGTTATTTTAACATAGATAATAATTACTCATCAATTATCAATATCCAGGAGTATTTATATCGTTAAAATCTGTACATGCCCGAGATAAACAGCACAATTTCCGTTTGATTATTGAAATGTAATAATTTAATCACAATGGATTTAAATGCCATGACAAATACCCCAATAACTTATCAAGGTTCACGTTAAAAACGTTCGTTACGCCTTTTCTATAACTAGAGCATAACATTCTCTATAAGCGTTAACAAAAAAATGAGACCGGTGTTCTTTACCTGCTGATACTAATAATATTATATATAATATTAATAACATTATAATAAAAAAATCACAAGACCCGTAATTAACCCGACTGGGTCATGTTTTGAGAAACTATGTAAGTATTAAGGAAGAGTTGATATTGAATTTCTTATGCCTCGCCATTTTTCAATTAACCGCTTTCAAAAGCTACAATATTAGTTATGACATATTGTGGTTATAATGTTTTTTTTTCTTTCTTCAGATAAAATAAAAACAATTTTAATCAATCAGGAAGAGCCATCGGTTCAGTGCTTGGTGTGGAATCACTGCTTCCTTAACAGTAGTGACAAGCTTTCGTCAGCATCCAAGCTCAAACGCGACGTTTTTTCCTCCAAAGCATGATTATATAAATAAATAAACGTATTAGATCCTATATAACCTTGAGATGCAAGAATACAAACTAAAAAAAAAAAATAATAATACCTAATCAAGTCAAGTTTCGTAGAACTATTTATGCATCTTCATTACAAGTTTAAGGAAGGTTGAACATTATAAATTCTAATGACGAGCAAGGTTTTGATAAACCTATTCCGAAAACTCCGATATAAGCTATTATGTTCCGCTTATGAAAGATTATTTTTTTCCTTTCTTCAAAATTTGTCCTATCTACATTTTCTCTACTTTAATGTGTGTACGGCATGCAAATCTTGCATGCATATTCAGTACTTAACCATCAGGGGTAATTAGAGAGCTATTAAAAATTCATGTGTTATCGCTGTATAATTTCGTTATATTGAATCTGGGATAGAGCGCAGATGCCGATTACTAATTTCCTGATTTAAAATAAATTAGTTTATACTGACGAGAATCACATAAACAAATTATTTTGTTTCAATATAAATACAAAAATAATATCATTAAATTATACTTTAAAATATAAAATTATTCAAAAATAGTTCAGAAAGGAGCTAAGAAAAGGGGGAACAATTTTAAATACTGAAAAAATGAGCGAATTCCTTTATCCTGACTCAGAAGCAGGTCTTGAGTTCTGGCATAATTAGCAAAGCATTCCAGCTTTTTCTTTCTTATAATTTATGCAGGAATTCTTTTAAGGCATTTTATTAACATTATTTCTTTTTTTATCCACGATTCTTATGTTCGATAATCATATCTGCTGCAGCTTTACGTTTATCTGAAAACTTTGTAACTAATAATGAAAATGATTAGGCTCCTTCGCAATGATAAAGGTTCTCTTACTTTTAGAGGTAATAAAACCGGCGGGACTAGTCGAAAAAAAATGAAATCGCGAGCATGAATATTCCAAGATGGCTAACAATGTAGCCATTATCATTTATGAATTCATGATATGTAAATAATTTTGAAAAGAGAAACGGCTCTTACGGAATTCCTAATACTTTCGGGGAAGAGTGGGGGTAGAGAAGAAGAGGGGAGGGGGAGGAAAAGGGAAAGGACGTCGAAGAGGATGGACTCAAGAAGAGAGTATGAATATACATATCGCTCGGGCATTCGCCTTTAAGATGTTTTATTTATTTTTTATAATTTAAGAAGAAAACTAAAAGAAGGAACTTCATAAAATATGCAAAATAAAAATGCTTAAGTATAAGTTTTTAATTTTTATTTTTTGAGAAGCTATAAAATTAGGAGCCCAATCGTCTCCTACAATATTAATTGTTAATAATTAAAAACCCAAGGAAAATTTCAATATTATTTCCTGCTCAACAAACTAAAAATTTATGTATTATGTACAGAATTTTCTTTTTAACAAATGTCGCATGTGTATACAAAAAGTTAAAGCAACAATGAACTTTGATGTTTTTAAAAATATTTTAACTTTAAGCCTTGTAGTAATCAAGACAGTTGGGAGATGTATACCAGATATTTCTTTATACTTTCTTTACTACCACATTATATTTTAAAAGCACAGTAAAAGACTGATAAAAAGAAAATTTCTCGAACTTCATACGACGATAAATGCTAATGAAATTATATAGATACCGAAAAAAAACAATATGGGACAGGATAACTATTTTGAAACAGTCACAGTAAGTACTGTGAAGTAAGTATATAAGTAAGGTAGTAAGGTACTATAAAATAGCAACTATCTAAAAATATAAGAATATTCAAAATGATTTTTACACTAATAACAACAATTTTATTTAACCTTCCCAATTTTATTTAACATTCCCATTAAAACGTTGAAAAAAAAAAGTAAAACCTTTTTAAATAAATAACCAGGCTTTAATATCTCAGGAGGATGAAAGTTCTGTAGCTATAAAGGGGAGAGAAAGGGAGGGAGGAGAGAGAAAAAGAGAGAATGAAAACAGAGATGGCATACGACGTAGATTTTAGGAGGGCAGTTTTAATGGCATAATAAAAAGACTTTTTATGAGTAATTAACTCATTCATGGACATATTTTATCTGTATTCGTGGCCCGCTTTGAAGTCGTATACCGTTCCTTTTCCTTTCCTTCCCCCATTACCCCTACCTTCACTTCTAAATTACTGTCCAGGCAATTTTCTTATCTAATTTATGGGCTTAACCATGGAGTTAGTGTCGAAAGTATTGCAGGCATGTTGGGTATTTGTTCAAAAACAATAAACTACACACAATTGACAGTTAATTATGATTAAAATTTCACATATTTTTATCAGCCCAACATTTATTAATGTTGGAGAATATTATTGTTCCCAACCTATAAAACAAGTTGTCATCCATTTGAGAACAAAAATGAAGAAGAAATACATTAATTTAAAAGATAAGAAAAAATGCTAAACATTTTTTTTTTTCGTCCTCTGGCCAGTTAAAAACGAGAACGGTTAAGGGGGCTATGTAGATTAGTTTTTTTTTTCTAGAAATGAAAGACAAGATGTAAGGATATGGAAAAAATAACACGTGGTTGAAATACCGGTCCGGTTCAGAATAACCGGAAATTAAAGACGAATATCACCTCTCCTCCTCCTACCACCAAAAACTTATTTCAAAATAATTTTTGTCTGCCTATCCCCAACAGAAAGCCTAAAGATAACAATGAAATTTAAAAAAAAAAAAATTTTTGATAAAAAAAAAACCTCTGAATCAGAATAGATCATAGGTTAAAAAGTAATCATTATTTACTGTTGGTATATTTTTTTAAAGTAACAAGAGAAAGATGTATTTTTTGGCTATTATTACTAAAAAAAGAAAAAAAATTAAAGAATTTTAAGACAATTTTAGCTTCCTTTATTTTTTTTTTTTTTAACGATTACCTAAAATTTCCTCAAAAAAGTTGTGATAAATGTTTTAGAAAAAACTCAATAAAAGAATTTAAGGAAGAAATAAATGGACTGTTCACAAGGAGAAGAAAATACACAGGGAAAAGATAAAAAGAAGTAGAAGGATGGTTAGGAGAAGAGATACAATGGAAGAGCAGACCCTGACATTCATTAGCGGACACTCTAATAAAAGGAATCGTTTACCGTTACAGGGTCTCTACCACTGTCGACCGGCAATAAATAGCTAGAGGGAACGGTAGAGCAAAGGACGGAGGAGAGGAGGAAATAAAATAAAAGAAAATGAGGGAGTAAGAGAACAATGGCCGTTAATGCCGGTATTTGCATAAAAAGGAGGAAAGGGGGAGGGTGGGGAGGAGGGGATTGATAGGTTATGTAAGGGGCCTTCCAAAGGGAGAACACATTAACCTCAAAACCTTGACCTAGAGCCATTTACATAGGGATACAATTAGAGATTCCTACCTCAATGTCGGCGGATCACTCTTCCAGTCTGTATTATATAACCTCAGGGGCGATATACTAGGACCGATAGGTTCTTAATGGGGACAAAGTGCTGGTCCAAGTCGTGGTACTATAGTCCCACATGTTCCGCTACTAATGGACGTAATGTGGTTAGAGAAGACAGTTTTTCTGTCTTCGGTTCAGTAGGATAGAGTGAGATGAAAATTGAGACCAATGTTCCATCGTATCCGATACCTGATCACAGAAACTAAATGTTAGAATTCCTTGACTTAGGCTAGAGGACACCTAAAACCTTCCATTTTAAATATAACGCTCCACCAGACAATAGTCATTGAATAATTAATTATTAATAGTCAAAGTTTAGCAAGAATTTATTCTTTTTAAAAAAATACATTAATTATTGACATAAAGAAAAAAAGAAGATGTAGGAATAGTGAATAGAAAGTCAAGCATCCACTATTGCAAAATTAGAATTACAGTCAGTTAATTTCTATGAACAGCTGATTTCCATCGCGAAAGAATTGCCATTGGTTCGCTTGATTAAATAAAAAAATCTGGTGCGTGCGCGCAACACACAACTTTCACTTACCAACTTACTTAGATTAGAAATTAATGCGTTTTGTTAATTGCCACTTCTCAAATGAACAGAACATCTTTAATTATAACGCATTGGTTTGTAATTAAAGGCGTTCGGCGCATGCGTGAGCTCAAGTTGTTTTATGAGTTGACGGAATATTCATCTTTCTTCTCCTGTATATGTTTACTTGATTTTCTTCATATATCATATTTAGCCATTTCTTATTTTTAGGCGTGATGAAAGACACTTAATTTCTCAATATAAACTAAAACAAAGGTACTTTATAGGAAAACAAAAAAGGCCCCTTCCCCATTTAAGCCCCCTCAAACATTTTAATAATGATAAAGCTTACCTGATATTAATTAACAACTAATTTTCATTAAACATAACGAATTTGATAAAAATAGTTAAAGCCGTTTTTGAGATAATCGATCAAAAAGGTAAAAATTGGAAAAAAATTATGAAATAAAGTGCTCCTTCCGTTTGACCAATTTTGATGAAATGTTGGCTGTCACATCTTTGGCATATACATACATCAAATACCAAGTTTGATCAAAATCGTTAAAACCGTTTTTGAGTAAATAAAAAAACACGTGAAAATGTTACAAAATTTATTAAGTAAAGTCCCCCCTCCGGTTGATCAATTTTGATGAAATGTTGACTATCACATCTTTGGCATATACATACATCAAATACCCAGTTTGGTCAAAATCGTGAAAGTCGTTTTTGAGTAAATAAAAAAAACACGTGAAAATGGTACAAAATTTATTAAGTAAAGTCCCCCCTCCGGTTGATCAATTTTGATGAAATTTTTACAGTCATATCTCGGGAATACAAGTAGATCAAATACTCAGTTTAATCAAAATCGTTAGAGCCGTTTTTGAGAAAATCGAAAAAAACTTAAAAAGTTATTAAGTAAAGTACCCCCTCCCTTTGAGCAATTTTGATGAAATTTATGCTGTCACATCGCGGGCATATACCTACACTAAATACCCAATTTCAGGATCGCACGGTTTATAGTTTTTGAGCTAGTCTGTTCACACACAGACACACAGACACACACACACACACACACACACACACACAGACCATTTCGCGGGACTTGGTCATTTCGACTCAGGGGGTCCCAAAACGTATATTTCCGTTGAAAACCGGAAGTCGAAAATTTTCACGATCGCAATACTTCCACTTACTATATATTTCATATATAGGTAAGTGAAAGTAAAAAAATAAAAGAATTATAACGACAGGCGATTACTGGAACAAGAACAGGGGATAAACTTGACCAGCACAATAATATTCCACCTATATCACTATAATCAAAGGTAGCCTTCGTGCCATATTACAGCCACAACAAAACGATCCAAATGGGAGAGGGTTGATCAATGCCATATTATCAGGGAGTAACAAGATCAAGCCAACCGAAAAATAAAATGGCCTGTGTCCACCTAATACTATTGCCGAGGGCTTCATACGAAACCAGTAAATAGTAAAACAAATAAATTAAAAGCTTTAAATAAAATGAATAGCGAAAAGAAAAGAAAATTCCAAGGAAAAATACTTTTAAGTTTAGGGAGGGGCAGCTTCTCTTCATGCTGTTCCTGCCATTTTCTTTTCGATTGTGATCTCATTTACTGGATGTATTATATGTAAATACAGTTGTAAATTTCAATAATAATAATAAAAAATAAATAAAAAAGTTTAGGAAGTAAAGAAATAAGATTATTGCGTAAGCACTAATTCAAATACATAGTTCTATAAAACTTAAAGGTCCATAAAATATACTAATTTAAAGAATTATTTGAATGTTCTACTACCATCCAACAAATAATTGACCAATATTTTAAGTTAATGAGAAATAAATGATCCAATTTCAACCATTAGATTGAAATTTCAACAAAGTAAAAGATTTTAATAGTTATTAATTCAAAAGAACTTTAAATAAAACAAGAATAAAAGTCAAGAGGACGCATAAAATTCTTAATAGAATTGTTTCACGTAAAATATAATGATAAAAAAAAGTAACACAATTTAAGTAAAAGAAACACAATTTAATTATGAAATTTTAGAGGTATGAGGTTTTTTATCCAATATTTTAATGAACTGTACCATCAGGGATAAATATAAAAGTAATGGGTCACTGATTAGTCGAAGAGATAATAAAAATATGAATTTTCGATTGATGAATACAATTTAAAAAATTATTCCAGGATTTTAAATAAAAATTAAACTTTTAAAATTACCGTTATAAGATAAAAATTAATGTATTCAAGGATGCTTCAAGCAATAACAAAAATGTATATTTAATAAAGAATAAAAAAATAAAAAAAATAAAAATGGTTAGCTTCGTTCCATTCCTTAAAAATTGGATTACTGTTAATTATTAAGTAATTTTTTATGCCCTGAATTTAAAAAGTACATCTATACATGTGTTCAAATATAATTTGTTAATATGTATAAATAATTACAAAATCGGACCACAATCCAAAATTTCACTTTCGCTTGACCAACTCATCCAAGGCTACAACAGAGAGCAGCACTGTACAGTTAACAAACCCACCACACACAAGAGGTCTGGCTTAACAGCGATATTTAACCCAGGGTTTGTTAAATAATCTTTTTAGCAAGTAAGGATAAATTATAAAACCCTTGGGAAAACAAAAGTTCAAGCTACCAGTAATAATAATGTGGGTAGAAATCTTAAAATTTAGTTAAAAAATATGAGTTTTTTAGTAGTAAGTAGTTTTTACAATAACCTGTAAAATGCCTGTAATTACCCTTGATTGAACTTCAGAAGAATGTTTTGCTGTTATTTAAAACCTAAACTCTATAAAGAATTCTTTGTGCTATTCCATAGGGAATTGGTACTCTACATAGTTAAGGAATCAAGCTTCAAATACCTTTTATGTCTCCTACAACTATTAGAATAACTGCTTTCACAATAATCTTATTTCATTAATTTTTTAAGGTATTTAATGAATTATGAAATACATCTAACAAAACTTTTTGGAAAGGTCATTTAATAGCATAGTTGCATAAGTTAATAGAATACTTCAAAACAGAACAGGATTAAAAAGTAAATAGTCAATCCATCGAATATAAGGAAAAAATATTATAAACTTACATAGAAAATATAACGAAAATAATATCAATGGTGCAATAGATAAAAGAAGTATGACTTTAAAAGATAATACTAGTGATTACTAAATAATCAGGAAAATAAAATTAAGACTTAAAAATTGTTAAAATTTATAAATATACCATAAAGGAAATAATTAATTGCTCGTTGTCCACTTAAAATTAAACTCTGGAGTAAAAATACAAAATAAGAAAGAAATGGCATGGTCCAAAAAAAAAAGGAAACTACTTTTTGGGTAAATAGTGATAAATTTATAGATTAGTCTTATTCTGCAATATTTAATGGAAAACGAAAACATTATTGCCCTGATGAAATTAATGGTCTATTCGTGGTAAATATGGTAATTAGGATGTTTCAATGTTAAATACTACAGTAGGTGGTCAATTAAACTACAAAAATCATTTTAATAATTATTCAAAACAAATTATTCTCATTAAATTTAAGCCATAAAATCATAACTTTTCCTAAATGATTGAGATACTGAACAAACTTTAAATAAAACGTAACAATGTGAAACTTTAGAAATAAAAAGAAATATTCAAGTTCAGTATAAAATACAAAATAATCTTAAATACTCATATTAGGTGCTCTGAAAAGTGTTAAAACTGTCAAAGAGAAGATAAAAAATATTAGAAAATTAATATAATTATTCTGTTAATCTAATCTTAATTTGTGGCTGACCACCATTTTTAAATTATTTTTAAATAATTTATTTTTTGAAGAGAAAAGATTTGGCTCCGCCGGGAGTCAGTGAAGAGGAAGGATTTGCTCTGCCTTGAGCCGAGCTCTGTGGTGTAGCGGTTGGCATCCTCGCATGTAACGCAGGAGACCCGGGTTCGACTCCCGGCGGAGCCAAATCTTTTCTCTTCAAAAAATAAATTATTTAAATATAATTATTCTGAATTATAATATCCAAATAAATAAGTTTTACTTGTTATTGAATTTAACAAGGAATTGGAATGAATCTAATTTCCATACAAATTAAAATACTATTGCTCAGAGAATAATTAAGAAAAACATAAATAAAAGAAGATTAAAACTTCATAAGGATTTTCTGTTCAAAATATTATAAAAGTATTTTAAATCCATTCCGGTAAATTTTTACAACAATGAAGAAACAATGGGGTTACTCATAGTATGCACAAATTAAAGTATTGTTAAGCTATAAAAATTGAAATAGCTAGTATAATATTAACGATACTTAATAATGATATACTTGTGTTGAAATACGAATAAAGCTGTCTTAGATTAACTAATATAAAAATCCCTCTAAGCTGTTTTAAAATTGTGTTAACTTTCTATACAAATACATAGTATATATGAATTAATGTATTGTAAAGCTATAGGAATTGAAAAGCTAGTATAATATTAACAATAGTTAATAATGATATACTTGGATTGAAATACGAATAAAGCTGTCTTAAAATTGTGTTAACCGTCTATAGAAATATTAAATACGAATTTCACTATTGTAAAGCTACAGGAATTGAAATAGCTAGTATAATAAAAACGATACTTAATGATATACTTGTGTTGAAATACAAATAAAGCTTTCCTAGATTAACTAAAAAATCCCTCTGAGCTGTTTTAAATTTGTGTTAACTGTCTCAATAATATTCTAATAAATGTCACTGATAAGCTAAGCTATGTATAAACAACTATCTGTGATAGAAAACTAAGATATTAATATGACTGAAACTGTAGATAAACCAGGGGGTAACCTAAGTATAACATGCCAATAATAACCATTCAACCTCAAAGAAAATATTAGAAAAGCGGGACAGATAGAAAAATAATACTAATAGATAAAATAAATATTACTTTGATCAGTCCATATCTCTTCAATGGATTAACTATCATTCACAAGATTACATATAACTTTTATCTGACAACATTTCCAATAAACAATCCAATTATTAATTAAAAAATGTGAAATTCTGGAATAAAATGCTTATAAACATCATTAATATTAAAAAAAGCACTAAACAAGATGGATCAAATTAAAATTAGCCTGTATTATGACCAATATTAATATCTGATTTAAAAAATAATAATAATTCAAATTGGAGAATAACTTTAAGTAAAAATACCGATTTCATATTTAAATCATATTTTAGGACCTATTACTGTCTAAATTATTTAAAAAAACAAAAATTGTAGTTTACAAAGACTATTAGAACTTAATTAAATAAAATAAGGTTTTATATGGATAAACCCAATGATAAATAGAATTTCAAATTTCATTGGATTATTGAACAGAACGCATACCATCAACATTTACAGCAGACATCCAAGGAATAAAACGTTAAAGAAATAAATAGTACTACGATTTTGCTGAGTTGACTACTATTAAAAATTAATAACAATGTTCAAAATATTGGTTAGTTTTTGTAACAGAAACAAAATAGTTGTATAATTCAATTAAGTTCAATAAACATTAAAATAGGCTTACTCTTGACAACTTGGTTAATAAATCTTGTAAGCATGTTTATGAAAATATAATTTTGAATAGTATTAGCAAAACAATAAGACATTGATTCAGAAGGAATCTATAAGATAATGATGTAGTAAATTAAATAAAATAAGCAGAGATTAATGAAATTAAATTTTTAAGCAAATAAGAAATAAATTAAATTAAATAAGAATTTAATTTGTGAGGAAAAACTCTTCTCTTGCTACAAGCCACCAGGAATAAGTTAATTTTAATATAAGAATAACTAATTTTGAAATCATTTTCATGAAAAATATAACAAAGAATGTACACAATTAAATCACAATACTAAATCACTTCTAATAATGGTTTTATAAACAAGATAACTATGAAGATTGAAAGTTTTAATTTGTAGAGAGTTACAACAAAAAAAGAAATAAAAGTAGATCTGGCAGTGAATATGATGAATTATATTTCAGTAAATAAAACAAATTATATTAACGACAAGAAATCTCAAATATAATCACAGTTCCCCCTTTAATTGTCTATTGAACCTTAACCATGCAATTTCAGGCTTGAATGAGGAGATAAAACTAAAAATAACGGTTTAAATATTAATTAAATTAAAATATTCATTATTTTGCAGGAAATAACACTGAAGACATGAGCTCAAATCATAACTTAAAAGAAACAAGGTACAATAATGATGATGCACCAATGCAAGAGAGAAGGTAGAGTGATTTTCTTAATGATACTAAGCATTCAGCTCATTACTATCAGACGAGTGGATGTAAATAGTAAGTGATAAAAATAAATAGAAGACCAATTGTTAACCATGACGAAACATAACTAAAGAAAGTTTAAAATTTCGAAATCTACTTTCCACCAAAGGCAAAACCATTAATATAATATAATACAAAACATTTCAACTAGATAAACAAAATCCTTCATCAACAAATAAAATTTTATTTCATAGGATAATTTACAAAGCATGCAAGAAATTGACACATGCACAAGAAACAGAAACTCACGGCTGATGGTTGATTCCTATATCCAGGACCAGGCTGTTGAGGAGGATATGGTCCCATCGGCCCTCGAGGAGGAGGCCAATTCTGATTATAAGGCATGGTTCCTTGGGGCTGTTCACTTGATTTTGCCATAGGATATTCACCATAACTATTCTGATATCGATGCACTGAGTTAGATGACTGTAATAACTGATTTAGGGTAGGTGTGGGGGGTGATATACTTTGTCCAGGTATAAACCTCTGTTGCTGCGAATGAGGAGGAAAGCCACCCGAAGAAATAGGTCCACCACTAGGAGGTCTGGTAGGTACTGGGAGCGGCTTTGCACCAGGATATGAATGTCTCATATTAGGGTTAAAATGTCCATAAGAATTTGTTTGATGGTGCATAGAATCACCACCTGGTAAATGCATTGGATTACCTGCTTCAGGATGCATATAATTCCCTCTTGGAGGGAATGATAACCCATATCCTTGCATGTTTTGACCGTCTGGGGGTCCTTTTCCAAAGTTAACTTCACTAGCACTTTGTTCTGAATTATGAGGAAAACTTTTATCGGAATTATTAATTTTACCACCACTGTCTTCTGAACTATTAACATTTTGTTCACTATTGTTAATAGAGGGGCCAGTTTCTTGACGATATTGACTCATGTCTACAGAAATATTACTTTGTATAGGCTTTTTACCTTTACCGCCGACTACATCAGTTCCTATAACACTGCGGCAATTTCCATTATCTGTTCCATTTTGGAAAGAATTATTTAACGATATTTGAGGCTGATCTTGATGCACAATATCCCGATTCACGTCATTTTGCTGGGGTTCAGCTTGCGTTGCAGCCATGTTAGGCAGAGCCTCTATCGCTGCCAACACCCCGCCACTGCAAACACATCTAGCTTTTCCTTACGTTATACCGAAAATGTTCGAAAGCCACTTCACTGAAAACCATATTACTCCCATCACTTATTCACACACATATTTCTGGCAACGCTCGGGCCAGTTAACAACAAAACACTACTAGAAAACCGACACATTTTTACACAGCACAAAACATTATTTCGCATTTCTACATCAATAGAAGGATAGCGCGAAAGGAGGTTAGGGCAGAAAGGTTATTATGTTCCTCCGCCACAATAACAAAAACCTTTTAGAGACTTTCTGAGAATTAAGAAATCAAAAATTTATACCTTCTGTAATTTCTTTATAATTTTTAACGATACTTAATGATTGTTGTCGGAGAAAAGTCAAGCTTTCAAAGCCAAGATCCATTCAGACACGAACTACTTTTTCTGACGGCCATGTTGGTGGAATGATCGTCTCCAAGTGTACTACTGACGAAGTCAAAAGTATACTTGGAAAGATGGTGAAACCAATATGATATTTAATTATTTTCGTAAAACCATTGAGAATTATGTTGAATTAATATTTCATTGATTATGTATTGCTCCTGTGAGTATAGTTTTCATTTTATACTTCAATTCTACTGTTATCTAACTTGAGACATTTTCTTAACGTTCACCAGGTAGCAGCATGTATCAGAGCTGCTGTTGAAATTCTAACGAGTGATGGGATATAATATTTAAACTCGTGTACTGGAGAGAAGTATCCCACCAAAAATTCAAAAAAGTTTTACCTCAGGTTTTTCATTTAATTTATACTTTGTTAAAATGGCCTCTAGAGGTGGACCTATGGTATCTGGAACCGATGGTACAGATTATCCTCAAAGACAACGAATTGCAGCACAATATCAAATAAGGTTAATATAATTAATTTTGAAATAATAAAGAGTGTTCATTGTTTTTTTATTAATTTGAATTATCATTTTTGTGAAGTTTTGCTTGTCTTAACCAACAGTAGAGGTTATGTTAGTGAGTAGTTATATTCAATATTTTTGTTGTAAGTACCATTATATTCACCATATTGTAATTTTCATTTCAGGCACCTCCATGCCCCTTTTTAAATTTATTTCCCTTTTTATTTTTCAGTGCACAAAATAAATCGAGGCTTAAATATTGTGTGTTCTTCCACTACCTTTTATTTTTTGTAATGTTAGCTAAGTTATCAGCTGATATACTTGATAGGCTTGATATTTTTATTCTTGAAATCGAAGAACTTCAAATTCCTAAAGTAAGATTGTGATTCTCCACTTCTTATAAGTTAATGTTGGTGTTTTTGTTTAGTTGTATGCCTAGACATCATTTTTCCTTTTAATCTCATTTTAATTTCTTTTTAAGCCTCTAATATGGGAATATGTCTGGTGTATCAGCCTTTTGTTTACTTTTCTTGGCCTAGCAGCTATTCGTAGGAACAGGATAGTAATGATGAAACGATATATGATGGGAATCGGTTTATTTGGCATATTACCGATTTTATATGCCACAATTTATTATCTACCTGATGTATGGTCGTATATTACCACTGGTGAGACCGAAGATATTGAGTTATGGCAGGTAAGATTGTACTCGTGGATATTGAGTTTAATTCAAAGTTGTTAATATTTTAATTCCATTCATACGTAGTTTAAGGTTACTTATGAATAACAAAATGAATAATAGAATTAAATTAGACTTTTAATTATAAAGTTGCTAGGGCCACTATCTAAATTTTGTAGTATTCTATGTTTATTTTTGGTCTTGAAGGCTACTGTTATTTTAAAACTTGAGTTCAAAACTATTGTGCCTTTAAGCTAATGTTTTGTTGCTATTATTATTTACTAATTTATTAATTTTGTTATTTCTTGTTATGCAGGAATATCCTTATGGTTTACTGTGGTATGGATTCATTTTACAAGCAATCCAAGTACATCTGTTTTCATTATACTTTTCCAACAATTTAATTACCGCTTGGAGGGCGCGGGGAACCTATGCTGCCAAAAAGGATTGAGCTTTTATCCCGCATGGATGAAATGGCTGGATGCAAAATTTAAAAAAACACTTGTGGATTTTTATGAAAAATTGAGAGCAATAATTATTATTTTTGTTATTTTTCTATAAGGATAAAACTATAATGAATATTGGTGTAAGTTAAAATTTATACTGGTTATATAATTCAAAAAATTGAGTATTGGTTGTGAATTATATTTATTGTAGAAGTAATCAGTTCATATCGATGTTTTGTTTGAAAGTATTAGTTTTATTTGCGGTATGTAATAGTTCAAATACTCACTTGGAATAAAAAAATGATAGAATTGAATATTTATAGACCATTTGATTAGAAATTTAATTCTACCATATCACAAAGTTTGCATTTAAATATAATCTCAGGAAGGATATTAATAATAAAACTAATATTTTTCTATTATAAATATTAAGAAAATGTTATTCATTATCTTTTTTTTTTTTTTTTCCTAAGATTAACAGTTATTTATTAAGTTCATCAAAGAGGTTATTGGATTTAATTGTTATATCTGGAATCAACAAAAAATACAAAGTTCTTAGTTTAATAGTCATTTTTTGATTATCATTGATATATCGTTAAAAATCATTGAAGTTGACTTGACCCCTTCAACTAGCATTACCCTCATCGTAACAGTTTGCTTTACCTTTGAAACAGGTTTTTCATTATATGATGTATCCTCAACATGTGTAAAGTACCAGATTCTTTTAAGAGTCTTTTAATGTATTAGAAGTTGGTTAATCTTGTATTATTCCCATTTAACCTTTTTGTGCCCGCATTTCGGGAGCCTACTCTACCTCAAGCCCACCAGTTAGCCATCAGCCTGTTCCTTCAGTATCGCATTAATTTACACATCTCGTCGCTTCTTGCTAATGTTAATCTGAGGTTGTTTCCTTATGTTCATGCATTGTTTTATTGGATTTTGTTTACCTTGTATTTTTCTTATATATTTTAAAAAAAAAAATTATTGAGATGATATGCAGTAGTTATTTATTTACTAGCCAGTTCAATAAAATGATCATAAAATATATATACCTTATAACTCCATCCTCTGTATCATCAATTTATTCAGTAAAATTCTTTGTTTTTCACTTTCGATTTGTTTGGAATATTGGAATTTCATGCAACAGCAACTTTTTCACTGTTGAATAAAAGTTATATTATCACAATATGGAATTATTACAAGCTCAGAATCACCCCCCCCCCCCTCACCAATCCATAATATATCCGGAAAATAATATATTAGTGTCCAATATAATGTCACATCATGACGATTTCATTATAAATTATACACTGAATGAGCACAGTTTCGTAGTGAATGAGAGCCAGCCCCAAAACGGTTTAACCTTTATAAATAGAAAGGCGTTTCCTCATCATTTTATGTCCTAAGACATTCCTTGTCTTTTCACCTAGTAATAGTTATCACAAACTATATTTACGTAGATATGAATTTTTCCATTAACCTCTTTCTTAACCATCATTACTTAAAATACATGCATATTTTGTAAGATTTAAATAGTTAATATATGTATATATTTTTCAAGTAATAATGGAGATGATTGGGAAGAGCGAAATATTATTTTCACCTGCCCCAATAAGTTCGACTTCCTGAGGCCCTAATTACAGTTAAGCCATTGGCTTGAGGTGCGTTATTTATTTATTTTGTTTTAAATAATTCATTTATAGTTCAAATTAATTTATTGTAAATAAAACAACTTTTATATTAATTTAATCATTTTTCATGGGTAACCACCATATTTTAATTTTAAATATTTTATTTTAGAAGAGGAAAAATTGGGGTCGGCCGGGAGTCGAACCCACGAGCACGCGTGACATGCGCAGTACGTGAGAGACCCAGGTTTGACTCCCGGCCGAGCCCGATCTTTTCTCTTCAAAAAAAAATATTACAACTTTTATTTTGTATAAGTTTGTTAATCACCAGGGAGTTGAATCCAAACCATCTTTGATTATAGGTGTTACTATTGCACGTTATATCTTATAATTGTTTACTGTTGTAAAAGCACAAAATAGTTTATTTTATTTTATTTTTTATTGCTAATTTTTTCTATTAAATTTTATTTCTGTTTAAAAGACAAACTGATAAGTCTTATTGCACTAAAGATTAGAGCTTCGTAATTGAGGGTTATGATGTGTTCATTAGTTTATGACAAATGCATTGTATTTTTAGAGAAAGGTACTAATGAGTTTTTTTTTTAAATTATTTACGTTAATTTATCTGATTTTTGCTCAGTGATTTTAATTGTTGCTTTAGTGTTCCTGTTTTTATTTCCATTAGAATAATGGATATTGTTAAGACTTTTAAATTATTTTAAGAGTATTTATTCATAGTTGTTTTATTTTGTTATTATTGTGCTTTGTAAAACATGGCTATTTATTTTTGTTTAAACATTGGTTATGGCATAGTTTTATTAATAAATGTTGCCATTAATTTTTCAGATAGGGTTATGTTTAAGCAATTCTCTCTAATGTAGATTTGCTTTCAGTGAAAATTATCGATCTTATTTATTTAAATTGAGAAAACACTTTTAATGATGAACATTGATAAATGAATCTTATGTCAATTTTCAAATTTGTTAAATTCTTTTGTTCTTGAATTTGAATTGAAATATTATATATATTTATATATAAAGGTTTTGAAGATTTGGAATTAAATTCAGTAGAGGTGCCATGACAAATGATTTATTTTTCATTGAAATTTGTTGTCAGATAATTTTTTTTTCTGGACTTGCAAACTAAAATCTAGCATTTTCATGAATTCAAAATGTTACTGGGTTTTTTTTTTATATATACATAGTGTTAAAAAAAAGTTAGGGCTTAATTTATGAATTGTTTTGTATGAGACATATTTGTTTTTGTTTTTTTTGGCACTCGGTTCTTTGAAATCTTCATTTGCTAAGGACAGCTTCATAATGCTGCCTGTACATGGGAACAAATTCTGATTGATGTTATTTATTAATTACATCTATACCGACTTATTTCCTTAAAATTTGACAGATTTTTCATTTATAATGGCTTAAAAAAACAAAAGTTAAAGAACTACTTTACAAATCCTTTATATGTAATGTAATTTTTGGAATGGGCATCGTAGATCATTTTTAATGCCAGCTGCTAACTGTTATTTCATTCAAATTTGCTATTATTACAAAAATATTCAATAACTAATAAAAAGCTTTATTGTTAAAAACTATCATGCATTTTAATTCATGATATTGTATTGAACGCATAAAATCAATCTTATTGTACACAAACTCAAAATTTAGATTTTTTTATAATACTCAACTTTAAGAAAGGTTACTGTTTTAATTACCTGTATTTTAAATTATTATATCGCTGATGACAATTCAAAAAATAATTTTAAGTTCTCAGAAGGCTTTGTGTTGCAGAACTCGGGGTAAAAGTCTTTGGAGTAATAAAATCAAAGCAGAGTAGAAATAGGCATTTTTATTGTTATGCTTGACAATCCTTAAAGAAGTAATTTGTACTTAATTAATCATGAGCCCCCCTCCCCTCCCAGGTAAAGAGAAATGTGAACAGGTGGATTGCGTTAAGACTGACCATGTGAAAATAAGTTTCAGTTGGGTTAAGTGTCAGACAGTGGCTTTGAACCTTCCTGTTATTTCAAAGGATTTGAAACTTTTAAAATTTGACTGCTGATTTTTATTTTATTTTTTTTTTATCATACTTTTAAGAAGTACTTTTTTAATCTATTTCATAATAAAAATTTCAACTTATCTTTTAAAATTCTTTAATAATTGCTAAATTATTAATTTTGTGACAAAGAATCTTACTTCGTAAGATAAGTACTTGTTGATAAGTACTCTCTGAAACTATTTCAAGAGATTGTAAACTACCTAATATTTATGAAAATTTTATATATAAATAATCCTTAAAGAAGAACAAGCGTAATTTATTTACCTAGTCTAATTTTTTTTTTTTTTATAAAGTGATTGTTTAGTTACTGTCAATTATTCATAATTGATCAGAACTAATTATATGGTTCCTTAATGCCAATAGTTATAAATGTTAGATGGTTTAAAGTATCTTTAGATTAAGAAAAACTGATTGTTGCCATTCCTGATTTAGTTCCATGAAGTTGAAAAAATTAGATATCTGTGGAGTTGACCTACTTCGATTTAGTTGTGATGTTCTTGTATAAGATCTTCATTACTCATTTAAAAAAGTTACAATGTTTATGTTTTGTGGTCATTTCTATATCACTTTTTGTTAATAAATACTGGTTTAAGGTTTAAGTGACATTAGGATGGGACCATTTTATCCTATATTTTGAAAAAACTTTTTATTACAGTTCTGTTTTTATACTCTTGACATTTTGTTCATTATAAATCTAAATAATTATTCAATTGTATTTTTTTCTGAGAATTATGTGCAATACTTTAAAATTTTATGTGCCTTAACTAAAAAACAAATTAGTTCAATTTTTGTCTTTTATCAGAAATATGTATTTTGTTTTTGATTTTTTACTTGGCTTCTATTGTGGTATTTATGTCTTATGGTTATTCATACAATATTTAATTAAGATTGGTTTTTGAAAAATTTGTAATTTATTGTATTAGATAAATGTAAGTAATCTGTTGAATATATTTCATTTTCTTGTTGGCCTAAAGAATTTGTCTGTGTGATTTTATCTCCTAGTTTTTTATATTCATGAATAATGTTTGTAATATAATTTTTTTTTATGAATTTCTGTAAATGAATTGATAAGATGAGATATATCTATGATTACAATTTAAATTAAACCTATCGTAATTGAAGAACAGTTGACTATCTCTCACCTCTACTATAAATTAAATTTTATCTTGTCTAAGGATGGAATTATGTACTTATATAAATTTTATATTATCAATTTTGCAATTGTGTAGGATTGTAATTCAGTGTTTGTTAATTTATTACCTACCGCTCATTCCTTGCATTGATTTTTGGTTTTATTTACTAAAATATTAGATCAATTTGAAATTAAACATGTGTGCTGGAACTATAATTTGCAACTATTTCGATCATGATGTTTTGTTATTTTCATGTAATAATGCAATGCTGCAAGAAACACGAGTCTACCATGTTACTTTTCTACTATAACTTTGTTTTAAATAATCATCACATTTTTTTTTTCCTGTATGACTATAACATTAATCGTTTGACAATGAACTAATTAAACAAACCCAATTGTACCCTTGTTGAAATATTTCTTTAATTGATGTAGTCATGGTTTAATAAGTAATATATTTTCTAGTTAATTTTTATAAATGAAAAGGTAGTGCTATTAATTTCTTTGAAAATGTGATAAATCTTAAAATTTTAAGTAAAATAGAATGAAGAAGTTTTTGTTATAGCTGTTTTATTATTTTTTGTAACTCTTCTTTAACAAGTTTGTTGGTTGAATGGGGATATAAGCCACCTTTATACGAGTGTTCTAATTTAAATGCATAGCTCCATCCAGTTTTCATATATAAATTCAACTCAATTGTTAAATATAAAACTATATTACTATACATATTTAGTACATTAAATGAGAATATTACTATCAATATTACTTATATGATTTCTCAGTCTATGACATGTTAATATTTGTCTTATTGATAAATTTATTCGACCAGCTTACACAAAGACAATTTTAGTAAATTGCTTCTGTAAATTAGCTGCTCTTACAAAAAAAAATTAAATAAAAAAATAAAAAGAGAGTAATAAAGGAAGTTAATAATTTAAAAAACCTATGTAAAATATTAAATTAAAATTGTAAACAAGGGTCGGATAAAGGTTTCTGTTAGATAGGTCAGTGTTCATGAACTTATTAGAATAATTTTTTTTTTTTCCAATTCAAAGAGGGGCAACTTTATGTTCTAATTATTAATGTTGTTTTATTTTTGCTAGGTGCACCCTTGTTTGCAGTTTTTATAAAATTATTTTTAAGATGTTATGATATCTTAGAAAACCTACCAGTATGCTTTCATTGTCTTAAAACACTGACAGTAAATGCATAAACTCCTGTCTATCAGTTATATTATAGGTATGAAATTATATCTTTTCTTTCTTGGAGTTCTATTAAAGATATATTATTTTGATACCATGTGGATCTCTATTTTAAAATGGAATGTTAGCAATGCTTATATCGGAAGTTGTACGGATTGTAAATAAATATGTTTAATAGAAAATATTTTATTAAAAATTATATCATAATACAATCTTTTTTTATATTATCCTTATTTTTATTATTTTGTTATTAAGACAGGGGATCGTAATTCTTCATTTCTTAACAATGAAGATGCAGGTAATCAGACAAAATTGAATTTGGATAAAAACAAACACTGCAAAGAATGATGGCTATCTAAATTTATTAACTGACCCAGGTCCTCCGCATGGAGGGGTTCGATTCCCGGCCGTGGTCAAATCTTTTATTTTCTAATAAAATAATTTAAAAATTATATATTAAAATATTCAACCAAAGACCATAAATAAATACATCATTAAATTTATTAAAATTGAAGAACTTGAAATTAGTAATAACACATAATATCTTTAATTTTAAGATCAATGTCAGACCACTCGAAGAGCCTTTTTTTTTAGGATGGATCAAACTTCACTTTGAGTGTTTGACACTATTGGTTATTAGAATAGAAAAAAAGGACACTGTGCCATGGGCTAGGATAGTACTAGGTTGTTACAAAAGTCCTTGTGCATATCAAGTTGTTTGCATTGAGGTCTCTAATTTAATCCTTATTTAATCTCTGACGAATACAATTCTTATGTCAATGTTTACATTAACTAATACTCTAATTATCTATGTACGCCAACTGTCCCTGCCTTTCATTCAGTTTATTAAATTTCACTAGAAATGTCGGAAGAAAAATTTGTCATCCGCGGCCTTCTTAGGCATTATTGGAAAAAAGGTTTTAGTGCAAAGGCCTCAGCCGAGGAAATTGGTGCAGTGGAAGGGGAAAGTGTGGTGCATCGAAACACGGCCACATTTTGGTTCAGGCGGTTTAATTCTGGGAATACAAGCCTTGAAGATGAACCTAGATCAGGTCGTCCTTCAGTCGTCGTATCAACATCAAATACAACTTTTGGCTGAAAGATGGGTTAAAGTAGTTGAAAATGATGGCCTGTATTTTGAAGAATAAATTTGATTTGTAAATTTTGTACTCACATTTGAATAAAATTAATTTTGTGAACAAGGACTTTTGTAACAACCTAGTACAGGTGCCACATGGCACCTGGCCTATCGTAGTTCAAGATCCTGCCATAGTTCGTACCAACGAACCATGGCACTTTGAGCTTAGTTGTACTAGTCCTTGCTCACTGAGCTACCCTGCTCTGAAAAAAAAGATAAAACATTTTTATTTTAAATGTAAATAATGTATCTTCCTATTAACTGTGAATGTGTCAACCTTCATGTTAATGTGTGTCAAATTTTTCAATTAAAAGGAGTCAAATTTTTACTTTCTCTTACTTATTTGTGAATATATATGAAATATATATTAAGGGAAAGTATTGCAGTCCTGAAAATTTTCGACGTCCGGTTTTCAATGGAAATACACATTTTGGGGTCCCATGAGTCCAAATAACCAAGTCCTGCAAAGTGGTCTATGTGTGTGTGAACAGAATAGCGCACAAAACTATAAAATGTATACAGTAGGGTTCCGATAAACCGAGGTGCCAAGTCTGAGGGGGGGGGGGGGGGATGTGTATGAATATGATTTCATTTTAACAAATTACAATAAAATATTTCTTTTTAAAAAAATATTAAAGTTTCATAATTTCTGATATTATTATTGTTATCCCATGCACAGTATATGCATGTTATCCCATGCATGTTATATTATGCATAGTACCCCATGCATTATCATTATTAAATATTTATTATGTTTTTAAGCATATATGTAGTTCTTATTTCAAAATAACCTAAATTTTCAGTTGGTATTGGTATGGTTCAGATTAACCTTTGGTAACCTTGGTCCCCATCGACTTGGTTAATCGGAACCCTACTGTATATAGGAACCTGAAATTGGGTATTTTATGTATGTCCCCACGATGTGACAGCAAAAATTTCATCAAAATTAATCAAACAAAGGGGGCACTTTATTTTATAACTTTGATCACATTTTTATGGGTTTTTTTTTTCAATTTTCTCAAAAACGTCTCTGACGATTTTGATTAAACTCATCATATCTTATTAAAATCAATTATTCTTTAATATCAGCTAGATTTTATCCTACTAATGTTCTGAGGGGGCTTCAAATACGGAAGGAAAAATTTTTGCTTTCCTATAAAGTACCTTTAGTTTTGTTTATATGGAGAAATTAACTATCTCTCATTATGCCCAAAAATAAGGAATGAATAAATAACAAGGACATATACAGGAGAAAAAAAGAAAAATGTTCGGACAACTCATAAAACTCGTTGAACCCATGCAAGGGGAGTATGCCTTTAATGGCAGACCATTGTTTTGGAACATACATTTTGATTGGGAAAACAAGCAAACTGAAAAAAAAAAAAACTGGACAAGTGATGAAATTAGGATTATTTTAGGCCCATTAAAAAGAAAAAAAAAAAAGTACACAATAATAAATCAACAAGTATTGAGGACTTTCAAGTATTTAAATGATTCCTTCTTCTTCTTCCTCCTCTGTGCCTCTCAGCGTGGAGGTGCCTCGATCCAAGTATTCCAACTGTCCCGGTCCCTTGCCAGTGCCTTCATGGAATCCAACTGCTTTCCTCTTTTCTGTCCTATTCGAGCCATACTATCCGACCACGACATCCTTGGCCTGCCTCTTGGTCTTTTGCCAGTAGGTCTAGCTTCGAAGAACTTGTGTGGTCCGCGTTCTTCATCCATTCGGCACACATGGCCGAACCACTTCAGCTGCCTCTTCACCAGAATATCAGTTAGAGGTTTCACCCCTAGCTCATCTCTTATTCTCTCGTTTCTAATGTGCTCTCTCTGTGTTCGGCCAGCTATTCTTCTGAGGTATTTCATTTCTGAGGCGGTGATTCTGTTCCTCAATCTGTCGAGTAAGATCCAGCTCTCACTTCCGTAGAGTAGGGTGGGAAGGTAAATTGAATTAAATATATGCAATTTTACCTTTTTTTCGACTTCTCGCTTCCCAACAACAGTATTGCAGATTTGGTAATAAATGCTATTCGCTTTTTTAATCCTATTTGATATTTCTTGTTGAATTTTACCATTTCTGCTGATTGTAAATGATTCCAATACTCTTTAAACTATGGAGAATAACAATATATGAAAAAAGCTATTTTTTAAGTATCTAACCATTCCACCGTTTCCAAGGAGCTGGCAAAATAGTTTTAATTAGGAGTGTTTAATTACTTAGGATTAGAAAATTTGCAGAGGTGAGATCCTGGAGCATGGAAATAATGAATTATGTAGGAGATGATACCAGGCAAACATGTTAATAATAAAATAACTTTAAAATCCATCAAATTTGATGCAGTAAAAGGAATAATTTTTGTTAAAAGAGAAAAGATTGGCCATGTCCGGGACTCCTCATATTGGTCGGGGTGGGTAAACCAAAGCTACTTTGGCCATTGTCCCGACCATGTTAATCTATTCTCTTCACTGATCCATAGTACCCAGCGATCTCGCCATACTTGTACAGCACCCTTATACATCGCTAAAACTTGGTGATATCGGAAGATACTTTCGGAGGCTAGCTTTGCTATTTGCAAACCGCAACAGAGATGGGGAGGGCTGGCTTTGTGTCGTGGCCATGCCCAATCTTTTCTAATCAAATAAAATTGTTCAAAATCACTTAAACGATCAACTGCCATCAATTAAAAGGAATAAGATAACCATACTTTAAGAAGAACATTAAAATTAGATAGGAGTTTTGAAAAAAATGTATCTTTATTATCTTCCATAATAGAACACTTTTACTTGTTGATAAACAAACAAATAATTAGAAAAATACTTGGATTCACTTATATGTGAATAAATATATTAATAATCCAATAAAATATAGTTGAGCTAATGTGAAATTGAATCCTTAATTTAAGTAATCAAAGATAATCTTTGGATGCATTGACTAACTAGCCTTGTCTAGATACAAGCAGTATTCATTTTAATATCATATTTAATAATATTAAATATTTTAGGATTCTTTCGGAGGCCAAAGTCCTTCATGGGCTGTAGCGTCAGAGGATTGATAAATAGACATTTAATAATATTAAACATTAGGATCTTTTCTTAAATATTAAATTTAAATTTCAAATTTATTAAGTCCATTCCCCTCAAAGTATTAATATGCTACAAGCATATAGAGTGAGCATATAGAGAATTATCATAATTCACTTCTTTAAACTATTTAAAGAGCAAGTAACCCTCACAATTCCTAATTGATGGACGAGAAATCTGATAAGGTAGACAATTTCTTAAACAATTAGTTACCTATTGACATATTTGACTAAAATGAGGCACTGGTGTGTCCTACTTTCCTTTACCATGAAATTGATTTTTTTATATAAAAAATTTGTCACTTAAAAATTTTTGTTTATTTAATTATTGCTCATCTGTATGAGACAATTTATTAACTGTATTTTGACTAAATATTTATATATTTTTTAAATTAATATTTTGTACTATACTATATTATAGTTTTTAAATATATAATTTATATAAAATGGAAAGAAAGCTTTTTGTTTTTAATTAACATTAAATGTTAAATTAATACCATATAAATAAGTGAGGACAGAATTTATTAATAACACAAAAAAAAAAAAAGAGTTAGCAAATAACTTTTTTTTTAAAACGAAACTGTTTTTTGCTAAACAATTGCAATAAATTATTAGGCCTTGTCTTTTGGTTTATTTGGTTTGTTCACCAAAGCCAGAAATAGTAACATTGGAAGGAGTTTGTGGAGGGGTACAGGAAAAGTTCTGCTTTCACCAACCACTGCCCTCAATAATTAGTCGACATTTTACACTCTTTTCAGTAACTAATATAGAAATAAATATTATCATTTTATAGCAGTTATATTATCAGCTTAATTAAAATCCCTATAGCATGATTAAATATACTTCACTAAATTAAAAAAAAAAGTTTTGCTTGGAACTTCGGATTATCAGAATCCGCCACCTGGGCAAGTCCCCATTGTCCCTACCTAGTTCAGATGCTGCTCATACAATCAATTTTTTCATTATTTTAAATGGAAAATGAGAATTTAAACATTATATCATGATTCAGGTTATTTAAAA
Organism: Aelia acuminata; assembly: GCA_911387785.2. Classification (NCBI taxonomy): domain Eukaryota; kingdom Metazoa; phylum Arthropoda; class Insecta; order Hemiptera; family Pentatomidae; genus Aelia; species Aelia acuminata. Next base: position 53,307,493 of record OU426982.1, read on the forward strand.
TATAAAAGACAAATTCATTTTAGAAAACATGTTTACTATTTTAAACATTTTTTTCAATAAATTACAAAAATTATCTTTCCATAAATGATTATACAAACATAAAATGAGACAAAATACAATTGTTAATGTCTTTTCTCTTTTTTTTTTTTATAAACTTGAAAACATTTAGATAACTATAAATCTAATTATATTACATAACAATAGCATTAATTTTTTATATCACAAAAAAAGCATTTGAAGTTACAATAACAGAATTTGTGATAAAATATTTTTGATTTATATAATTCATTAATAAAGAAAGTTGATCTTCTTTAACATTTCTACTATCCACTTATAACCTTACCTATCTTCTTTCAGATTATATTATCTGCAATTGTTCAGAAAAGATAAAAATATTTTATTAGAGAGGGGGAGATATCAGGATACCAAATAACCCACCACAAAAAATATTTGTTTGAACATGAAACATTTGGCCAAAGTTTTGTATCAAACTAGCTTTTTTGATATCGGGAGTAGTATAAAGCATGATGTTCATCTTACAGTGTGAACATAGAAATTAAATAAATAGTTCAACACATTTCAGGACCAATAAATTATTATTTAGTATTTCTTGTAACACACTACTCTACAATTCATGCCACACATTCTAATAAATTACTTAACACCAGGAATTAGAAGCTATTGTTAATCTCATTTTTTTAAAAATTAGATCCAAAATTAACCCTTTAACTGCTAGTGGCTCGTATATGAGCCGGTCGGGCGCTGGTCCCCGGGTGCTGATGGCTCGTATATGAGCCGCCCTGTATTTCCGCTTCACTGCTCCAGACTTATTTACGAGCCGGGTAACTAGCACTTTCTTTTGACATTTCGTGGAATCTATTATATTGCCCTATTCCGCTAGAGGGCATTTGATTGTTCTTTTCCTTACTATATTGCCTTGATACACGGTTGTTTTTCAGCTTTCTGTAAATAACATATACCTTTTGCTTGATATCAAACCTTTCATACCTGCCTATTTAACCTTTGTCTAATTTTATTTTATTTGCAACTACTGTGGCATAAATCTTTGTTATGAAATAGTTGTGGTTGCGAAATAGTGATGGCGAAAAAAATATATATAGTGAGGAAGAGTTTTTGGAGCTTGTAACGGGTGCTAGTGATGGGGAAGCTTTTTAAATGTTAAAAAGTTTTTAACTCCACCAGTGCCGGTCCAGAGTCCGGATCAAATGAGGATGAAGAACTTTGTGTAGGATTAATTAAGCTCACAAAAGGTATAAGAGCGAGCGCTTGAATGGCATAAAAGTACTCAACACAGCGGGACCGCTCGGTGTGCCTACTAACCCGCAACGGCAGACCACCTCATGCCCCGCTACCTCCGCAGTGAAAGGGTTAAAATATATATTAGATATCCTTTTTGACCAATAATATATAAATTTAGTATGCATCACAATAAAAATCAAAGGACAACTAGCCACAATGTATTTGTACTCATCTTCTAGAAAGAGTGAACCATCAAAGTTAACAGTAGGATTATAATGAACATAGCATTAACTCTTTAAAAGACATATGTAATCATCTATTGCTTGATACAATCAGCATCGTCTTTGAGCTGTCTTTTCGTTAAATACCAGGTTGTGATGAATGAAAAAGTTATAAAATGACAATGTAAGCATTTCAATAATTTTTTCCCCATTTTAAACCTTATTTTTAACCTTCATTCTTTCTATTTGAACCTGAGCTAATCAATTCTGCTAAAAATATAACTTGATTTCTATTAGAATAACAAATGTAATTCTTTAATTCAGTAAATAATCCTTTGATTTTTATTAGCATACAATAAGATGAGTTGGGTAGGCTATAAGTTTGAAAATAATTGTAAACTCAGTCTTTACTGTAAACCATATTTTAAGTTCAAATTCGCATAAACAATTAAGATAATTTATTCATCGGCAGCATATTAACAATAGAAATAGTAGTGACCATTAGCTACAAGTCTATCGAACAAGAAGATTTCAAAATTAAGACCAGCATTCTTTCAGTCAGCAAGAGGGAACTTGCCAACTGGAAAAAAAAACATTATCAACTTAACCTTCTTTAGTCAAATCGTAGAAAATATCCTTGAGGAACATAAATTATGTATCCAGTTGGCAAGTGGTATAATTATCAGCAAGAACCAAATTCGTCAATCCAGCTCTTGTAGCGCGCTATATCCTTGCAGTTTACACTCTTCTTACATTTACTCACAGCCTCCTTGAAATCGGTAGCAGTGACAGGCAAATCCACTTCACTCTTGGTCAATTTCTTGATTTCTTCTGGGGAGCGACCCATAATCTTCCGCCTCATGCTCATTAATGCTGCATCCCTGATTTTACAGAAAAAAATATGCTGCGTTATATAAAATAGTTATCACCATAATTTGCCAAAATTATAACAAAAAATGTCAAAAACAAAAGAAATCAGACGATCAAATGTCAGAAAGGAATTAAGATAATGCAAACTTAGATTTTATTAAAGTAAAATAAATGTTCGAGTTAATTGAATTCCTTTTTATTTAACTGTTTGAAGCAGATTGATTCGAAATAAATATTTGAAATTTGCGTCTTAATGAGAAAAAAGAAATTTGATACTGATTGATTAATTGAAAAATAAAACTTTGACTGTCCATACACAGTAAACTTTCCTAATAAAATAAATTCACTTCTTATTAGCCACACAATATAGTAAGAAATAAATTATGTAGACAAAACTGAAATTTAATTTTTTGTTTAATTACTAAAAAATGAGTCAGGAACTGTTCTCATGTCTGATGTTTTCACGAGCACAATCATAAATGAACACTTACCAATTAAGGGGAACTAAATGTATGCCAGCAATTGATATTTTTTACAAAGTTTTCCGTGAGTATAATTTTTTTATCCATTGAAAATCTCAAGGGTCAGCTTCAATAAATATTTGTTACCTGCAAACATTAATAATGTCAGAACAAGTATATCCATCCAACTGCTTCGATATCCGTTCACAGTCAATCCCAGGATCTAGCTGGACGTTTTTGAGACACAACTGAAGAAGCGCTTTTCTAGTTTCATCTGAAAAACGGTGACAAAACTGAACTTTAGCAAAGTATTTCTGGATAATTTTTATTCATTAGGTAACAATTACTTTAATATAAATTGTGTCTAAAAATAACTTCTTTCCTGGTCACATTTTTGGTGTTTAAACACATAAATATAGATTTAATTTATAAGTTTTTAATTTATTTCTTCTATATCTTTTTAATTTTTTTCTAATCACTATCTCACTCAATTAGTTAATCCTTTCAACACATAATGGCCAAAAATAAAATTTCGAAACAGTAGGGGAAACCATACAGTTATTGGCACTCAGTACAGTTATTAGCACCCCAACTTTAACTCAAAGAAATAGGTAAACAAGTCCTAATTTTATTATATACAAGATATACATGAGTCTAATTTTTGAAGGGTCCTCTAAGTCATCTATGAAGTAAGACTTTAAGAAACTAACCATAGGGAAGATTTCACAATTAAATCCACAGGGTGCCAATAACTAGATTCGGCACTTTTAACAATAAATATTGCCATATTGTAAAACTATTGAACTTTTGACCCAAAAAAAACCTCTTGAGTCTTTATGAGGATAGATAATAAGGAAATATAGGAAGTTTCTATTAAAGTAGTCTTAAGGGTGCCAATAACTGTACGGTTTACCCTATTAAATTGTAATACATATCACTACATTATAATGAACAGCTTACAACTATGTTAATGCTTTTTTTCCATTCTTTTTGTTGGATACTAATAGTATTGCTATCAAATAATAAAGAAAATTAAATAAATGGATTAATTTATTTCAATACATACCAAAAATCAATGTAAAATTTAGTAAAAATTTTTCCAGGAATAGATTTTTTTTAATTAGTATGAATAATAACTTGAAAGCTAAATTACGTATCAAACAATCATGTTTATTAATTAATTCAAAGAAAAATAAGGTTCAACCAACAGAACTTTGAAGGCTTTATCATTTCTTCTTAACAATAAAGGGTACTGTTAAATGGACACCAGCTCCTGGTTCTCTAAACCTACTAAAATACTGGAATGACTAGGAAGGGTTATTTTTAACTTTGTTATTTTTAACAAAAACAAAAATCCTTACACTTAATTAATATGAATTTTAATGTGATGAATTTCAATGACCATTCAGCTATATTTTAAGAGCCCTGGTTATACAGTAGAACCTCCATTATCCAGAGTAATGAAGGGTATGGGGGTCCACGGATAATCGAAAACCCCGAATAATTGGATTACAACATTTTATTGACTTAATGCGATAGAAAAAAAGGTTAAAAATCACTTGTAAGGTGTAATCACTTTTATTAACAAACGAATGTTTTATATACATTAAATTATAATATACAAAAATAACAAAAAAAGTAAATGTATGTTTTTATATATTATGGGCCGACGATGATACAAAGTCGAAAATTTCTTTTTTCTTCTTCAAAATATCCCGTACAGTTTGTTCGCCGATTCCTAGTTCAGCGGACAATTTTTTAACAATTTCGCCCTTTTCTAATCTGTTTATAATAGTTAATTTCTCTTCAAGCGTTAAAACGACACGTTTTCTTTTTCCCGACATTTTGCTACTTCGTATGTATTTAAATCGAGACTAAATCACAACTTACAATATTTTGTTTTGTTGCCAAACAGGCCAGAGTAGGAGTTTCCTGGAAAGACTTGAAAACAATACCGTTCCTAGATTATGAATTGGAGTATTAGATACCGGAAACATCTCATAGTAGAATACTCGCTTTCTGTGTTTTTCCATTTATTGTTTTATTTCATAATAGATAGTTAACCATTGTGTAATCATTAAATATTTACCTATACATTTTTTTAAAATATTATACTTACAAAATAAATGGCATACAAATTAAAAAAAGCTTATTGATTAAAAAAAAAAAATTGGCTCCTCGGCACCCCGGTTAATTGGATCCCCGGTTAATCAAGGCCTGGATAATGGAGGTCCTACTGTACTTATATAAAAGAACATTTATTGGACAAGCCGGTGCACCTGGCTTCACCCCAAGCAATTTGCTACCAGCAACTAAAGAGTTCATAAATAGTTACAAGTATTTATAATTTTAGGCTACATAATTCAAGGCATAATATGCATTAACATACCAATTTCTTGATTTGGAAGGCATTAGTGTTGAGTTTAAATTCAGAAATTAGAGAAAAACGTTTTAGTAATATTCCTTAGAAATTGCAATTAGGTTATCAAATAGTCCAATTATGTTTAGATTTTTAAAATATCTAGTTTAGTTAACTCAATAATGTTTAAATAACATTAATAAATTTATACTCGCATATCCGCTTTCAGGAAAACAAGTCATAGACATGTGTTTGGAGAAAGTTTACGGATTTCAGGCAAAGGCAAAATAAAGCTATTGTTTACATTATCTTTCTTATCTCTTGTATTTTGTTAAAAAGTCTGAAATATTTGGTATGCATAAACATAACTTTATCATTTTTTCACAGCTATCAATGAAAATGAAAAAGTTTGAAGGTTTATTTTACTTTCAAAATAATGCAGATTAAAAAAAAAGTCTACTATGACTTCCATCATAAGGGGAGAACACAGTAAATGATCATAAGCTCTTTTTTACTCAATGAATGATGACTTTTCATGGATCTTGAGGAAATTTGTTTAGGAGGTTCCTGGTTGAAAAGTACTAGACACTTCACAATTCACTCCTTAGACCATAAATGTCGAGAATATAAAAACATAACATTAAACTACTTTTTGATACATGAGTTTTAAAAATTATATTGCCATGATTCTCGCACCAAAATTTTTATTTTTGAATGTAGATTGAAGGAAATATACAGCCGGTCCATAGTTTCTGTTTTAAGTCAATGAAATTGGCCCTTTATTCCATGATATTTTTTGTTTTTATTGAAATGGGATTTTTAATAATTGTTTTTGTTGAAAAAAAGATTTTCAATGTTTTTGAGGTGGATGAATTAGAATCTGACATAATTTTTTTGTGTAAAAAAATCTACTTTGATTGAAGATATAAAAAGTTTTATTTGATTTCATTGTCCTATTGACCACATTCTACAAGAACGGCTTATTTTTCACTGAATCTACATTCTAATATAAAAAAATTGAGTACAAGAATCATGTTGATATCATTTTTTAAACTGAAGATATAAAATAAAGTATTTTAGTATTATTCTTTTCTCAGGTCCATTCAATTCCATCCAATACATGATTCTAATGAAGTATCATTAGAATCATTTATTTAACTTACAGTCAGGCAGAGGAATAAAAATTCTTTTCTCGAATCGTCTCCTAAAAGCTTCATCAATATCCCATGGGTGATTAGTAGCAGCTAATACCATGATTATTTTTTCGTCCCTGATAACAAAAAAAAATTAAAAATAATCGAACTTAATCTGTTATAAGTTAAATTAAAATAAATATAATAATTACTTTAAATTGAGGATCAGGGCGACCATTACATCTCAACACTTTTTTTCCAAAACTTTATTTCAGCAGATATTTCGGCCCTTCGGCCATCAGCAATGCTGAAATGAGACCGACATTCTTTATTTTAAAAGTCAAAATTTTTAAAAACTCCACAATTAGTGGTTTGTCATTAAATGTTGAAAATATAGGTATTTACTACCCTATAATAGTCCCTTTGATACATAGCTCCAATATGAAATTCAAGTTTTGTCTACATCCCTGGGTAAGATTTCCAATGGAGATCTCATTGATTTCTTAAATGGAAATATTACCCAAGGATGTAGACAAAACTTGAATTTCATATTGGTGCTATGTATAACAGGGAGTGGGGTAATAAATACCTACATTTTAACCATTTAATGACAAACTTCTAATTGCGAGTTTTTAAAAAATTTTGATTTATAAAATAAAGAATGTCAGTCACATTTCAACACTAATGATGGCCAAACAGCCAAAACGTCTGCTGAAATAAAGTTTTGGAAAAAAAGTGGTGAGATGTAATGGTCGCCCTGATCCTTAATTTGAATCAATTGAAGAGTCTCAAGAAGAGGAGTGCTAAATTAATAACTGATCAATAATAATTACTTTCAAAAGTTAGAAATTACTTCACAAGCTATTATCCCATAATAATTTATCAGTAATGCATCAGAGAAAGCAATATCACTAACCCACAAGAACTGATACCATCCATCTGTATCAGTAGTTCTGCTTTGAACCTGCGAGATGCCTCATGTTCTGAATCAGTACCACGCTGAGAGCAGAGTGAGTCTATCTCGTCTATGAAAATAGTTGAAGGAGCATAAAACCTGGCCTGTTGGTTAAAAAAATCTCTTTTAATTATTTTTTTAATAAATAAATTTTTCACTTATCATTTCTGCATCAGTTATTTTATAGAAAGAGATTAAATTCTATTTTGAGGTAAGCCTGAATAAAATTCAAATTCCTTGCTCTGGCTAGAATAATGGTAAAAATGAGAAACCCCTTCCTGCTTTTGTTGGAACACTTCAGTGCATTAAATTTAAATATAAAAATGATTTTTTGAATTTTTTCTTTGTAATTGTATAAAAAAGATAACTCAGAAATCAAGTTATTAATTGAGTGATTTTGGCCGATCTTTTGATACTATAAATATCAGATTCAAGCTCACTGTCTCATGCATCTTGAAAGAATATATTAGTATATTACGTCACAACCTGGTCACAATCAACAGTATATTCTAAACCTTAAATAAAATTACAAAAGGGGATCGACCGTTGAAAATAATTTTTAATAATTTGATTTGAAAATATGATAAGAAAAGGATTCCATAAAATTCTTGCACTTTCGGTTAAAAAAGAAAATTCCACTATACACCCTGATAATTATCATCTTATAAATAAAACTCGTGAAGAAATTTTATCATGATGCATTACCATTTCAAATAGGAGCCTGACTAATTTTTCAGATTCGCCTCGATATTTCGAAGTAAGAGTCGATGAAGAAACATTAAAAAAAGTAGTACCGCACTCTGTAGCGACTGCCTTTGCCAGCATGGTTTTTCCTGTGCCTGGAGGACCAACCATTAATACCCCTTTCCATGGTCGGCGTATTCCCTAGATAAAGGATATTAATATTAGTTCATATCAGATTAAACAACTGACCAAATCAGAAAATTCATATACATATATATATATATATATATATATATATATATATATATATATATATATATATTTTTTTTTTTTTTTTTTTAATAGAATTACTTTGCCATTTAATAATTTTTGCTCTTAAACAGCTGCTGCTACCAAACAGCAGCAACAAACAAAAATTGACTATTTTTTCATAATTATTATTGCTTTTCAGGATATCTTTTAACAACAGATGAAATGGAAATCTTGAACTTTGCCATCAATTGATAGCAATTTATTTTTGGAGAAAAATTAAATATCAATTTTTTTTATTAATAATTTTAATTAAAAAGTGTAATGTGTTTATATTCTTGATTAAAATTATCAACTCTGACAAAGAAAAAGAAATCAAGTAGTAAGAAGATACTTGATAATTTTACTTATTTATAAGAATATATTTTTTTGGATTACAAATCAGATAAGAGGCATATTTTTGTCTTTGTCTGTCATGTGCTGATGGTAAAATTTTTTGCATTAAAATTAAATCAAAAATTAAAATTAAATTAATTTAAACTGATAACAGAACCAGTATTATTTCTCTAACATCAACAATCTCCAACAAAACCCAAATCCCATCCTAATTTCCAACCATCATTTAATACTCTAAATTATCAGCAATGTACATTAAGAGATGGACAATAATGACCTAAATGGTCAAATTGTCTTTAAACACCCAACTTTCACTTACCAACTTGGTTAGATTAGAAATTGACGAGATTAGTTAAATGGCAATCCTCAAAGTCACAATTTTTTCTTCATTAATTTTCTTATTTTAGTTTTTATTCGCTCTCTAAAGTACACTAAACATTTTTATTGTTAAATAAAAGTTTTTACTTGCGATAATTCGGCAATGCAAGCATAATACTCCTAGTCGTCTGATTTTATAATTCTCAATGTAGTTGTTGAAAACTTCATTTAGTTACTATGAAACAAATAATTTCCATTAAATGAACAGAACATCTTTATTCATAAACAATTGTGTGTCATTAAAGACGTACTGCGCATATGTGGGCTATACGTGTTTTATGAGTTGAATATTTTTCTTATTTTCTCCTGTATATGTTTAGTTGATTTTTTGGTACAAGTACTGAAGTGCGGCTTATGCGCCGTTCACTAAGGTGCCCTTCAAAGTAAGGCCCAATCTTCACTGAAAAGGACCCTCTTGGTGGTTTATTTATCTCTGAAGAGCGAGCGCAGCGAGCGGGAGTCGAAAGCTAGAATCTATTAAAGCCAATCAAGGCACTTTTTAAATGAAAAAAAGGCGATGGGAGTTCGATAACATCACGGTCACATAACCTCTCAAAACAGGCCACGCCCATCAGCCACTCTTCAGTACCTTTACCGATTTTTTTCATATTTCATATTTAGCCCTTTCTTATTTTTAGGTGTCAGAGGCAGTTAATTTCTCCATATAAACAAAAACAAAGTTAAATTATAGGAAAACCAAAAAGGTCTCTTCCCCATTTAAGCCCTCTCAGAACATTTTAATAATGATAAAGCTTACCTGATATTAAAGAATACTTGATTCTCATTAAACATGACGAGTTTGTTCAAAATTATTAAAGCCATTTTTGAGAAAATAAAAAAAAACGTAAAAGTGGGAAAAACATTTACTAAATAAAGTGCCCTCTCCGTTTGAACAATTTTCATGAAATTTTTGCTGTGATATCGGGGCCATATGCCTAGATCAAATATCCAGTTTGATCAAAATCGTTAAAACCATTTTTGAGAAAATGGAAAAAAATATGAAAAAAGTTATGAAATAAAGTGCCCCCTCCGTTTGACCAATTTTGATGAATTTTTTCTGTCACATCGCGGGCATATACATACACCAAATGCCCAATTTCAGGTTTGTACAGTTTATAGTTTTTGAGTTAGTCTGTTCACACACACACACACACACACACACACACACACACACACACATGCAGGCCATTTCATGGGACTTGGTTATTTGGACTCAGGGGACAGCAAAACCATTTTGTCTAATTTTGTGTATTTCCATTGAAAACCGGAAGTCGAAATTTTTCACGATTGCAATACTTTCTCTCACTATATGTTTCATATATAGGTAAGTGAAAGTAAAAAAGCAATTGTAGATTGCAGCTATGAATTTTATAAACAAATAAATTCTATATTACCTTAAAGTAGTCTGGAAGCAATAAGGGCAGGACCATGGCCTCTTGCAAAACACTCTTTGCCTCACATAAACCAGCAACTTCAGCCCATCTTTAAAAAAAATAAAATCTTTATAACATAAAAAGTTTCACGAAAAATATGGTTAAGATAGAAAGAAATTTAAATTTGTTTCTCAATATTATTTATTGAAATCGGAAGGGTGGGGGGCTGAGAAACATCGCATACAAACACACTTCTTAATTGTCTGCCTACTCAATTCATTAAGGAATTTTCAATTTTCCAACACAATTTGGAGGAAGATTAAATTCTTTACCAATGCAAAAAAAAAGATGGGAGGAAAGAAGTCAAGGACCCCATATATAAATAATTCATTCTCACTAATAAATATTACACATTAGATTATTAAATTTTCTTCTAAAATCTCGAAACGGTATTTAAAAAAAAACACAGGGTAGAGTCCAAAAGGTTTAACGAAAAAACAAGAACAACCTATAATAACAATTGGGTAAATGATAAATGGATTTCATTTGCATACCTGGACTGATATTTAAATAAAAAAAAAAAAAATAAAATAAAAAAAAGTTCCCAGAGGAATTACCCTACATAGAAATCACCTCCTTTGCCTCCTTTCCATATCGTATAACATAATAAGCATACTTAACTAAATTAAATACCAGCTGACCCGTGCGAAGCATTCCCACTCTAACCTACTTAAATCCCACTTAAGTAGGTACCCCCAAAGTACCTTTAGTATCATATAGATTATGATTTATTAATATTTTAGTATATTTAGTATCATATAGAGCGTATTTAGTTTGTCATGGCAGAGGTGAGGGTTGAAGTAAAAAATAGATGTGTTTAAATTGTAGATTCTTTATTTTTTGCAAGATTAGTTTAAGTTAGTAAATAACGTAACGTTATTACGTTAAAATGTAGTAAATAACGTAAGTTATTTACATATTTACGTGTGGTTACAGGACCTTTTTGAACACTATGTTTGAAATTACGATATAGTCATCTGCAATCGTTTGTTGATGGGTTTGTTTTACACAGACATCGATGTCACTGAAAGAGTGCACCATGGAAAACGCCACATACTTAAATAAACTTATCGGTTTCGCAGAAAGTGAGTACGCTTATTCTATTGACTGAAATCGCATGTTTTTGCTAGTAACTCGCAAACGACGGCGACAATGGGAAATATGTATATAACCAAAAATGTTCGTCTCGACAAACTGAAAAAATGACACTTTCGAAAAAGCCTTGTGACCATTTTCGCTGAGAATTGCAGTTTTTCGCTTACAACTCGCAAACGAAGGGGTTAATCGAAAAAATGTATATGACCGAAAATGTTCTCCTTGAAAACCTGAAATGATTGACACCATTTAGAAACCTCTACTACCAAAACCGCTTATAATTCAAAGTCAAAGGTGAAATGAGTAATTTGTATATTTTTTCGGTGTAGTGGTTAAGGAAAGCTTTAAAATGCCTTATCCATGAAATTTGATGAAGTATTAAGGAAGTTATGGCCAACCGACAAAAAAAAAGGCCTGAAAAATAATTATACAATATTGTTATTAACACTCCTTTAGTACAAAAAAAGTGAGGAAGAAAACAATGATGTTAATAAAATTAAGGTCCAATTACTTTTCCTTTTCAATCACACTTATAGATTCAGAAAATTCTCAAAATTAGAACATTTGTTGTTATAATTTTACTCTCTGTTCCACATCGATAAAGTGAATTAAAAATAAACAAGAGGATAATAGTATCAAAAGTAAAAAACTTACCTTATGGCAGTGTCTCTTTGCAAAATGTCTTTTTCAATTGTTTCAACCAAATGGTGCTCATAACCAATTGGTTCAAACCTCATCTCTTTCATTTCAACCTTAGGGTCTTCACTGTTCTCCTTCCCATCTTCCTTAATCTCATCTGTTGGTCTCCCATCATCACTTGAACCTTTCTTCACATGCCTTGTTTTTGATGAACGTCTCTCTCTTTTGTAGGCGACCGCATTTAGGCAATTGTTGGTATTTTCGAATGAACGAGGTTTCGGAAAACTCAAGCTCGCATTAGATCTGTAATCATTTTAAGATGGAAGAAGACAATGAATCACTTGACTAATTCTTAAATGCATCACCTATAAATTACTAGGGATATTATATGTGAGATAAAGATTCAAAGGAGATATAGCCCAACCAAAAAAGGAAATAATTTTTGATAAAAATTAATACAGAACTTAAGGACCCATATAGAGAACCAGACCTAATATCTTGCATCAGAAAGGTAAAATTAGATAGTGTGGTAATGTACGTTGCATGTAAAGAAAAAAACTTCCGAAATTGATCATGGAGGGACATCCAGCTGGAGTAAGACGAAGAGGCAATCCAAGCAGGACAAGGATAGGCTGTTATTAGATATCTTTGGTTCGGAAGGCAAGGAGAAGAAACAAAGAGGAAAGATATGAATAGAGGAGAATTGTTGAGGAGGCCAAGGTACTCCATGGACCATAGCACGGAACAGTTAAATAACATATAAATTTCAGTTCAATCTTTATAGTCCCATATGCACAACCTTTCAGACAAACAACTTACTGTTCAGATTGTAACAAACACTTTATTCTCAGTTTCCTCAAGTTAGTTCTGAAATTTCTTTTAACATTAAGTTGGTCCATGTTAAACATTTTGTCATAAAGACCTTCTTAGCTTTAAGATGTATTTAATTTTTTATTTCGTTTTCAGCAACCTGCTTTCCTCAGTAACAAACTAAAGGCAATTCACTAAAGATTGTTCAGTGGATATAAGCCAAGAAATGATGAGGAAATAATTTAATCAATCAATCCTTTTAAGAAATGCCTTTAGGAGGATAGAATACATTTAACCTTCTAGTTCCAGTCACTCCTTTATTCATAATATCAATAGGTGCATGACACACTGAGTGTCTTTTTGGTAGCAATTAATCTGTTTTTTGTACTATTTAATCTGTAAATTCAGGATTTGATTCACTAATATGTATTTCCATAATTTATAGTAGTACTTATTTATATTAAATTATTGTAACTGATGTTTTTGCAGTTAGTTATGACTTAATTTTATATTGGTGAAATAAACACATTTAATTTTTATAAATTCAATATGTTGCAGGGCAGTTTGTTTGAGAGACTATCAAATTCGTCAGATATATTTCAATTGGATTCTAAAATGATTCACTCATGGTAGGAACATTTTTCTATATTTTAAAGGACCAGGTGAAACCTTATTTATTTATTTATTTATTTATTTTTTTGCTAGGTCTTGTATTGCTTCCTCCTCTACAACAAGTTTTCCTTCATTTAGAAACTTTATCATTAGTGATGAAAACATTTCTCCAGACACCATAGCATTCCCCCTTGAGCTTATATCTTCCTGTTCAAAACAAATAACATGATCCTGGTTGCTAATATTTAGATTCCATGTATTCAAAACAAACATAAAAAATACCCAAATGATGGTGTCAGGAGAAATGTTTTCATCGCTAATGATAAAGTTTCTAAATGGAAGAAAACTTGTCATAGAGGAGGAGGCAATACAAGACCAAACAAAAAAATGATTAGGCAAAGAAGAATACCTAAATTTAATTTCTGCTTTGATATAACTATAGTACACCATGACTTGTGCTAATCACTGTCTGATATTAAATTAGAAAACACATGGCAGAATTGGAAAGTCAAGGCATAAGAAAGAATGAATTTTATCTTATTCATTAAGAACTATTTTTAAAATTTATAAACAAAATATTCAAATTTTATGATGATTATTTAATAGATTCAGAGACACAACTATTCTCAGGAATGGAAAATCATGACCCTTATATTTAAAGCAGTTGCAGTTGGCAAATAAGAGCAATTGAATCTCCTGTAGAATCAAAATTTCTAACAAGAAAGTAAATAAAGAAATCTACTTATCTATTGCCTAACTTGACAGAAATTGTTATGACTAAGGCCTGTATTCATATGGAAATGCATGTATATTTTAAAACATGATTCTATTATCTAATTCAAGATACTATTATCTAATTCAAGATTTAAAAAAAAAAAACTGAAATCAACCAAAAACATCTATTTCATTTTTTTTAAAATATATTAATAAAGCATTGGGTGGTGACACTTTCATAATTATCAGATTATATTGTTCATTAGAAAAAATAACAGAGTCAGTTTTACTGAAACCAAGTTTGAAATGCATATATTATTTTGAATTGGTTATTACTATTAATGAATGAACTATAATGAAAATGTTCATGTCGATATCTGGCATAATTAGCTAATGTTTATATTACATATTTTGGTATCATGTTTAAATATTGATAAATACTATTAAAAACAATGCGATATCTTAAATTTGAAGAGTGAAATTTATTGTGAGTACATTTTTTTGGTATTTTAAGAAGTCATGCATCAATATTTAGTTCCATCTAAAACTATATATTTTTTATACTTTTAAATGTATGTAATATGATATAAATCAATTTTTTACAACATTTTATCTAAAGCTACAGTATAAAGAGTGCTAAGTTCTAATTATATTTTAATTTTTTTGCACATGAATGCAGATTTTTATCAAATTTATTAGTTTATTAAGCACTTCACATGGTTAGCAACTACTGAATGTTAAAATTTATGAATCTATAAAGTGTCATAAATCTGCCGTCATGTGCAAAAAAATTAAAAATTACTTTTTAGTTTAGACTTGACACTTTTTATGCTGCAGCAACAGATATATTATACTTAAATAAGTTATTATTCTGTTTAATAGAATATGATCTTTGAAGACAATAAAACCTATTATAATAGGAATGAAGCTAATTTCAACATTTATTCATTGGAATAACGATGATCTATAAATATTTAAAAAGTCAAAATTTGATTTTTCACTTAAATTTATATTCACATAAATAATTTATATTGACCTTATTAAATAGAACACAAACGACACATTAAATTTTTAGGTGGTTTAAAAATATATGAGGGAAAATGCAATACTAACTTTGGTTTATTGATGGACGGAAGAGTAGGCTGGAGTTCAGGGTCTCTTTTTCGCAAGGAGGCAACCCATTTATTGGTTAAAACCTTTGAGTTCGGAGATGTTGAAGGGGAACCTCTTCTGGGACCATTTCCTGTCTGAACCTCTGTCAAAAAATAGCTTATTCCACCTTCAAACATGTAATGTAATTATTGAATATTGAGATGTCCACAGAAGCCAGAAAAAAATAAATAAAAAAACAAATCTAAAGTAAAAAAAAAAATTGAAAAAATTAAATAGTGTTGTGACTTGTTTTAAATAAAAAACGCTAAACTGATTTTATTCCATGATTGATCCATTTTTATTAAAGGGAATATAAGTTGAAAAAATAAAAACACTAAATTCAATTTCTACAATTAATTTGAAAATAACAAAAAAAAAACAGAAAAACAATTGACGAATGGCATAACTAAATAGAAAATAAAATGGTAGTAATGATGCTCTTATACACAGTTACATACAAAATATTCATACAACAGTAAATAACACTAAATAGTGCTAAAAAAGAACAAGATTATAATATTTGCAGAAAAATAATGGCACTTTTAACCTAATGTATATTTCTATTTTGCATAACGCATTTTATAACTGGAGAATTTTCCTATAATATGTACAGAAAATTTTTACTATATTCAAAAATAATTAGCTTTTCCTAAACGAAAAATATGTTTGTTTAACAACCAGCTTTCTGAAAATTACTAAATAACATATTCATATATATTCTAGCTCTGTAAAAGCAAAACTATTTTTTAAGGAAAATAAGAAAAGTAAATAAATAATAATGAAAGTAAATAAATAATAATTAAAATAAATAAAGAATAAGGAAAATAAATTGTATAATAGATTTTTAAAAAAATTCTTCTGTTTGGACATTGTTCAAAAATCTAAATACATTGATCAATCACCTTTGTTTCTCGACTGAGGAGGAGGTGAGTGGGATCGCCTTTGAGGACGACTGGGACGAGCAGTGACTTTAGTGAAACCCATTGGTGCAAAAGTATCCAGCATGATGGAATCCATCATCTGTGCAACTTGATGGAAACTATCTCTCCCTCCGCTACCAGTCCTAAACATAAAAAAGAAAATTGGGTGATTTATAAATAAAGAACAATAGAGTGATTATATTTATTTTTTAATCACCTTAAGAATTCATCATATAATTTAACTATATATAGTGGAGAATTGGGAGCGGGGTAGCCCACTGGTAAGGCAGTGGACTGCTGTGCTTAAGGTCCCGAGTTCGAATCTGACATGGTTTATGATATCTTTATTATTCGCCACAGTTCGTCTCGTGGGCTGAGAGACCCTCCTGGGGCAAACCCAGCCTCTATAAAGTGGGTACCCTTAATTGAAAAATTAAGGGGAAAGAACCTGGCGGTTGAGCGTGATCACGGTCAAATCACCTCCTTGCACGACCGCTGACCAAGAAACAGTACTCTTCCTTACATAGTACTGAACCCAAGTCCCTTTATGGGTTGTAGTGGTACAGGTTTTTTTTTTTTTTTTTTTTTTTTTTTTTTTTTTTTTTTTTTTTTTTTTTTTTTTTTTTTTATAGTGGAGAATCAGAGCATTGATCAGCATGAATAGTAATATACACATATATTTATTAATTTGAATTATATAGTAAGCTGAACTTGAATTACTTCAACCTTAGTTCTCTCTTGGGTCATTTGATCATAAACAGAAAAAAAATCTGGATAACTTAGGTAGGTAAGGCATAATACCGAGCAGCAATGGACCCAAAAAATTTTTTTGGGTGATTGGCCATTGAAAAAAAATTTTTATATGTATATTTATTCTCATATACATAAAAACTAGTATAATAGAAAATTTGTAAAAATTAGATGGGCAAATTAATCCCACTGGTGGTTTTTTGAAGGAAATTTGGGGGTGGATTGATCTCCAATGTACCCCCTGGGACCGCTCCTGGTACTGAGAACACAGTTTGCCAAGAATAACATAATGTGGAGAATCAAGCTCTCTATCAGAGCTCCCTCTCCACCTTAAGTTTAAGTGTGACATATGCAATAATTATTATGGTTATTTAATTAGCTGCTAATTTTTTAGCTATATAGTTGCATATGGTCTTTTCAAAAGTATGATCCAAAAACTGATTAAATTTATATTAATTCATATTTATCTTAGATTTGAACAATTTCATAAGCAAATTTCAGAGAAAAATATACTAGTAAACTTAAAATATTTAAAGAAAAAATGATTTTTTTTTTTTTTTTTTTATAGTTCATAAATGAAAAGTAATGGTAACGCTAATGATGAAAAATGGATAATTATAAATAGTAGGAGATATCATTGATAAGAGAATAAAAACAAACAAAACAAAACTTACCTGAAAAATGGGTCATTGTCAAACACAGAAAAAGGGTTGCTACCAAATTGGATGAAATCCATCACTATATTCAGATTCTGGGATTTTAAAAGTTTACAGCTTATTTAAAATTAAATTATCTACTAGGAAGACAGTTTAAGAACTAATTGTTAAAACTGAAGATGAACAGCAGAGGAGGTTCGGTTTGATAGTCGCCATGGCAACTTACAGTATAGGTCAATACAAGTCCAGTTAGCCAGTAAAATTTGTAGCCAAATGATATATGTATGACTAATCAACCTAAAAAGAATTTTATTATAGCGATATCAAAAGTTTTGGTGGCAAGGTTCTCCTCGGAAATTGTTCACAATCACCATGATAAATATTTTCGCTTAACATCCAAAATATAATCAGTATTTTATTTATTTTTACAGATAAATTACAGGAACATGTGTAGGGATTTTAAAAACTATTAACCAAACGTATAACGAGAATTTAGACGTCCTTTTCGTATTATTTAAAAAACGTAATTTATAATTTAATGTAGACCAAACAAACACATTAGTTAAAAAAACTTATATTGATTGCATTTGATTAAAAAAAATTGTTTGATTGGTCTAATCATTGTGTGGTCATTTAAGCTGAAAATCAATTTAAATTGTTAAAATTTTCAATTATGAAATTTACTTTCTTTAAAATACATTTACATATTAATCTATCTATAAGGCCTGTGATTCAATTAAGTTATAAGAGTTAAAAAAAAAAAAAACAAGTAAAAAGAAGTTTAAAATATTTTCTTTATTCATATAAAACTGGTATCCCGCGCCGATCTCAAGCACAGAAGCGCGAAAAAGATATAGCCAGCCATGGCATAATTATGTTTCGGCTGCAATACTTGGTGATAGCCTTAATTGGAAGTGGCATTGTTTTTTTTTTTTTAGTTTCGAGTGACAGCAAATCGTGTGACCTTTTATCTCAGTGAATCCAGGTAATATTAAGCTATGGCCGACTCTTATAAGATTAATTTTAGGCCAAACAAAGGAACATGAAGATACAAATTTCCGAGACAATCATATTACGTTTACACTAACGTTTAAATTGAATTAAATTCAAAAAGATGTTCTTTTATTTAATTTTTAGCGTTAATGTAAGTTTCTATTCAATCACTCTTATTTAATATCTTTTAAATAAATTATCTTACGTGTATTATAATTAATCTATTACAATGTATTTCATATGTGCAATGTGTAGCGAGACACAGCAATAGAAATTATCGAATAAAAGAAGCAATGACCGTTGAACAAGTTTTCTATTTATTAATGACACACAAGGCCCATATAAATGTTAATAGGTGAAACTAACACTTTTGTTTAAATAACTGCTACAACTACATGAGGAGAAATGTGTAGATTATTTATATACTCAATTATTTATAATTGTCTTTGGTGGTAAATAAACTTTCACTTGAAAGGAAGTCCTGATTAATCTTTAATAAATTAAAATACACGTCCAAAACATTACTTGTATGAAAATTCAATTTATTATAGCTCTTGGGAAAAAAAAAATTATATATAAATATATATATATATATATATATATATATATATATATATATATATATATATATATATATATATATATATAGTGCAATCGTTATTCATATTTATAAATTTTTCCATATACATAAGTTTACGTATTTTAAAACATAAAAGTTTTATAAGAATCAGGATTTTCTTGGTCGAATGGCAACAATGACAATATTTAATTTTGAATCCTGTTTATTTTGGTTATTACGTTTAATTTAAATTGTATATTATATAATTACAATTTGAGGTAACTAGTCGATTTAAATCCAAGATTTAATAAAAAAATTTGGAAATATATTTTCAATTCGTTATATCAATCTGTAAAACGGATATTATGTCTAGAACTTCCCCTTCTGTGGCGTGGTCAATCAGGTAGGTACGGGAAGGATATAAGGCAAAGTTTGTCCCCCCAATGCCCCACATTCACGAATGGATTCACTCCAGCGATTTAGCTAACCGAAACTCATCTGATAACCTATTGCTTAAATGAAAATTATCTTTTTTATAAATTTTTATTTTAAATTTGGCATAACTAGTACAAAGGTAAAATTAATTTATTGCTTGGTGGAGATTTAAAATATGAAAGTGCAAATACGACAATTGTCGTTTTTTGTATTCAACTTTATGCTTTGAGTCTGGGATGATTAGAAGCAGGATTTATAGGTAAAAAAAATAACTTTTTATTTTTTTGGCATTGGATAAATCCCTACAGCCAGTTTTTAAAGATTTACTCGATGTTTAAAACTATCGTATTCTTCTGTGGTTTAAGTTGATTATTTATGGGTCGTATAGGTTAATTACATTGTATTAATATTAATCTAAATGTATTTTTGTGTAGATTTAAAATAGTTTACTACGCTGTTGATTTGGTCTCCGTTGTTCAGTGATAATATTTGTTTATAGGTAATGTTGTTAATACCTTAGGAATGAAACAGAATTTTTCTCTGTGATTTATAGCTTTCATATACCATAACAATATGCTCAAGTGTATCTCATCTATCGCAATTTTCACACTGAGCAGTGTAAGAAATACCAATACGGTGTAAATAACTATTGTATGAACCGTGGTTAGACTTAAGCCTACAATATGTTTTTATTTCGAATTTATTTAGGTTGTTTGATGAAAACCAGGGTTTAATTTTTTATAAAACCATGAAAAAGAGGTGGTTCATTGTACGCCTTGGTACAAGCCCCAAATATAAAGCAATTATAAACTCACTTATCCGTCGACAGATTTCTGGAATTACCTTGTAATTGACTTCAAAGTTAATGAACGCTGTTTTTGGTGTGAAAAACATAAAGATGTCCTGTAATTGCGGATTTATTCAAAGTCTAATTGTGGTATTTGTAGTGTTAAAAAAAATCACCAAAAATACTTATACTTATAACTAGGAAAAACGAGAGAAAATGGAGGCTAGATTACAGGCGGGAAATGCGGGTTACTTTTCGGTAGCGGAATTACTAAGCTCGCACATTCTTTCCCAAAACTTAAAAATTCGAATCTACAAAACTATTATTCTTACAACGGTCCTTTGCGGATGCTAAACGTGGCCGCTCACATGGAGGAATGAGTAATGGCTTGGAGTTTTTGAAAATAAAGTACTGCCTAGAATATTTGGACCGAAGAGGGATGAACTAATCGGAGAATTTAGACGTTTACACAAATTCGAACTGAGTGAACTGTTCCCAGTAAATATAATTGACGTGATAGCAGAGATACGAATAAAATGGGCCTGTAAAATTGCGAAACTTAGTGGTGAACGAATTCCAAAAATAACTATA
Organism: Aelia acuminata; assembly: GCA_911387785.2. Taxonomy (NCBI): domain Eukaryota; kingdom Metazoa; phylum Arthropoda; class Insecta; order Hemiptera; family Pentatomidae; genus Aelia; species Aelia acuminata. Next base: position 53,328,605 of record OU426982.1, read on the forward strand.
GGCGGGTTGTCTAATGGAAAACGTACGAGGATTGCGTTATGGCAGGTCTAACGAAATTCGGTTTGGAAGGCGGTCGTTGCTTGAAGGTGTGTAAGGAGCAAATGGTGATGGTGTCGGCATCGAACCTTCGGGTTGGCTAAGCCTTTTATTTTTATTATTATTACTAATGGTGTGTTAATTTTGTGATTATAGACATGCCTTCAATCGATATATTATATTATTTCAATCGATATATTATTCAATTATATATTATACTAGCTAGGGTGCCCGGCTTCGCTACGGCAGTTGTGTGGTAGTTTTAATAACAGAAATCTTTAAAATTAAAGGAAATATAGAACAAAATTAGCACCTTCTTGAAACTTCGGTTTTAACTTGGTATTAAGATTCGAGATCTGCAGATTCCGCCCAAATACGGAACCCTATAAATTTTATGGGGGGCTGAAAATGGTAAATGAAAAATTCATTTGGCTGCAACTTTGTCGAGTTATGCAACGTTTTTGATGGTTTCTGTGATTCTGAATCCTATAAGCCCCTTTTAATGCAGCCAACAAATAATAAGTTATTAGATTATAGTTGAAAAATCTGATATCTCAGTTAAAAAAAATATATTTCGAGTACATCTTAGGCCCCGACTTCTGGGGTGCTCGACTCCCCCCCCCCCCCAATTCTTCAGTTATAGTCTGTGATAACTTTCAATCTACAGACTGCAATACCATGTGACTTTTCCATTCGATTTCGTGATGTAAAAACTTTATATCACTGTACATAACTGCATTTTGCCTTTCTCGAACATTTTAAGTAAAAAATTCATTTAAAAAATTACTTAACTAATCCATGGACAGACAATCTGGCTATTAACTTCAAATTGATCATTTATCTATGATAGTATTTATTGATTGAATGATATATATGTGAAGTTTTAAACAAATTAAAACCTGTCCATTGATTCGTAATATTTGTTAACTTTCTTGTAGGTTTTGTGATTATCTTATTACATTTTACTCACATTTAGCTCAAGATTTTTGAAATAATAGGTACGTAGATATCAGACCCACATTTAACAGAGATATCAGCAATCAACTTATTTTTGATTAATCGACTTGTACTCGTATATATCTGTATATCGCACGTCGGATTGTTGCAACTCTAAAAATACCAATTTTGAGTCATAAATAGTGCTTGAATCAAAATGAAAAAAACCTTCAATGCCATAATATTCACAATATTATTAATAATTTCTTTAGCTTCAGGGGCAATTTACCATATTCTTTTAGGTGACGGATGATCGTGTTAACGCAAGTAGAGGGCTACTTTTGAGTTACAGTTAGTACCACAGGTACTAAACGCCACAATGGTAGACTATTTTCCCTAGTCGCTGTCAGTAGGTACCTACATAATAACAATGAGAAATCACTTAAAACTTCACATGTGATTATGCAAAAAAAAAATTAGTTTTTTCGAGTTTTAAACATCTTCTTGCCGACATGCGATATGTGCGTAATAATCATTGTGTTAGCAAGGTATGTTTTATCAACTATAATCTGTTACAACTTTCGATCTGTTGAATGTAATGTCATATAAATGGTCCTATTGGATCCAGAAGTATAAAACCTACCGAAGATTCAAAGCAACTTTTTTTAAAGACCTTTCTTCCATTTCAACCTCCCTTAAAATATGCCCTTAATTTTGCAGATCTCGATTTTACTACTATAACAAAGTCAAACAAAAATTTGATGAAGGCACAATTTTTTTACCATATTTCTTTTTATCCTGAACTATGAGGAATGATAAAATTAAATAAATGCTGAAATTGGAGTTAGTCATTTTGTCAACTGGAAGGCTCAACATACATAGTAATCAAACCAACTTTTTTTTAATAACTACAATTAGAACACTACAAACTTTTAATTTTCGATTTATATTCACTCATTATCTCTTTTTTTTTAATGTTTTTTTATACGCCCACTATACTAATAAGAAATAGTCACTCAGATTGCATTAAATTTACTTATATATTATATATTGATTAAATGTAATATGTTGAGCAATTAGCCTTCTTATGTAAAATTTAATTCGTTAAGGAATCCAGTTGGTTTTCTAATTGATACTAGGGATGTAAAATCATTATTTTATTTTGAAACACAAAGGAGAAACTAATTATTTTCGCTTAATTTTTATTAATGTAAAAAGAACAGCTGAAAAAATATATAACCATTACAAACCGAATGAATGGACAATAACCATTGAGTGAAACGCACCCTAGCGCTTCCTGGTAGTCTGCAGTTCGAACTAAATTTTTCATTCACTTACCCGAAAAGGTAAGCTATTACATAGCGCGAGAGGCTTAAAATTCTCGCCTTTTTCTCTTCAATTTTACACCCTAAATTTAAAAACGAAAACCTTCTTCACCGTTAGGGGCCATAGGGGCACACGAAGACATAAGTTTCTTGACCGTAGGTTGATTCGTTTTTGAGCCTTATCGGCACGCACATTGTACACTTTGCTTTATAATATATATTGATGATTATTTCAATTGATATATTATACTATTATTCCGGTATTAGTATCCTATTATATTAGGCGTGTTCAATATGGTGTCTGAATAGGAGATTCACTATCCCCTGAAATGCGAGTGTAGCGAGCCAGAGTCGAAAGCTAGAATCTAATAAAGCTGATCATGGATTCATGATCATGTGCTGATGATTTTTAACTGAAAACGACGCGATATGAGTTCGCTTACATGTGTATTACACGTATACATGTGTATTACAGTTACATAACCTCCCGAATTATGTAGGCCCCCAAAAATAACATAGCGATGGCATTATCATTATTTCCATAATGCTTTCTTATATTACATTAAAGAAATAATGAAGTTAAATAAATTTTAAAGTAGGGTGGTAATTTAGGTGAAGGGTGAGGTTTGTAGGGCAGCCAAATAAGATGGCGAGTTGAGTCATTTTGAGCGTGCCAGATATGAAATCGGCTTTAATTCACCCTTCCACAGCAAGTAATTTTCTTTTTACATGGAAATATTCTACCGCTTGCATGAGGAATGTGAAAGAACGATTAATTCTGAAGACAAAAATATAATTATCCTATGAACAACTTTCGGAATTTTTCCTTCTAGAGTTCAATGTTCATTTGACAATTTCATGTAATGGAAGTTTATCAAGTTCATCATATCTTTGAGAGACATGAAATTAAGAGTGTCAATTTCAAATAAATTCTTGTTATGTAGAATACTTTATGTAGTGGAAATGGTTGGGTATCCAGTCATAGTAATACAAAAATAATACAATGCTCTATCTAGGTAATCTTCATAGCACAAAAATGTAGAGAAATAACATACATAATTTTTTCCGACCCAAATATCAGATCTTCTTCAGGGCTGATAGATATATTTCCAGAATTCAAAACGAGAGTGTATGTCCCTTCCTCGCCCTTAATGGGGGGCCCTATACGGGTTTTTCCCGGACCAGAGGAGGGAAAGTGGAGGGAGTTGTAATTAATGCTGGGTACTTATATAAAGCCCCTGGCTCTGAATTTTTACTTCACCATCATTGTGGATATCATACGTTTTACAGTTTAAAGGCGTTTTTGAATTTGTACCTTATTTGACTTTTTTTTTACCTTGATATTTATTTAACATTCTTTGTATGAGATCCGCAGTTGGCTAATAGTCGCGGAAGATAACTATTAACTAAACGAACATTAATAAAGTATAGTTTTTGAGTTTCGAAAATGATAATCATAATAAAAATTAATTATTATTTAATTGTATTCTTTTTTTGTGGTCTATTTAAAATATGCTTAAAGTTGATAGCTAACCCTTGAGTACACAGCAGTGGTCTCTATGATGTCCAGGTAATCAATGCTTTGAGCGTTATCATTCAAGAACACGCCGAGATCTGCCCTAGTTGGCTGTCCCTAATGCATGTTTTGCTCTGTTTCATTTTCGTCTAATTGATTTATACTACCGTGGCACCTTTACCTTCTAATTGTTAACTTATTGTTTCTCATAACCGGGAAGTACATATTACTCATACTTTAAATTACTTTTAGGGAGGGGGTAGGAACAACATATCCTTGATGAATGTTGAAAAGTATTTTAAAAATAATCGGTTGTTTTTAGTACATTCGAAACTTTGAGAGACATGGTTTTCAAACTACGTGGTCACAATATTGTCGATGGGTTGATTACACACAGGACACTTATCAATTTATATACATTCGCTTCCTTAATTATAAATTTATCTCCCTGTACACGCTTAATTTTAGTTTCGGTCAATGGCCTAGCATGTTCAAAGTTGAATAGCATGTCTCATGCGCCTTATCTGTAAGACAGTTTTTCCTCTAAAACAATATTTGATCATTTATTTGTATTTTCATAGTGATTTTAAATAAGGAAGTGCAATGGCCTTCGCAGCGTCATCCTCGCGATAAAAAAAAAAAAACATTGTGATTATATGCGCGTCTCGAGAAATAAATGGAATTGCATGTTTTTGGGCGATATGTCCACTTTTTAAAGTTATTATTGAGGATATGATATATTTTAACTTCTCTATGGTTTTGTTTAATTATTTTGCTTTACCTTATTTTGGTCTAGTTTTAACTTTAAATAGTTTTTTTTTTTTTTTTTTTGCTAATGTAACAGAGACTGGAGGATATTGATATATATATATATATATATATATATATATATATATATATATATATATATATATATAGGTTTCTATGAAGCAAAAATAAAATATTTGTGATATGTGTTTTTTTGTTTATTTATCTAATGTTATTGAAATCCTTATATACCGTAAAATGTTACAAGAATGTGCTACTTTTTGAAGGTTTTTATTAATAGCTACTACATATATATTCAACTAGAGCGATTCATATATGAGAAAAGATAATACATCACATATGAGTAGGGTGAAATTTTTTTCAGTGGCTAATGTTTACATCTGGGTCTGGTACAGCTTATTTTGCCTCTGAGTGCGCTACTGAATATCAAAAGTGAAATATTTCGTGCAACCTTTCTTAGCTATCCACCACATTCGTAAAAAAAAAAAAACTATAAAATTGTCTACCTTTTTTTTTTTTATTATTTGTTCTTAAGAACAAGAATTAATTCTCTTATCCCAATTTATAACTATCATAGAAACATCATTCCATATTCTTATTCCTTCAATTTTTAATCCTTGAATTTTATGACAAATAAATTTAGCGTGTACATAGTTGTCTTAATTTGTTTGGTATTTGGTTTTACAAAAAAAAAAAAAAAAAATGATTTTTTTTTGTTATTATAATCTTTTAAGATATATGTCATAAAATTATTCTAAGATTCCCTATACAATTTTTTTGTTATTTCTTGATTATTTTTCTGTTGATATATGTATTTTTAATAACGCAGACCTTGAATAAAAGACTCCCCAGATTTTAGTAGCAGGTAAGGAGCGTCGACGAACAAAAATCAGTTTTGTTTAATGACGGTTTGCAGTTCTTGATAGCTCACGATTCATAGGAATAATGGATAATTGCCGGCCGTTAAGAAGCAGCCAAGAGAAAAGTTATTAACAACTAGCGGTACTAGGAACTTTCTTCTGCAGGCTGGATGAGGATGACTGGGTAATACGATGAACCGAGGGGATCCATAACTGGTCCTTCGTTCGTTCTCCTGCATATTCTGTGTTTAGTCTATGGTAATCCGTATTCAGGTATGTCAACGAGGAGGTAGGAAAGAGGGAGTGGGTATATGATTTAGAATATGCCGCAGAAGTGGGTAAGGGGGTCAGCCCTGCGTGATCTCGTAACAGGGCCCAGCCATGCCACCGTGTTCTTGATCTTGAAGGATCTCTAAGGGCAAGGCTTTCTTCAAATATGTAAAATATGGGTAATTAATAAATATGTACAATTAGGTTATTTGTAAGTTCTCATTTAACGATTAGTAGAACATATGTAGAGTAGACATGTAAAAACCCATATAAAATTTAAAAAATCGGTAACTTTTCATACTCTTGTTGTCAGAAAATTTGAATTCAAATCTCAATCTCAAGGAATGGATCTCCTTCTTTCCACCTTTTGAGAATAACACTCAGAAATGATGAAGGGAGGAGTAAAGTGAAGATGTTCGTGGTTTAAATGAAAAAGTGAAATTAAATATTACTTTGGAACATGATTTTCTCATACAATTACTTGGAGAAGGGCTTAAGAAACCTCAAACTCGCTCAATCTCTATTTCTGTGTTCATTAAATGCGCCTGTTGCATTACTATTAGGATCAACGTTTCAGCGGACCAAGTCTCTTGATGTCTTTATTATTTATCCTTAAACCATCGCTCTCTTATAAACTACATTTATTTATCCTTAATGGGAAATGCCATTTATCCTAATTTCATTTATGCTTGATTGGAGTGTTTTTCAATAAGAAACATAGAGGGTCTTATTCAGATTAAGAACTATGTCGAAGGGAGTGCTGTTTCTGGATCAACGATCGTGCAAGAAAGTGATCTGATCGATTTACTGTTAAATCCGTCAGTGGACACCAAAAATTTTAATAGAGTATGAGGTACTTTTAAGAACGGTTCTACGGCTAAAAACAATCTATTTATCTCTACAATTAATTTATCTCTCGTTTTTTTTTTTTCAAATTGATCAAGGACCTTGTATTGAATTAGCTTTTTAATTTTTTGTCTTCCCTACAAACGCTATGGGAGGGTGCTGTATTTTTCAGTTTTGACGGGCTCCATGCTTCAAGGCATACTAGTGGTGTAAATGTTCACTTTTTTGTGGAATATGTAGATAATACAATGATTTTAAAAGTTTCGATAGCAATAAAACATAAGACAGGAAAGAAGTAATATACATACCTCGTAGAAGAAAACAAAAAAGGTGCGGTTCGCGCATCTCACAACAAAAGAAGAAAAAACTTTCACTTACCACCCTTCTTTTGACTAATAATACCAAATACCGAATTTCCTTTTCGTGGCTTTATATTTTTTGAGTTATTCTTTTCAAATCCGAACGCACGCACACAGACCATTTCGCCGGCCTTGGATAATTTGACCCAGGGCTCCCAAAACGTGTATTTCCGTTGAAAATGGAAAGTCGAAAATCATTAATACTTTCCCTTACTAAATATACTATATATAGGTAAGTGAAAGTAAAAAATAACAGTATTATGAATAACAAAAAAAACCAAGGTACTTATTAGTATCAAATGATACTAAAGAGTAAACTTAGTACAAGATACATACAAATAAATTCAAATCAAAAAATAGAAAGTTTAATTCATCGCAATCAATAGATGGTGGGAATTGAGGGTTAAGTGCTAAAGAGTATACGATTTTAAAACGTATATTCCTGATTTCTTCTTCTTCTTGTTTTAAAGTATTTTTGACCTGGGTTCAGTAAATTATTCCGTAGGATTAATTTTGAAGGTTTATCAGTCTTGTGAATTCAAATACTTCTGATTGATATTGAATTGCCTCTGCTCGACCAATAAAATACCTCCAATAAAATAATGCTTTCGGACCAATAAAATACTTCCAACGCCCGTTTTATCGGTCTTAAAAAAAAAAAAAAAACTAGTTGATTGGACTGTGAAATCGCTACATTCCTCGAGTAAGCATCGTTATGGAGTAAAAAATACTCTGATGGAAAAAAAAAAAAAAAAATCAAACCCAAACAGTTTTAAATGTTTTCTTTTCTTAAGGATCGACTTGAGTTCTACAATTCAAAGGTTTAAGGTCTGGTCACTCATAACCGCACTGCAGCATGGGCGTGTATCGGATCTGATTAATTTACGAAGGATAGATATTGTAGTAACCAGTCATACATGCCCAACACCGGGTCAACCGACCCGTTACTATCTATCCTTCGTAAATGAATCAGATCCGTTACTCGCCCGTGCTGCGGTGCGGTTATGTGTGACCAGACCTTTATTGAGGGGCTTTGGTCAGATATAATTATATATGTAATATATTTATTCTCTATACTTAAAAAAAAGATTCTCTTTCAATCTTGTAATAGAATACATTTATTTATTATTTTGATATAACCTAGAAAAAATCTGTGTCACATACCCAATTATCACATCAGTTAATATCATTAATAGTATATTCGAAATGGAACTTACCATCTCCTAATTCCTTTTAGCGAAAAAAAATGCCCAGAAGACCAGATTAAGCCATACCATATCTTATCAGATGCCAACTGTTTATTATTAACCTTAAAAATATGGCCAGTTCTAATTTGCAAACTTTCTGCTTGGGAGCATAACGTTCGTTATTGTTGGTTGCATTTCCATAAAGAAATCCTTCTCAGCTTTTTGTGATTCAACGTTAGAGTTAAATATGAAATTTCCACCTCTTTTGTCCGCATAACCCTTGAGGTATTTTACTTCCCCATTTAAAGCGCTTCTGGAGATTTCAGATAATTTTAATGAGAGAACTTTAACATTATATTCAGAATGAATAAGAATAGCATTTTGTGACGAGTCTTATCCTGACTACTTCTCGAACTAGTTTAGGTAATTTCCGCAAGTTTCGAACCATGGATGATTAGAACGGAAGGGGTGATGAAGCTGTCAATTTGGCGTTCCATTCATGACACAATCTTCTTAGCGGGTGGTTGTTTTCTTTTTCATCCCCCGTCTGATACGTGCTGGAAACACTTATTGCTTAACTTGTTTATAAAAAAAAATAAAGTGAACTTGGGCGCTTTTCCTCATTGTTGGATAGTTTTTCTTTCATCGCAGCGGATACTCCGGAATTGTTACCTAAGATGTTTCAATTTTTTTCCAAGCTAAGTGAATGATTTAAGTGGAGTGACAAGCTTGGCTCGTCGCTGGTTTCCTTATTCTGATTGGAAATAGTACTTAAGTTCAGGTTTATTTTGTTTCATTTTTTTTCTTTTATAATAATGATTTTATATATTTAAAAATATTTATTTATAATTTTTGAAATTACAAAATACATTTGCTCAGCGAGCAATATTACTATTGTCCTTCACTGGGATAGATCGCAATATAATTCAATAGAGTTCATTAAAAAAAAAAAAAGAAAGTTCGCCTCGATTGATTCAAAATCGAAGATACTGACCCGCAAGACTTAACTGATACGCGGGATTGGTATTCGATTGTCAAAGGATCAGTTACTCGAAATTTTATTCATGAATATACTTATATTGAACTAGAAGTACTTATATAAGAATATAACTATAAGATAAGAATATAACTATAAGATAAGAATATATATATATATATATATATATATATATATAAGATAAGAATATAACTATAAGTACATAGTAGTGAGTAGTAGGTACTTACATTGAATTAGAAAATTGAAATCTCTTAATTATTATTAAATTGAAGGTTTTATAGTGAAAGCAGGAATCATTGGAGAATTCAGGGAAATAATAAGATCAAATACAAAGCAAGAAATGAAATATTATTCTTCATAACTATATCCATAAAAAAAATTTTTGAAATCAAATATATAAAAAAAAATATAACCATATAGGTATAAATATGTATATAAGCATGGATGATATTATTATTATATATTATTAAATAAGGTGTTAAAAATAGTCTAAAATAAGATGTATATAGTATGCTGTGTATTAGCAACCCAATGTAGTTGGGCAGCATCACTTTTATAATGAATAAAGTGTTTCTCTCTCTAATTGTTTTTGATTATTTGAATTACGAATCAGAGTTGTTTTTCTTTAAATGTTTTATCATTTCCAAAATGCCCGAATCTACCTATTTCTCGTTCATTTTCCTACATAAAACGTCTCAAATAACCATTTTTTTTTGCCTTGAGACTTAAAGAAAGAGGATGAAAAACCAAAAAACAAATTATAAATAAATAAATAAGAGCTTAAGTAATCAAATAGAAGGCCTTAAAAAAGGCCAGCAGTGCTTAAATTTTCTTGGTAGCAGGTGTGTAATATTTTCCAACAGTATTTCGTATTCAGGAAAGCGAGCGAATACTATCCTAGGCATTAATCCATGTTTCCTTTTAGATTTAAAGAACGCACCTGAGGTTTGAATAGAGCATTTTAAATATTATAGTATTTGAAAAGAAAATCTATAAAAATAGTATCGATTTCTTTTTAGTTATGAAAAGTGCCTAATACTTACATGAAATATGTTATAATCGAAAAGGCTTAGATTACATTTTATACATATTTTGAAAATCTTATGTTAATTGTCTTAAAGTCATATAATTTTTTTTTTATTAAATGAATACAATAAATAAATATCAGTATAATCGAATATCGGAAATATATTATAAATCAAATATTTATTAAAATTAATGTGATTAATCTCGTTAGTAATTTATCGGTGTTTATCAAAATAAATTATATTATTTATTAAAATTATACATTTCAGAGAGAAAAATATAATGGATGAAAATGGATGAGATCTGAACAGACCATATTTTAGTCTATCAAGAGAAAATAGTAAAATAATAGAAAAGCAATATTAAGGGTAGTTAAATTAAAATATTAATAAAAGAGAAAATCAAACAAAAAAATAAATAAATAAAATAATACAGTTACTCCATAATTGTAATAATAATAATAATAATAATAAATATCGAAATATAATTAAATTATTACAATGATCTTGAAAATGACCAAAAAGAAATCATGTGTATGACATTGATGACTCTATCAGATTATTACAGTCATTGCTCTCTGAAGCCTGTTACATTAGCCAAGTGAATCTATTATTAACTTCGGTTCGTGATTTGATCTTTTTGATAAAAGTATGAAAAACCAAATATAAAAACTAAAATAGATTGTAGCGTGTTGCTCTGTTTGAGAAAACCGTTAATGCTCGTTCTTTAACATTGGAATAATTTATTGTAATAATATCCAATAATGATAACTTATATGAAATTCACTCCTCTCTCTACCGTGGGCCACAATTCAAGCTTATTTAGAATAGACAATAAGAAACGTCATGTTATGAAGGATAGCCACGTGGAAATCAAAATGGAAAAACTATGCGGTTGCAAAATCTTAAAACGATTGAGATCTTAGAATGTTTGGCTGACAGAGCATTGTTTTTGAGTTTAAATTTGATGTTAAACACGAGCTTTAAATTCAGCATCAGCATCACTTAGATGTGCTCTTGGCGAATTGAATTAATTTGTATAATTTATTTAGATGTAAATTTACGTAAATTTATTTCATTATCTGTTTAGTAAATTTTTCGCGTGCTTCATGACAAACAGCTCAACCGATTGTAGGCTAAGATTGGCCTAGATAATTTTCCTTGACCTATTATTCAGGAAGTTTGATGGACATAAAGAGGTTGCGGTAACTTGAGAATATTTGTATGCATTTCTATTTTTAATTAGTAAAAAGAGTGTGTGTGTGTGTGTGTGTGTGTGTGTGTGTGTGTGTGTGTGTGTGTGTGTGTGTGTGTGTGTGTGTGTGTGTGTGTGTGTGTGTGTGTGTATCATAATAAAATCATTATATCACCGATTTCGGTATTATAAAATCATATATCACCTATTTCGGTAACGGTGAATTTTATTGCCTATAAAAAAGACTCAGATTTGAATATTTAGAAGTGAAATTAATTCATGCCAGAATGTAACGAATAGATGACAAAACACCTCCGTTTATTGATCTCTTTTTTTTAACCTCTTTACAATATATTAAAATTAACTTTTTTAAAAATTATTTGTTCATTTAATATTGATATTAAAACGGCGGCAGTTTTAAAAATAAAATTATTTAAATTTTTAAATATATCTAAATATATCTCTAGAGTACCCCCTTCCCCCGTAACTCACACCTGGTCAGGAAGGGCTACGAAATAAAAAAAACTCCTGTGTTCAAATGTCCTAAAAACGAATCTGACTTTTTTTTTTTTTAACAACACTTTTTCGCTTCACTTTTCTTAAAGCGACTTTTGGTTTTGTTGAATTCCCATATATTTGATTTACATTAATAGGAACTGCTTAATATTTTTTACTCATTTTGTAAAAAAACAAATCGATCCACTCACTGAAAAGCAGAAAAAAATTATGTAACACTAATGTGGTTTTAAAATAATTTTTATTTACGAAAAATTATAATTCACAACGCAAACAAACAATAAAATGTCAAATTAAACGTTGTTATTACGTTTCAAAAAGTAACTACTAGTGACACAAAAGTAATCATCTGTTGCGATTAATAGAGCAAGACTAAGCTCCTAGTCTATTGTCTCTTATATATGGTACAAAATCGAACATGCCAGGAGGGCTTAGAACAAACTTGTAACATCCAGAACATGTACTAATACAGTTATTTAACAGTTCCAATCAAATTCTAGAACTCTTTTCAATTTAACAAACAAAACCATATGATTATGTTTCACGTTAAAAAAAGTGCTGAAAGTATATTCCCATTTCAGACTATATTTTTTTCGACCATATTAACAAAAACATTCATTGAAATCAGTGTTACCATGGCCATAGTAGTGTTGACATCCTTATTTTCTAATTCGAGAACACAGGACAGATCAATTCCGCTATATTTAATTTACATGGAACAATTTGAGTGTATATATCTGACAGATATCGAAATATTCGGGACATATGAAGCTGGGCAAACCATTAAGGGTTTGCGAGGTCACGAAAAAAAAGCGTGCGAGCGTCTAACACTGATGACACACAACGGGCAATTGTTTATTGAACGAGCTTCAGTGAATAACATCGTAGGGAACAGTGACACCGGAAATAATTTTCTTTCCGCTTCCAATCAAAGCAGCCTTCCCACTCAGCTATTCTCGGAAAAGTTCATCCGGTTTCCGCGGGAAAATAATCTCCGCTCAACTTAATATTGATAATTCAATCAATGCATTACGCACTCACTTACTCTTTTGTTTTTCTTTGCTGCATTCTGCATTCTGTGAATTAGTGTTTTAAAAATAAATATTATACTGTAACACTTCTGTGAAAAATAACAATTTTCTATGTCAGACAAAAAATCAATTCACATCTAATTGAACAGGCTACAAAAATTATCACTTAAGACTAACGCTCTAGTCCCATCGCTCCTTATATATAGTCGTAAAAAGAAGAGTTCAGAAGTTAGTCGAACGGTGTAAATGTTACGCGAACATCGTAGTCACAAACACGTTCTATGACAGTTTTTTCCAGCTCTTAGTTCGTTCCAGTAATTCTAAACCATATGCTTTTGTTTAACATTACAATACAATTATACAATGCACTTACTCGATTACATATATATACATACCTACGAATAGCTCTTGAGCCACAAGAAACTCTAATGTTTTCGAAATCCGACTCTGTTGCTTAATTTAGAATGATAAGTTGAAAATAACAAAGAAAAAATCTATTCTAAAAACTATTTAAATAATAAAGAAAAAATAAAATGATTGTACCGGAATATCTAATACAGAAAAAAATTGGATTTTTGAAGACGATTAAAGTGAATTACTTTCTTAATTTTAGTGTAACTCAATCCAATTATTATTTGCTAATTTTAATATCGTTTCTTAATATTCCTATTAAGTTCAAATTCATTTGTGACTTAAATGGTTATTTGGTAGAGAAATGTAAGCACAAATATTTCATCTACAACTGATTGAACCAAGTACCAACTTTTAACTTATTTAAGTTAGTGAACCAACTTTTAGTTTTATTTCTTCGATGATGGAAAACTTTCCTTTTAACAGTATGCTTGTTTGATAATTCCCAAACTGTAGCTTGTAAATTTTCTATGGATATGTAAACATTTCTTTTCTTTTTTCATTGTAAAGTTAGGGGCCCGTGTTTAAAAATTTTGGTTTTATTCGATGTTAGAAAACTTTATTTTTTAAGAGATAGCTTGTTTCCCATAATTTAGTTTGAAAATATTACATGGATAGGGAGATATGGTACATTTTGGAATAAAGTACCTAAAAATAAAGGCCCTAGTTTAAAAAACAAAAATTTAAATTAAACCTTGGTGAAATATGTTAGGTATTTTTGTCCGAAATGTCAATTCAGATGTTATTATGGGAACTCTGAAGGCCACTATACCTCCTTATTAGCGACTAAATTTCGCAAAGTTGGGAAATATTCCCCTATATTTTCCCTTCAATTGTTTCTTACTAACATATGAATGGTTAGCAACAGTTGGTCAATCCAAGAGCGACCTCATGAGACTTTCATGCTTAAATACATTTTTATTTATTTACATATGTTAGCTTGAGACATTTTTATTAAATTTGCCATCTACTTGCGTAATAAGCAAATATGCTGACATGAGTAATAATATGAAAGAATGAAAAACACTAAACACAAAAAAACAAACAACCGTTAAACAATCGTTTAAACCGTTTTTGAGTAAATAAAAAAAACATGTGAAAATGATACAAAATTTATTAAGTAAAGTCCCCCCTCCGGTTGATCAATTTTGATGAAATTTTTACAGTCATATCTCGGGCATATAAATAGATCAAATACTCAGTTTAATCAAAATCGTTAGAGCCGTTTTTGAGAAAATCGAAAAAAACGTAAAAAGTTATTAAATAAAGTACCCCCTCCCTTTGAGCAATTTTGATGAAATTCTTGCTGTCACATCGCGGGCATATACCTACACTAAATACGCAATTTCAGGTTCCCACGGTTTATAGTTTTTGAGCTAGTCTGTTCACACACAGACACACAGACACACACACACACACACACACACACACCATTTCGCGGGACTTGGTTATTTCGACTCAGGGGGTCCCAAAACGTGTATTTCCGTTGAAAACCGGAAGTCGAAATTTTTCACGATCGCAATACTTCCACTTACTATATATTTCATATATAGGTAAGTGAAAGTAAAAATACAAAGAGCCTAGCGTAAAAATGATTCACTGTAATAAATCACCGGTGATGGTTTTTTGTTTCGTTTTTTCTTCAGCGGAGCACTATTAAGACGGCACGCACTATGCATTACGCAACACGAGAAGCCACTTTCTTTGAAGAAATTAACATATTTAATTTCCTCTACTGTACGATTCATAACCGAGTTAACAGCTTCTCCCATTAAACTATTGAGCCACTTCATATATTAAAATATATATTTCCAAACAAAGTCTGTTTCACTTTAAAACAACTCCATATAAAATGAAAACACAACTTTAATTCAATATGAATTTCATATCAAAACTAGCAGACTCGGCCATGCGTTGCAGCGGCTCAGTAGCTATAATGTCTCACTCTTGAAGAAAAGTCCCACATCGAAGTAACATCAGTAACCTCGTTGGCATGAAGGATGGCAGCTTCGTTTCTGGGTGCAAAATTCTTGTCAGCGGCTGGTATCTAGTTAGCGTGAATTAGCGGCCAGTCTTAAACCCAGAAAATCATAGGAGTGCCTCTTGGTAAAGCTGGGAGTAATTTTTTTTCTGCGTTTGTCAAAGACCTTGAGATGTAGGTTATAAGCCTTTATACGCCACTGAAGTCTTGATATAAGACTCCTGCGATCCCTTTGTGACTGGCATCGCAAGCCAAACTCACTGGAAGAGATTAATCACATGGTATGAGATTTCTATTTTGAGCTGCTGGAATGATTTTTGAAATTTGTGGGTCAGACCAATCGGCTTCCTTTGAGGAGAAATTGGCAAAAAGTGTAGATTATGGAAGACAGATTAGGTATGAATCTCGCATAGTAGGTGAGCATGCTAAGAAATGGTATAGCTCGTCAGGTTTTTAGGTTCCTCTAAGTTGACAATATCCTTAACTTTCTTGGATCATATTAAAATTTCACTGTATTTGTCACAGTGCCATAAGTATTGCACTTGAGTTTTGATAAACGAACGTTTTAATTTGCTCAGGTTTAGGTATTTATTTCTTATCCTTTCAGGGCAAGCGTCAGTCTCTGCTTGCATTCTTCTAGCCTAAGGCCGTGAAAGATTATATTATATAGACCCAGGGGAAAAATCGTTCTATGGTTCATGATTTAATAAGTGTTTTTTTACCATATTTAAAATGTTTGTCATTTTCAGATCACTATTTAGAATTAATTATGATTTCAATGGTGATTTCGAAGTGAAATACATATTAAAAATGTTAATGGATCCCTTCGCAGTCGGAGTCGTTGTCGCTCATGCAATAGTTCCCATCTTCTGCGACCGGTCGCCTTAGCCAGTCTCAGTAGAATCGCGGTCGCTGTCGCGAATTAAAATAACACTTAAATTTAGTATAATAATAATTTAATTTGCAAAAAGAATGTTGTGGCCAATAACCGAGTTAAAACCTATCCTATCTTTTAAGTTGGACAAAACTACACATAATAAGTTAAGATTTATCAAGATCGGTTGAGTGTTTCGGATTTTATATCGGACAAACATCGTCCACGGATTTATTTATGTATATAAAAATAAATTTTTATCACACAAGGTTAATAAATATTCGTTGAATGTCCAAGATTCTTGCCTTGGAAACTAAGGACAAATTATTTCAGATGATTTAAATTAAATTTTATTATATATTCTTCCTCTGATTGGCTTTCTGGTCATTATATGCCTAAATTTTGTACTATATTAAAGGGAATTAAATTTATTATGATAATCAAATGTAAAATCTCAAAAAATACAAGGCGCTTTTGGTGAACAATGCCAAGTACATTCTAGATTTCAAAAAACAAGTCAGATTCATTTTTAGCTCCTTTAAAACCCTAAAATTCGAATTACCATAATATAGGTACACATAAAGTTTTGAAACTACGGAATTTTTTATGGGAACCGTACAATAAATCTTTCATAACTCGCTTCCAATTACATAATTTATTTTTCATTACTTCATTCTTTAATCGAATTTTGAAAACCTTTAATCTTAAAGGTTTTCAAAATTTTATTTAGTTTTAGAAAGCAATCACGGAGGCTCCATCCTGGCTATAATTTTGATTTAATTCTTTTTCTTCTAATTCCTTTGGTATTTCGTATGAATAAATTTTTATTTTTACATTACAAGAAATTTTATATATTTAAATGTTGAATAGAATGTAATTATTTGTTTTATGAATAATTTAATAAATCCATTCATTCTGGGTAAAGTGCGGAGGGAACATTACAAATCTACTCGTACATTAGCTTCGTACTTACAGAATAACTTGCAATCGTCGTCCATTTCGAACGCTTATTGGTCAATACCATCGTGAATTTTTTCCAACGAAAATAAGCAACATTTAATAAGCAATAAACACCAATGTATATAAATATATATCGCTGGGTATATTTTTCATATATTCATTTAAATTTTATAGAATAGCCAGACGTTTCAGATTCGTTGAAAATGTTAGTAAAAAAATTAATTTTTTTTAAATTTAATATTTAAAAAGAATCAGAAACAATAAATTATTTTATCACTATCATCATTATTATTATTATTATAAAAATCTAAATTTGTTGCATAATATATCTCATCTTCCTTATCCCTCTCATAGTGATTTGATTTTATTTACTTTTTTGTTTTTTCGCTGAAATCGTAGCCATATAACACTCCAGCTAACCGCCTATAGCTCATGACCTCCTACCACCAGGAACTCCCCAGCCTGTTTGATACCTCCAATTGCTGGAAAACCGACCACTCCAGATGACCGGGGGTCAAAGACCCTGAGGTCGATATATTTCCAGGCAACGGGCCGGACGTTCGATAGCCCTGGAAGGCCTGTTTTATTATTTACATGAGGCCTCCATTCCTTCCAGCGCTCCTTGGGGGGAAAAAAGGTCTCAGACCAAATGTTATGTGCTCCCTTCTCGCAGCAGTTCAGTCTCATGAATATTTATAAAGTTCCGGCCATCTCTTTTTGTCTCGAAATAGTTTGAGGAGAAGTTGCATTGCAAATTAGCTTGACATAGCAAATGCTTTCTGCGAACTCATCAGCCCAGAACAAAAAACTTGCGGAGATTAGAAATGTCGGAATATTAGAAGGTTCTTTTTATATATGAGGCTTTAGTACCAAAACCGGCTTGGTTCTCATCAACTGGCTAGTTCGTTTTGTCGAAACGCGATCCAATAAAATATAAAAATGCATTAAAACCTGCGGTTTTAATCAAATTCTTGAATGTAAAGTAAGGAAGGCTTATGTATATGTTATTAAATTTTCCCATTCAAAGTGTGAAAACAAGTAGTGTTTTTCCTAGAGTTAAAATTTATTACTATTTGTTTTTTATTCTTCCTTAAATACAAAAGTTGTTTTCATTTTTTTCTTTCTTATTTCAGCCTAAGAAACCAGGCTATTGTTTCCTTTTTTTATTAAAACTAGGTTTAAAAAAACATTTTTGACTTGTAACAATACATTTTCAGAGATCTTCGGAATAAAAATGAATAAGAACAATTAAAGCATAATGCTTGGCTCTAAAACGTTTTTGTGTCTCCTGTAAAATTTCTGAAAATGGATTGCGTCGGTTTTATAAACCAATCGCCTCATATATAATGTTTCATTCATGCATAAAGTGGTTTTATACATTTGCACATCATACACTCCTAGTGACAGCATACAAATATATTCTCAAGCGGCTTAAGTTGTACCTTTCACATTTTGCATATTATTCCCTTTAGATAATATTAGAAATATGAATTTTTCCTATATCATTCCTGTTCCATATATCTTTTAGTGATACTTTGAATTTCAGTAATACAAAAAAAAAGTGAAAGTAAAGAATTTTAATTTTGTCTAAAGTGCCGAACATATTCGACATGAGTTTGAAAAAGTCATTGTTCTAGTTCATGCATAAATGTAAAAGGGAATAGCCTAGCTCTGACTTGCGGCTTGTCGAGCGATGAAAGCGAATTTTCACTCTCCCTTTCTGAACCTCATTGTTTGACTGCTCAGAGCACATGTCGTTTATCTCCACTCTTAAAACTATGGATTTCTCTTTTGGGTTCTGGAAATAGGGCCTACGTTACTATTTTAAAACTTAAAATACAGCAAAAAAAAAAAAAAAAAAACCGAAGCCATCTTTTTTCCAGATCAGCATAGATTTGAAAATCACATTGAACCTTCTTCCAATAAATGAACACAAACGTAAGATTGGCATCACACTGCTCAATATGAGCATATGCCTTTCTTACACTATAGGTACATGTTCATTTTTTTCAGTATTATTATACTTAAAGAATATCTATTTGTAGTTTTAGATACCGAAGTCCATTACAACATGGGATTCAATTAATAAAAGTTACAAAAGTTAGGAATATTTGCAGAATTGAATTATCTTTTGCGTTATGGCTGTCCTGGGGGGTTCCTTTTGTTTAGGGTTTCCCTACTGCAAGTTTTAAGAATGAAAAGTTAATTTTAATGGTTTAATGAGCAAATTTCACTGGTGTGTGCCATGATTCTTATCAAGAAGAAACCTGTAAAAAAACCTTGAAGATAACGGTTCAGAATACGTACTGACCTCCCTCACGCTAGCACATTTCACCATCGAACCTTTGTTCTTATTCGAACGAATTTAACTACTACAGATTTAAAATATATATACAACTGTATGTATAGAGAGATTGAATGTATATGTAGAGAGATTGAAATCACTCGAAGGTTTCGCGTCGCAACATGTAACTTCCTAGATTTCCCCTTTTATTAAAGCGAGAACGATAAATATACCTGGCTATAAATTAACCTGAATATAGCGGTTCGTGCATAATCGATTAGGCCAGACCTCGATAAGGCCAATGATCTCATGAGAACGATCAACTTCCTTTTTTCAAATGATATACATAAAATGGACGAAATCGAAAAGCACTGTCATTCTATAATTTTATGGACATTTTTCTTATTTCTGAAATATATCTGGTTAAATTTACTAAAAAATAAAGCCTCATATAGGCCTGACTATTAGTTTTACCCACCCTTAGCAATTCAAGCAGCTTCTTAGAATTTGCTACGAAATATATTATATTTATCAAGTTGAAGATGGCGGTCTAGTCGAGTTAAGTTGGGCCAGGTGGAACGGCTTTTAGCCAGATTGCTCCACTACTCTCCCTAAGACAATGGAATTATCCCCTAACAGCATAGATGAGAAACTCCAAACAAGAACAGGATATTAGATTGTGTATATTTATTTTTAATAATTGAAAGCGATTTAAAAAAAAAAATCTCTTGATACTTTTATCTATACCTGTCAGCCATCATCGACAATTCGTGAATGTTGTGTTGTAAAGAAATTATTTTGATAGGTATTTTAGAGACCAGCTTCTTTTCAGCCGCATTCTAACGGAAATTTCAGCCGTGGCCATGTTAATTACCATATGTCCGTGCAATTTAACATAAAGGCGTATAAAAAGAGTTCGTAGGCGTTGTTCGATAGTTGGTTGTTGTAAGTCTTTGATTTGAAATTATTTTTAATGTTTTAGTGTTCTTTCCAGTTTCACTTCATAAATAATAAAAATTAGCAAAACAAAAAATGTTAAATATTTCAACTATCGTAAAATATTCTCGATGCTAATTTCTTCATATTTCATTAAATATATTTTGTTTCATTCCAAAAAAAAAGTTTTATTATTTCATTATTTAACTCAATATTTAATTACATAATAATATACTAAAAGAAATTTCGCAAGGCCATGTTATTAGAAAATAACCCATAATATTATTAGATGATAAATTATATAAAGAACGTGACTCCTTAGAATGTATTGTATGTTGAAATCGTTGAAAATCAACAATGGTAAGAGTTATGCTGTACAGTTTACTCAACGCCTCCCTGGTTTCTTTTTTTTTAAGTCCACGCCTATCAGAATATGACGCATCAAAAGAAAGTTTATGTTTGTCCATAACAAGTGATATTGCTTGACTATTGTGAGAAATAACGTCTTTTCTCTTGTAGTTCTACATTATTGCATTTTCCTAGAAATATATTTTTTAAATACCTAGTTACCTTATTACTGAAAAAATTGTTTTCAAGAATAGAATACATAGAAAAATAAAAAATAAAAAATATCCAAAAAACACTAGTAAGCCCTAAGATCAGAGTGACTATGAAATGAAAAAAGTTTCCATTTCTGGGGAAAAGTTTATTTTACATCTTTTATTATAGATTGCGATGTTAGGAAAATTTGATAGAATATTTTTTTTTTAAATATAAGATATTCATAATTTATAAATTGCTTATATTTATTTGAGATAGATAGATCACCTATTTTATATAAGTCAAATAGAACCTATATAAAAATGTTTTTGTAAAGTTGTTGTACATTTAGTTTTTCTTTCAGAAAATGTGGATAAACATAGGTTTCCGTTTATTAATCAACGTTAACTTAACTAAGAAAACCATTTTATACCCCAGATCTAATATAATTATTTATAATTAATAAGCAAAGAAAGTTCTACGATACACTTTTAAACAAAACGTTAAAAATTCACAATTTTAAAGTTTGTTTCCAACAAACTACTAAGACTATAACATTCAGATTTTTAAAAATTTTATTCAGAAGCATGCGTAAAATTTACCTCTTAATATTTATTAATACTCCAATAGTAAGTCCATTATATAAATATAAATTGAACGATGTCGGCATTCATATGTAGCATTGCAAAGAACATAAATTCAACCAGTGGCTATCCAAGAATATAAATTTCTGGGAAGGGGGGATAGGTCGGTAAAAATAAATAGATAAAGAGGAAAAACAGTTATTTATTTACAAAGTATAAGAACTTTATTTTTTTTAAATAATTTATTTTTTGAAGAGAAAAGATTTGGCTCCGCCGGGAGTCGAACCCGGGTCTCCTGCGTTACATGCGAGGATGCTAACCACTACACCACAAAGCTCGGCTCAAGGCAGAGCAAATCCTTCCTCTTCACTGATACCTACTCCCCCTATCTCACAAGTTTTGCGAGTAGTAGCGGGAGGTGGACAGATTTTGTCCAATTTATGATATTTATTGACATAAGTCAATTTTTTTTTAAATTATTTTAATTAATCTAATCTTAGTTTTTGGCTGACCACCATTTTAAATTATTTTTTTTTAATAATTTATTTTTTGAAGAGAAAAGATTTGGCTCCGCCGGGAGTCGAACCCGGGTCTCCTGCGTTACATGCGAGGATGCTAACCACTACACCACAAAGCTCGGCTCAAGGCAGAGCAAATCCTTCCTCTTCACTGATACCTACTCCCCCTATCTCACAAGTTTTGCGAGTAGTAGCGGGAGGTGGACAAATTTTGTCCAATTTATGATATTTATTGACATAAGTCAATTTTTTTTTAAATTATTTTAATTAATCTAATCTTAGTTTTTGGCTGACCACCATTTTAAATTATTTTTTTTAAATAATTTATTTTTTGAAGAGAAAAGATTTGGCTCCGCCGGGAGTCGAACCCGGGTCTCCTGCGTTACATGCGAGGATGCTAACCACTACACCAAAGAGCTCGGCTCAAGGCAGAGCAAATCCTTCCTCTTCACTGATACCTACTCCCCCTATCTCACAAGTTTTGCGAGTAGTAGCGGGAGGTGGACAAATTTTGTCCAATTTATGATATTTATTGACATAAGTCAATTTTTTTTTAAATTATTTTAATTAATCTAATCTTAGTTTTTGGCTGACCACCATTTTAAATTATTTTTTTAAAATAATTTATTTTTTGAAGAGAAAAGATTTGGCTCCGCCGGGAGTCGAACCCGGGTCTCCTGCGTTACATGCGAGGATGCTAACCACTACACCAAAGAGCTCGGCTCAAGGCAGAGCAAATCCTTCCTCTTCACTGATACCTACTCCCCCTATCTCACAAGTTTTGCGAGTAGTAGCGGGAGGTGGACAAATTTTGTCCAATTTATGATATTTATTGACATAAGTCAATTTTTTTTTAAATTATTTTAATTAATCTAATCTTAGTTTGTGGCTGACCACCGTTTTAAATTATTTTTTTTAAATAATTTATTTTTTGAAGAGAAAAGATTTGGCTCCGCCGGGAGTTGAACCCGGGTCTCCTGCGTTACATGCGAGGATGCTAACTACTACACCACAGAGCTCGGCTCAAGGCAGAGGCTTGTGAGATAGGGGTAGTAGGTATCAGTGAAGAGGAAGGATTTGCTCTGCCTTGAGCCGAGCTCTGTGGTGTAGTGGTTAGCATCCTCGCATGTAACGCAGGAGACCCGGGTTCGACTCCCGGCGGAGCCAAATCTTTACTTTTCAAAAAATAAATTATTTAAAAAAAATAATTTAAAATGGTGGTCAGCCACAAACTAAGATTAGATTAATTAATATAAGAACTTTATTAAATTATACTAGTAAATTTTTAAGAATTCAATGCGTAAATTTATTCTTATAATCGTTTTAGCTCGAAATTTCGGGGTAGTAACTAACTCCTACATCCCCTACCATTTATGCGACCATCCATGTATTCAACTGTAATAACAAAAAAAATCATAGCCCTTCTTTATATCTTGAATCAAAGTTTTATATATAAGATCAATGTTGAACCAAAACAAGACTTTACCCTGTTTAGAAAAACATTAAAGTTCATCAGCAACAAACTAATAACTAATAACTAGGTGGTAATTAATGATTACGTGATTTATTAAATTAGTTTATGAAATTAACAAAAAGTAGCAATTAATCAGTTCATAGATGGTTATTAGAATACTTTATTGATATAAAAATACCCAAAATCAATATGAACCGTAAGGCTTAAACAAATTATTCATTGAAACAAATTTTTAATGAACTAGTGGAAATTCTCGAAACCTGATAAACATTGTTTTATATATTAAGAACATACTAGTTATAATATATAAATAGAAGACATACTAGATATAATAGATAAATAGAACATATCAAAAGGTGCAATATTTTATATATCAACGGGCATAAAAAATAATAATAATTTCCCTGAATTCCTTTCAAGCTCAGTAATTTTTTTTAAATCGACAAGCGAACACAGGAATGAAAAAAAAAAGTTAATGTAATTATATAAAATAAAAAATGTATACTGGTTGTATTATTGATACAAACCCTTAGCAAAATCACGGTTGTAAAGTTTTATTTATATAACTATCTAAACAAAGTATTTTGTTATTCTTTACTGAAACCTTCACGAATAGTAATTATAACCAAAGGAGATTTTTTTTTCTTTTTCTTTTTAACATATTTATGGATCAGTGTTGATTTAGTTTCTTCTTGAATTGATTTATTCCTTAGGTCCTCAGCTCAATTGGTTGTTAACTGTTCATGCTTGTGGATATAAGAAAACAAATAATAGATAACCTATTTCATATATATTTTTATCTTTGGTTTTGTAATATTGTTTTCAAATTTGATTTTTTATTCCTAACTACTAAAGTCAATTTGACGAAAATGTGTTTCGTTTAATTGTTAATAATATTTAATATATATATTTTTTACAAGGTGATTTCGAATTTATTGTATGAAAGAGTGACTCATTAATGATATTGAAAAATCAAATTAAAAAAAACAGAAGGGAAAATTGATAGCTTTTTATAGACTTCAAATCTTCTGAATAGTTTATTTTTTATTTTAAAAATTTATTATTTCAAGCTCTGAAAATTTGTCTAAGGAATGACAACTCAACATTTTATTGTATTTTTTTAAAAATGTTTAGTAGTTTATAGACTTTGAATCTTATTAACCTATAAATATATAGGTTATTACTATTTGTTTCGTCACTTCGTTTAAATTTTCGTTATTTTGATGTAACGATTTATTATAGATTTTTAACATATAAATTTTCTTAAATGTATTTTTTAATGCAATCGATAAATTTAAATTAAACTTTAGGTATAGTTTTACGCAATCAGTTGCAATTTTTTTTTTTAATTTTATGCGAAAAAGAAACATTGTGAGTCATGAGATTTGTTTAAATACAATTTATCAAAAACATTCATGAACGGTTTTGGTTCAATCAATGCGAAAATAAAAAATTGAAACAAAAACAGATGATTATTTCTGTTAGGCTGAGAGAGTCTTAGAATTTTCCGGAACCGTTAAGTTCTTATATTAGTTACCAATAGTGCTTGGTACCTCGTGACCACTTGTTTATGAATGATCGAGACCTTTCTGGGATGTTCCATTTCGGACTTAATATAAGAAGCGATAGACTAGGGGCTTAGTCTTGCCTTGAACATCGAAGCATATGGTAGTTACTTTTGAGTCACTGGTAGTTATTATTCTGTAACCGTTTTACTAGTTGAGTTTTTATTGTTTGTTGGCCATTTTTGTATAACAATTTTACGTTACTAAAATTATTTAAACCCTCATTGGAGTTACAATGCTAATCGGTAATTTATTTATTCCATGTACTGTAAATGGATATTAGGTATGTTTAATAAATTTCCCAACGGATCTCATGCCTCCTAATGCCTTTTTATGAAGGGAAAGAGATTAATCCTTTAATTTAATGAAACCTAACTAACAATGTAAGTGGTAGAAATAATGCGAGATTGTATATCAGATATGTTGTGTGTGCTAGATATCAGGAAAGTGTAGACTATTGCTAATGTTTTGTGTTCACTCAAGACTGAAATATGTACCATATTTCTTGCACGCTAACCTCTTCCGAATTTCAGGACCAGTAAATAATTGGGCTTAAGTATTTTTTTTTTAGTGTTCATTCAGTGATGAGCGTTACTAATTGCCGAAAAGGTTACATCTTTTTTTTAATATTAAAGTTTTAAACATCAAGTTAAGAAAATTAACAATTTCTCAAAGCGTGTTGTAATCTATATTTTCTATACAATTCGAATGGGAGTAAATTATTTATAGTTTGATAAGGGTGCACAAAGTTTTACTTCACATTCACTAATTTTAATTTTTACACTGAACATCGCCTGATCCGGCCGCTTAAAAAAATATTCAGAGTTAATCTTCTGTTCCGTAATTTTGTTTCATCTTTTATTACCCTGCTGAACCGTTATGAAGCGAGGACATTTGTTTTTTCGTGGACTGTTAAAGCCCCCCCCCCCCCCCGCCATGTTAGGCAATAATTGTATATAATTATTGCTGTATTGTATACAGACATCAAATTCAAATTGAAGTTTAAATCGCTATGCCTTTATTAGATATCCTACTACCTAAATCCTTCCACCGAATTATAACCTTTCGCTGGAAAAATAGTGAAGAAAAAAAAAGGCCTCCCCTCGGCTAATTTCTTGACATGATGCTTTATTAATTTAGATGACCTCATAATTATTCCGCGAACATTGCTTCTTTTACAAGGATGCCTATGGGTCGAATCCATAACTACCATGAACTTTAAAATCCTTACCAGAAGGGGTTAAGAGACTTGGACATGACCCGGGCTGATACTACAGGACTGGACATAACTTCCAAACCTCGCCTTCTAGGTAACCAAACATCACCAATATCCTCCCGACGATACGTCGTTATAGGACAACGACCCCCTGACTCGAGAAGTGTGGCTAATATAGCTTTTGGATGTCACTGCTCGTTTGCTGTAGGCGGAAGCAATTGGCTATGGTAATGCTAGAGTTCAATTGTCTATTCTCGATTCTTGTAGTAACTACATCATAATCAGCCTGCCCTCTCGGTGGTCATAGGCTATCGGTACAAAAGAGGTTCTTTTTGTGTATCTTTCAAGTTGTTATGTTTCGTACTGTTATATAGTACTTTCTTTTCATATCTAAAATAAATTCGATTTCTTATAATCGATTAATGAACGCAGACCAAATCCAACATGGTAGATAGTTATTATTACAATAACTCGTATCCAAACAATGATGACGCCTACTGTTCTTGCTTATATCTGCTTGAAGATGAGCTCAATATGTTTTGGGAATCTTCGGTAATGAATCTGGATTATTAATATTTTTTCAGATTTAGATCTTTGGCCCGAACTAAACAGTTGATTATAGTTTAGATAATTATTTATTAGTAATAAAAGTTTATAAAAGAATCTTTAGACACGTTAGTTTATTGACTACTCCACTACTTTTTCTATTATAGTTATGGGCGGTGTCCTTAATTATATTTCGAATAATGTTTCGGACCTAAAGTTAGAAAAGCATTACTAAAATCATAAATCGTGGTTTATTTATTACATACATGCTAATATATCAACAGTTAGAAAATTATATAAATAAGTATTTGATTGTTACTTTTTCGAAAAATAATTTGATGGAAATTGAATAACATTATTTTTAAATTAAAAACTATAAACGATAAACAAATGATTAAATTTGAAAAATTAAACATTTTTTTTTAAATTAAGTAATTTCGAGTTCAAAATGGATATTTTATTTTTAATATTAATCCCTTTATTGTATCAATACCTCCCATTTTTTTTAAATATTTAAAATAAAAATATTTAAAAATGATTTTTTTTTTGTTTTTGTTTGTTATTAACAGAATGTAGTTAGCTTACACTGACAATAGTAACGTTAGGACTGGATAGCTAGGCATAAGCTTAGCTTCCTTAATTTAAAACTAAATTTTTAAATAGATCATTTAAAATTTGAATACATGATTGGATTAAGGTATTATGTTATAAATTAAAAGTTTTGAGAATATGACAAATAAAGATTTTATTTAGGTAGTTTTTAAAGAGCTTTATCAAGGTTTTGTCCACCACATTGCATAGAAAGATCATTCCTTTAGAAAATACACAAAAAATATAATTTGTCATTTTTTTAAATCTTTGATTTTGTTATATAACATCTTCATCTATTCATGGCTTAATTTATTGTCATTATGAGAAAATGTACAGAAGAGAAAAATTATGTGTTATTTTCTGTTTTATTAAACAATTTTGAAAATTTTAGGATTGAACAGCACCTACTTAATTTTTATTTCTGTATCGAAAATTAGTGCTGACGTTACCGCAACTCCGAAGGCAGTTAGGGAGGAAGCTGTATACACGATTACACTATTTAGTACCCAGTGGCGGTGTTGCTATTTGACCCCAATAGGCTCATCATGTTTTAGCATTATCATACTGGCACTGGCCTAATTCATTATTGCCATCAATTCACTCGTTCCTTGCTCTGATAACGTTTCTACAATCAGGCGGACGATGTTGGGGTCAAAACTTGACTAGAGTCCTTTCAATCTGATTGAACTGACGGGATAAGTTCTAAACGATTGAAATTAGAGAGGGAGAGATTCACTATATTCAACTAGATATATTTTAATCATTGATAATTTAAATGAAGTCGCAAAAAAAAAAAAGAAAGCAATTTGTATAATATTTGATTTCCACCATTGAAATTTCAGTAATTTCTCTACTATCAAGTGTGGAAATATTCTAAAATATTGTTCGGAGGAACGAACATAGGCAGGCGACAAGGTCACTATTTCTTCGGTGTGGGTGACTCAACCACAGGGTTCTTGAGCCATTATTCGATCGTCCATGACGTTTCTGATCGTCCGTGACTGGGAGGAATAAAACTATTTAAAAATCTTAATAAGAATAAGACACGAAACGAAATTCTGAATATTAGCAATAGAATTAAACCTGTTAAAAATCCTTTTACAATTATTTACTTTGCTAAAATTTAATTTTCGAACAAATTAGGTAACGTTTTGTAAGTCTTACTATTGGTAGGATTTCATTAAATATCTCCCCCGAAAGAGGAGATTCGAAGTA
Organism: Aelia acuminata; assembly: GCA_911387785.2. Classification (NCBI taxonomy): domain Eukaryota; kingdom Metazoa; phylum Arthropoda; class Insecta; order Hemiptera; family Pentatomidae; genus Aelia; species Aelia acuminata. Next base: position 53,357,167 of record OU426982.1, read on the forward strand.
AGAAAAACAGTTGAATAAAAAGCTTTTGTACATTTTTATTATTAAACGCAAACACAAATAGTCGCTCTGGTTTCTGTGATTAACAATCTGCAACTTGCTGTAAGCAAATAAATATTCAAGCTAGATAAATTGCTAAGTTATCTAAGTTAGATTTTAGTTTGTTGTATTACATTTTGTAGATTTTGTTACATTTTAGTGTAATTGTAGTGTGTAAGTAGTCTAAAATCTAGGCTTAAATAATTTTTATTAAACGTAAATAATAATTCACAATATCAGACAAACACAAAAACACAAATAATGAACTAGGTTACAAAAAGTATCAACTGGTAACGGTACAGTAACACAAAAATAACCATATGATGCGAGCTTCAGAGCAGAACTACTATCCAGTCCATCGCTCCTTATATTCAGTCTGAGTTAGAGGAGTCTAGAAGGTTCCCGACAAGTGCAGAAGGTTCTGGAACAGTCATGAACATGTACGAGAACAGTCACAACCGTTCCAGCAACAAGTCCTAGAACTCTTTTAAATAATTTGTTATATGTTTCACGTTACAGTACTTGTAGATGCTAGTTTGTTAATAATAATAGTAATAATCGAAATCTTTTCTTGAGTTGTTACCTTTTTAGTCCTTTGTGGGTTCTCCATTTCAGTCTCTTGTCTAAGTAAAGCCCCAGATATCTAACTTGTTGGGAATAGGTGTGTCATTGAAACACACCATACTTTAGAGTGTGAACCTTGCATATAAATTTTATTTAAAAAAAACAAAACAATTTTTTAAAAAAGTAGGGTAAACCATACAGTTATTGACACTCTTAAGACTAAATTTCTGTGGTGAAATAAAAAAATAAAATACTTTTTATGAAGGGATCAAATTGAAAACTCCTATAGCTCCTCTTTATTTCTCCTTATAAAGACTCAAGATGTTTTTTTGGGTCAAAAGTTCAATAGTTTTACCATATGGCAATATTTATGGAAAAAAGTTCAAAAACTAGTTATTGACACACTGTGGGTGGGTTATTGGCACCACAGTAGTGACACCCCCTGTCCCCATAAATTTAATTTTTTTTTTAAATTTTATTAAATAACATTGTAAAGAAATAACACCACTTACACATATTAAACTTTAATGTAATACAAAAAGCAATTAAAATATTCAACCTCTTTATTTAACATTATAAATGAAACTACTTTAACATAAACAAATATATTATAAATTTCGGTAGGTATGTATATCGTAAAATAAAATAATTAATTTACATGGATTAATTAAGTTACTTACTCATTCATATCTTCATCTTCATTTATATATGGATCAGACTCCACGATGTAACACGCAGGACAAACAAATTCATCAGACTCGTCACTTTCAGGGAAATGGTCATATCCCTTTAAACACTCTGTGTGGTAGACCTTATTGCATAATCCTTATTGTAGGATGAAAATGCTTTCAGGATGAAGCATTTATAAATTAATCCTCATCTTCTAATATGTGTTGGACGTTCTTGAACCACTTCCTAACATTGGCTTCAGAAACACAAGCGTTGGTACCAGACTGGTACACCCTAGGACCCTGATTTGATAGAAAAGCCATCCTTTATGGCCTATATAGGCATCCTCTTAATCCTTCTGGCTATAACTGTGTATATATGTTCTTAGGCATACTAGTTGTACATGCACACACAAAAAAAAAGAATTTACTAATAGGAACTGACAGTGTCAATAACTAGTCATTGAACCCAAAAACTGGTAATTGACACCCCCATGTCAATAACTAGTTACACTAGAATTAAAGTTAAAAAAACATTACAGATTTATCAGGAAGATTAAACTATCAAAATTAAAACAGAGCCATCAATATTTAAAAAAAAAATCAAAACTTAGTTATTGACATGGGGTGTCAATAATAGAATACATTGAAAAAAAATGACCAGTTATTGTCACCCATGAATAATAATATTTAAATTGATTATTTTAATTTAAAATCACTCCAGACACTTCAATTATAGATTAGCAAATAAAATAAACTAATTACCTTTATTGAAAAAAATGTAGGAAGGGAATAGGAACAAAACTATTGGATGAGAATCCTTATGGAAATCAGAAGCTTGTAGCCATTGACAGGTTACCAACTGAATTCATGAAGGTATTAATTGTAAAATCTTCCCTGCGATTAGTTTGCTAAACACTTACCATATAGATGACTTAGAGGAACCTTCAAACATTAGATTCATGTATATCTTAAAATAAAATTAGGACTTGTTTACTTATTTCTATAAGTTAAAGTTAGGGGTGTCAATAACTATACTGGGTGTCAATAACTGTCTGGTTTACCCTAAGTAGATCTAACCAAACTTTAGATTTTTAAAAACTGTTTCATAACCTCTTGTAAATACTAGGTGTTTCTAACCCTTGTAAAAAAATATGCCACATCAACTTTTCATTCAACATCTCAAAGCTGATCCTCTGATAAATCGTTTATGCCAAAAAAAATCGCTTCTGATTAAAACGGTGATTGGCCAGCTCGTCTAGTAAACAAAATATAAATGTATTCGTGAACAAAATATGTTTTAATTTACTTTGAAATTCCTACTTCATTAATAAATAATTAAAATTCTCACACCTGGAATCAATTCTTTGAATAATTTTACTTCTCAAAACGGAACTAGTTTTCATATCGATTTGATTGTATAAACAACAGGTGGTTGGAAACACCTATCCAGAACTATCGAAATTTTACTCCGGAAGATAGCCAATCACAAGGAAACTTTTTCAAACAAACGATTTTATCATTTGAGAAATACCTGATGGAATTTAAAAAAGAAAAACAAAATTGGGAAAATATACCTACCCACGATACAGATTTCCCAAATGTTAGGAATACTATTCTTTTAATTATGAATAGATCTATTAATTATAAATTACTATTCTATTGATTATAAATTACCATTAAATGAGTTTGATGATTAATAATACCCGTACTAGACCTTCTATGACCTATTACTGTTAAGGTACTTTGGTATTACAGAGGATGTAGAAGACATTTCGAGACGGAAGACAGTTGAGTAATCATGTCTGGGACAAATTTTCCATCTCAGATACGCCTAGAAGAACCTTGATTGCAGCAATTTCAAAGTTAAACGATAACTACTCCCGTTTCCTGCCTTAATTTCAGTCTTATACGACAATCTACTTCGGAATAATTTTCAGTTTTCTTTTTAAACATACTGCAATTTGGTTTTTTGTTCCAGTTTACGTAAGGGCATTGAGTTATTTATCATAACTTATAAGAAACTTCTAAAACCTCTTGGTGATGGAGGGGGGGGGGTTAATTCGGTGAGTATGACACTTGTTTCTTATTTTCCAGATTCCGGGTTGTTTTTAAATCTGTTACAACAGCCGTGGAGAGATGGATATCTATTATCATTCACATCTGTTATGGATAACTGTGGAATAAATTATTAATCATTGTGAATTATAGAGACAAAATCCCTCTATAGGTTTACTGAAATAAGAGCATCAATATTTTTATGTTGATTATTACAAAAATCGACCAGCAATATCAAGAAAACATCCTATTTAGTTTTTTTTTTAAATTTATTAAATAGATTTTTTACGAAATATCGTACTGTATGACGGCTTATTCTAATTATAACCTTTAAATCGTGTTTTGATTGGCCGAGTTATTAAAGATATTACACTTCCGGTGGCCTAGTTTTCTAATGGCGTAAAACCGGCGAAAGAAAACATGCCAATGCAGAGGGCCTTATTACCAAACAAGGTAAATGTCGATTTATCGAACATCTGTCTAAACAGACGATTTGAAAAAGAATGATATTTAAGTGCTTATATAATCCATATAGATATTTAATATTAAAACAGCATAATATGAGAATATTTTTATCAAGACAATGAAGATAGAACATTTTTTTGTTGAACTTCTTTTCTAAGAGTCTATAAAAATGAGATTAAAATATCTTAAATTTCAATCTATCAAGTGACGGAAGAAATCCAAATAGGTGTTTATTTCTATTTCGCAAATTAAAAGGTCTAGAATTTTCTGGAACGGTTACAAAGATTAGCACCTTGTCATATGTCCTGGAACGTTCTCTACTTCTTGGAGGCAGATCTAGAATGTTCTACTATCTAACCGAGTGGCCAGTCTAACCTTAACTGCCTAGTAGTGCAGTTATTTTCTTTCACAGTTACATTTAACTGCTTCAAGTTTATATTAGTATATGTTTTCATTTTTTGCTGGATATTTTTGTAACTTTACGTTAATAAATAATTGTTCCAACCCTTCTTAGTGTTACAATATTTTAGTTATTTTCGAAAAGGAGTGATAACTGTGGTTCACGGTTTTTTTTTTTATTTATTTATTTAGCTTATTAAAATTAATTGTGGAGAATAGCAGTTATTTCAAAATAAGTGTCTTTTTCACTATTCATTATTCCATTACTTTCTCTATCAGGTATTTTAGTTATTATCTGCAATTAAAATTTAATTTTTAACTTCAGAGAATGAATTTCCATAAATATAAACAAGTCCTCCTATCCCTTACTGACAATGAGCTACCTCCATTTTATTTCAAAAATATAATTTAAAATATGTTCCATAATTTTTAAATCTAATGTGAAAAGTACGATGGATGATTCTCCTCCCTCCTTTAAACAAGCTTCAGATTTTTTATCAATAAAAAAAATTTTTTTTTTGCTGATCTTATTAAATTTTAATTAACCTTAATAAATTACGCCAACGTCTAATAACAAACGTTTAATAACTTTAAAATTATAGAAGCATTAGCTAATATATTAATTTGTTTGCCAATGCATACTTTGCTTTATTTTATTTGTTAATATTTATATAAATATAAGTAAGTCCAAACTAAAAAATTTATTTTTTTATTCGTGCTGCAAACGAATACAGATTTATAATATTTCGTAGGTGACAGCTATAAATAATTTTTTTTTTTTTTTTACAATTTATGAATAAATTGTGCTATGAATAAAAGTGCTAAATAAACTACTAAATGTGATTAAAATCTTCAAACTCGTGCAAAAAAAAGAATTTTTAATCTGGACTTGACATTCTGTACGCTGCAGCGACAGATATAAATTGTGTCCTATTAACTATTTTCTTTGTATTTTTATTTGATTTTTTTTTTTAATAAACGCTGTAAGTTCAATAATTATGAACTAAATTCATAATTTATTTCAAAAAACATACTTCCCAAGAATGACATATCTCTTATAAAGATCCCTAAAATCCTATTTCAATACTAAGCAAGTAAATGAAGGTAACAGATTCAATAAGATTTGTAAGAAATTATCGCCATAGAATTCCATAGAGGAGTTCAGTTAAATTTTCGGCATTCGATGATCCTCAAAATACTTTAAATGACAAGTCATTAAAAAATATAACAAGTCATTAAGTAAATATTATACAATTTATTTGATTTAATGATTTTGGTTGTTTTTATTTTTATTGTTTATTTATTTTTTTTTTTTATGTTTCATAAGGAATTCAAATCACCTAGTGACGACAGTTATGCTAACGAGAAATCGATAGAAATCGTTCGATTGTTGGGACAGTCAACCTTTTCAATATTTGATTTTGTAGAAAGGCGAAGTTCAAGGTTATTGTCTTGGTGACAATTCCTCCGCTTGGAGTTATGAGAAATTCGTATGTGAATTCATTTTACAGAGTCAGTTGAAATATTCATTCCTAAACCTTAAATTATTCTTATGAATTTTTTTTTTTTTTTTTTTTTATCAATTAAGATACCTAATAATGAAACATCTTAATTCACCGAATTTAATATAGAATGTAATTATGCTTTAATACATATTGTACATTTTTTACCAAATCTATGAGTCCTTTCATTGGTGACTGCATTTTAAAATCTATTCTAATAAAATATTCCGACAAAACGAACAGCCACGGGATCTAGTACTTCCAGCAATATACACATATCTGCCTACTCGATAGACTATCACGAATCATTATTCGTTTCAGAAGCTATTACCATATCAAGATATGCTGAGTATCTTTTCTGTTAATCTTATTTTTTGCTCAGAGAAAGTATTCCCTAGCTTTATGGCGAGCACGCTAAAAGAAAACGAAACAATCGGAATGGATGATATGCTAATGAGAGGTTCAGTAGTGAATTAAAGAAGAAAATAAAGTAATTCTAATACAAATTAGTATGTTTTAAAAGATTAAACAGATAGATACATTTAAAAACTATAAAGATATACAATGAGCACAGATTCCGTAAGGGCATGTATAGGAAATAAAATGTCCTTTCATATTTGATTAATTATAAACAGGGTAGCGTAAAACAAAATCATATGATTTTGTCTGTTAAATTGAAAAGAGTTTTAGAAATTTTGTTGGAACAGTTTCCTAACTAGTATTTTACAACATGCTCTGGATATTTCGAGAATATTCTACGTCCTTCTAAAATGTTTTTTTTTTTAAGAAAGAATATTTTTGTTATTTAAGAATTTACAAAATAAAATAAAAATAAATGAAGATTTTTTGCAATCAACAAATTAATTTACATGACATTATTGTGGTTTAATAATAATAAATATATAACGATTGTATGAGAACAGTAGGAAAAATTTAAAAAAACCTACATAACAGATTCTAAAATGTTCGATTTGGGACTATATATAAGAAACAATGGACTGGAGTCTGAGCCTTGCTCTGTACTCTCTCTGTACGATTACTTTTGAGTAACTAGTAATTACTTTTCGTAACGTTGTTTTTTTTTTTTTTTTTTGTTTTTTTTTGGCTTCATAACTTTAATTTGCGCCTGTCAATAAACATCAACAATCAGCAAATGTGAGGTGTGCTAATTTGAATAAGGGCATGTTAGGCATGGGGAAGGATAGCACCCAGCGGTACCTCTTCCCTGGCTTGTTTCAGGTAACCTGGATTTTTAACGAAGGAGATCTCTCATCCAGCGCCTTTTTAATCTCCTAGGTATGGGCATATCAGCTGTTGCCATGCCTCTAATCAGTTGATTGAAATGACCGTGTAAGTGTGTATGGAAACGTTTGTAGAGTGTCTTTATATGTTGGTCTACTGTTTGCATTTGTAAGTCAGTATGTATTGTAATGTTGTTCACGTACCATGGTGCTTTAACTATGAGTCTTAATATTTTTGATTGAAAGGTCTGAATTCTTTGTAAGTGGGACTTTTTGGCTGTACCGTATATCTGTGAAGAGTAAGTCCATATTGGTTTCAGTAAGTATAAATATGTATTTAATTTTTGTCGTAGTCCTAGTTTTGAGGTTTTAGAAAAAAGGGAGTAAAGTAGGGCGAGTCGTTTGTTAAGTGTTTTTCGTTTCATCTTAACATGCGGGCCCCATGTCATCCTTCTATCAAGAGTAAGACCAAGGTAATGTACGGTGTCAGTTTGAGAAATTTGGACATTGTCGATATAAATTGGAGGGCAGGTATTTTTTCGAAGAGTGAACGTTATGTGTTTAGATTTTTCATGATTTAGCCGAATTTTCCATAATTTACACCAGTCGTTTACTTTATGTAGATGTTGTTGTAAAGTTAGTGAGGCATGAATAGGATCTTGATGTTTAGTGAGAATTGTAGTATCGTCAGCATAAGTAGCGGTCAGTGTATCATTGCTTACGGGTATGTCGTGTGTGTATATAATGTAGAGAAGAGGAGCCAGTATTGAACCCTGAGGTACTCCCGCTAGGACTGGACGAATTGATAAAGCTTCTGACCCCTGCCGAACGGAGAAAAATCTGTCGAAAAGATAGGATTGAAGAATGAGGTAGTAAGTTTGCGGTAATATGGTCTTGAGTTTAAAGAGAAGACCCTGGTGCCAGACTTTGTCGAATGCCTGAGCTACATCCAAAAATACACCAGATGCATATAGTTTTTGCTCTAGTGCTTCAGCAATGAAGTCAGTAACTCTGTGTAATTGATGTGTTGTTGAATGGAATGTGCGAAAACCGAATTGATGATCAGGTATTAAGTTTTGGTCTGTCAAAATGTCAACAAGTCTTCTGTACATCAATTTTTCAAATAGTTTTGAGCATATAGAAAGAAGGCTGATTGGTCTGTAGGACGATGGATTGTATATGTCTTTATTTGGTTTGTGGATCATTTTAATGATTGAGTATTTCCATTGTAACGGGAATTTCGATGTTCTCAGTATGCAGTTGTAAATTGTTGTTAGAAACACTAGAGCTTTTCTGGGCATTTGCTGGAGAGCCTGGGCTGTAAGATGATTGGCGAAGAGTTCGGATTTTTCCTCGTCCGACACGGCCCAAGAACCAAGGACGATGCTTTAACAACTTTTTGGTATGCTTCCACAAGCTTCCATCGTCTGTCGAGAGGCCAGTAATGTACGAGTCATAGTTTGTTCTGTTGAATTTTCTGATTTCTCTTTTGAGCTGATTGTTCAGTCTGTTAAAAATCTGTCTGTCTGAGGGGCGTCTGTCAGTCTGCCATATTTTACGCGCTCTTCTCTTTGCCCTGATTAAATCCCTTATGTATTGAGGATATTTTGGGAGATGTTCAGATCCTGCTTGGTAAGGCTTTGGTACTGATGAGGACCATGCAGCCTCTTGTACACTTTTTGTGAAGATGTTCACTGCCTCTTCTAATTCTGTTTCGTCCTTGATTGAGACGGGGATCTTTAAAGATGAGTCCAGATGCTCCTTATAAGCATCCCAATCGATTGATCCTGTAAAAAGTGTTGGCTTTCTTTGAACATTTACTGTCTCCTCAAACATAATTAAGTGTACCGCGGAATGATCAGAGCAAAGATCAGAGGTTGCATTTATGGTGTGAGTTACAGTTCTAAGTCCTTTCGTAATAAAAAAGTCCAAAAGGTCCGGGGATTTTCGTCTCGAAACAGGCCAGTAAGTCGGTGTGTGGGGAGAGATAGTGTCTAATGAGAGCTCGTGGATAGCAGCCTTCAAATTTCTCCCTCTGGGTGTGCTTAGTCGTGACCCCCAACTTTGATGCTTGCGTTGAGTTTTTATTTGTTTGGCGTTGTGAATTATAATTTTCTTCTTATAAAAATGATTTAAAAACCATATTAATATAATTTGAAACTTTCTTAATTCACATTAAATTATACATTTAATAATACAAACCCCGTTTATCCCGGTGTTAAGTTCTTAACAATGTGGGTACGATTAACTGAATAACATCGGACCTACCCCATCAAAATCGCCTCCAGTTTTAAGTCTGTATAATGAATATAAATATATATATACACGTAAACTATATTTTTACTCCTTTCTCCCTAAGCATAATATCTCCGCAACCAATTGTCCGGTAGCATAATAGTCCTGTCTTAATATGAGTCCAATGTGTTTGAAAGTTTGTCTCTACGCTCTATTTTTAGTGAATGCGAATGAGATTTACGAGAAACTGTGCTAGCATAATTTTCTACAATCTACCTTCTAGAAAGTTGTTAGATAGAAAAATGAGCGGTCTATAAGCAAAATTATTTTTATTTTTACCCCTTCTTCTCATTCCTGAAACAAAAAACTCTTCGGCTTTGTATTAGTTTATTTGTTAACGTCGTGTTTTCTATTTGTTTCTGATTTAGTATGATAAAAATAAAATTATATCAAAGAAGGTGGATAGATATAGGTACAATTTCATGAAGAATTTTTTTTTAGTACAAATTTTCTTTAAATACATGAATTTATTTTTCATTACACTGCACGGAAAGTAACTACTTTCGATGCATGCAAACAGTACAGAAAACAGCTGTTTCCCGTTTACTTCTAAAAGTGCACCGAAAATTTGCACGCGCACGGAAAATTTATAGGTGCACCGAAAATTTTCGGTGATCAATGAAAATTGAAATCAAGAAAACTGAAAATCTACCGATTACAATTAGTTTTTGTGTCATAAATATTTTCAAAAGTTGTCAGTCTACTTAGTGCTTTGAAGAAATGGCATTGCCTGATGAATTAATGAAGAAAGCAGCTGAAGTGGCAGATGGTTAACTTCCAAACAAGTCTCGCGTAAGATACCAAGAGGAGTACGAAAAGTTTTGTCTTTGGTGTCAAAATCAAGCTGTCCCGTCTAACCAAGTAAATGACGAAGTCATGCTAGTGTATTTATCAGAAAAATCTGAACAACTGAAACCATCAAGTTTATGGAGTAGATTTTCCATGTTAAAATCAAGTTTAAAAATCTGGTGCGTGCGCGCAACACACAACTTTCACTTACCAACTTACTTAGATTAGAAATTGACGTGTTTTGCTAAATCATTTCCCAAAGTCACACATTTTTCTACATTCATATCTTATTTTTGTTAATCGTTAAAGCCGTTTTTGAGTAAATAAAAAAAAAACCGTGAAAATGATACAAAATTTATTGAGTAAAGTCCCCCCTCCCGTAGATCAATTTTGATGAAATTTTTACAGTCATATCTCGGGCATATATATACATCAAATACCAAGTTTGATCAAAATTGTTAAAACCGTTTTTGATTAAATAAAAAAAACACGTGAAAATGATACAAAATTTATTAAGTAAAGTCCCCCCTCTGGTAGATCAATTGTGATGAAATGTTGGTTATCACATCTTTGGCATATAAATACATCAAATACCAAATTTGATCAAAATCGTTAAAACCGTTTTTGAGTAAATAAAAAAAACATGTGAAAATGATACAAAATTTATTAAGTAAAGTCCCCCCTCCGGTTGATCAATTTTGATGAAAATTTTACAGTCATATTTCAGGCATATAAATAGATCAAATACTCAGTTTAATCAAAATCGTTAGAGCCGTTTTTGAGAAAATCGAAAAAAACGTAAAAAGTTATTCAGTAAAGTACCCCCTCCCTTTGAGAAAATTTGATGAAATTTTTGCTGTCACATCGCGGGCTTATACATACTCTAAATACCAAATTTCAGGTTCGCACGGTTAATAGTTTTTGAGCTAGTCTGTTCACACACAGACACACAGACACACACACACACACACACACACACAGACCATTTCGCGGGACTTGGTTATTTTGACTCAGGGGACCCCAAAACGTGTATTTCCGTTGAAAACCGGAAGTCGAAAATTTTCACGATCGCAATACTTCCACTTACTATATATTTCATATATAGGTAAGTGAAAGTAAAAAATAGAACCCTTATTTATTTCAGTATTTTATTTAATTTGTATTCAGCTTTTGTTTGTTGATCAATAAACTAATCAAACAGTATACTAGTGTTTGAAATTATAATTTAAGTTAATTAATTATGTTAGTTTGAGATTTCTGTTATACTGCCAGTTTGCAGTGTAATGAAAAATATCGTTCATAACACTTACCAAAAGTGCTTTTCCCGAGCGTACTCAAACTATTCCCGTACTCGGCTTCGCCTCGTACGTTAAACTCGAATTCCCGTGTTCGGCTACGCCTCACACGTGAAATTCCGTAGCGCACGGGAAAAGGCCACTTTCGGTACTAGTAATGAAATATACTATTAAAGTTCCCTACCTTACTTCTGGTTTAAATGGATATGTAGGGGAGAGTGGGGAACAATGTGACGGGTTTTTTTCAAATTGTCAAAAACAATATAAAGCTATGTTGGAGTTCTGAATTTATATAGTACATCTTACTACAATGGACCTTTGTTCAGTAGATGTGAAGTCTGAAAAAAAATTACACTCGAAAATATTTATTTCCATAAAACCTCAAGAAAGTTTTTGTCTCAGTGTACCCCACTGCAGGAAACACTGACACATTGCTTGGGGATCAGTGAGACACCATATTAAAACTGAACATTTTAATAAAATTCCAGAGAATAATTTATAGTTAAATATTATTAGAATCCAAAGAGCGATTTCTTAACCTCTGATGATCATGGGCGGATCCAGCAGATCGTAAAGTGGGGGCTGCAGTCCTAAAGGGAGGGGGCTGCAGCCCCACAGCCCTTCATTTGGATCTGTTAATCAGCTTTTTTACCTTTATGGTCCTTTTCCACAACTAAAATTCTATTTGTTCTGCACATTACTTGTTCTTTAACTTGCTTCCTTAGAGTTTTAGTTGGTGAATAACAGGCATTAACAGAAATTCGGAAATGAACAAACATTACTACCCATACTGTCCATGAGAATGCAAGTCACAAAAAAAAAAAAAGTTTACTTGCCTAGAAAACAAAATAAGGAAAAAATAGTCACAGAAATATGATATTGTTGGTTTCTTCTGGAAAAACATATTTGACTAACATTCTACACTCAAACAAATCCTACACTAACTGGGACCTTGCAATTAGTCTAGGAGCTAACTGTCTCACTGTTCCTCACTCTCCCCTACATTTTAATTTTTAATCTGGCTTTCTCTAGGAAAAATTATTTAACGGGATCTAATGAGCAGAAACTATTATGGTCGGCGATGTTTTGAAAGATAATAATGATACGAATTTCTACCTGCTTTCCTACCGAAATGAAAGATTTCTGATCCCTGATAAAAAAAAAAAAAATGTTTTTGGCGGAGAGCGTATTGCTGATGTCAACCATATTTTTGGTACATATCCGACACGTTTCGAAATTGCGGCATTATGCGAATACTTCTAAGGGATAGAAATATTTCACGGCTACGGACCACATTATTCTATAGTAATCCTGCCCAACTTAGTATAATGGGTCACTGTTATGAAACTATGAAATTATACATGAAATCGAATTCGATGCGGAAGTTGAGATCTCATTCAAAGATAGTTTACATGCCATACTTTCATTAGTTTACTCATCGAAGATTCTAAATCTAGAAATTTTCATCAATTTTATATATATTTTTTTAAATAATAGATATATTTTATTTACGGAAAGAAATCGTTGTTTAATATAACACAATTGCATACTCCACTCCCTTATTAAGGCAATAATTTTCGTCTTAATTTTATTTTTTAAATATTTATAAAATCCTACTAAAATTACCTTCGAAATATGATAAAAAATTAAAACAAACAAGTAACAAATTAAACTGGGTTATATATTCATTATGGATCGGATTCATCAAATTCAGTAAATAGTGAATACTTTGAAACTTCATTAGTTTACATGCTTCCTTATTCTTGCCCATATAATTGAATAAATTATTTCATTTTATAAAGTACGTTACAATATAATAACCCAGTTTATATTGTTATAAGAATCTTAAGGTTATAAAAAACAATAAAAACATCATTGGAATAAAACGTCATTGTTCCAAATGCGAACAAAAAATGATAATTGAATTATTCAAGTACATTGTTCCAAGACTTACAGAATATGCTGTAAATGTCTTCAATGTTAGAAAGTAACTTCTAATTGAAATATTGAGTGAAAACTCATATGCGGGTATCCGGTGAAACTTAAATCCATGTTCTTATTCAGCATTAAGTTTGTGATAAAGTGATATTCTTAAGGAAGTGGAATTTTTAAATGTATCTATTCACTTCTTTTTTTTATGGTTTTTTATGTAAGATATACCAAAAATAAAATAATTATGTGTTTTTAAAATATAATTTCGTAGGAAATATATTTATTGACTATCCTTGACAACAAAGAAACAACGACTATTTTTCGTTCAAATTTCTCTTCAGGGTTTTCAAAAATATTATTCATATCAATATAAAAAAAATAAAATAAAATATAATATATCAAAATCTCTCCAAACTTTGTCATTCAATGCTGTTGTTCACAAAAATGTTTCTGCTGAAATTTATAAGGATAAGTTATAGTAAAATCAGAGAATTTCTACATTTTTATTTTTTTTTTTTGCCGTGGATAACCACTAATAATTTCTTTAAGAGCATTCCGATACTATAGGATTTTTAATTAGAAAACAAAAGTTTTCACTAAAATCATTCTGATTAATTCCCATAATAACAAGGCCACATCTGATCGGAAAACAATTAAGTATAAATGTAAAAGTTTAAAATTGACTTTTTTTTAATTTATTTATTTTTTAAATTTAACTTCTTTTTTTTTTTTTTATTTCTAATTAACATCATATGATTTCATGATGCTGTAAATCATGCAATATCCTTATCCTTAATCCTGCAATATCCTTATTAATTCCTTATAAATCATATAATATTTATTTCAAGTAGGTATATCATTTTGATGTGTAAAAATATAAAATATTGTATAAAAATATATACCTTTTAAGTAAATAAAAACATGAAAAACAATGTAATTGTTAACTATTTTTTTTTTTTTTTTTTATTGGTCCTCTCCTTCCTCGCCTTGTAAGCTATATGGGGTTTCCCGGGCCAGGGGAGAGGGTTGGGGATTGATGCCGAGTATTATTAAATTTCCCCTGGCTCCGGGTATTAAACTTGCTATCTTTCGGTCCTCATATCATACGTTGCCATGGGCAACGCGTATTTTATAACGCCTTTGCCCACTCGGCCATCCCGCCACCCTAAGGCCGAGCGCACATTGAACTGTGCCACGCAGGCGACGCAGAGCAGAAAAGGGCAAATAGACACAGATGAGGGCCGGGCAGCACGAAAAAAAACTGCGTCGCACAGTTTTCCGCGGACATTGGTCGGCGCCTTTCGTTTCTAATTCAGTTTCACAAAAACTGCTCTGCTCTGCTCTGCGTCGCGAGTGTCTCAATGTGCGCTCGGCCTAATTGTTAACTATGTTGTAATACTTGTGTATTGTCTTTCTCGACTTCAGTCAGAATTTTCCAAAATTTTATTTACACCACTCAGATTCAAACACCTCCCCCTCCACAATATACATTAAAAAAAATATATAAACCGGATGTTAGTTTGGTACAAAAGAAAATTCTATATTTGTGTTTGTCAATACAGGATAATTTCTAATCAACGAGGGTCTGAACTGTTATGATAATGGTAGTCATGGCAACAACGATATGTTGATATAGCGAGGAGGTTATACTTGTGTTCGTATTGTATAAAATTTGCTTTTGTAACATTGCAACATTGTCTTTTAATTTAGCATATCCAAGACAGTAAAACATGGTGTCAGGTGTGTAAGGATGTGTCATTAAGTCGTGAAGTGTTACATGAGAGGCGGTAAGTTAAGAAAAATGTCAATACAACCGAATATACCTGTCTTGGAAATTGAGGGCTTCTCCCCAACGGCATTGTCGAGCAGATGGGATTCTTGGGTAAGGCAATTTAAACTTTATCTTATCGCGGCAAATTTAGATGGGGAAGAAGAAAAAAGGAAAGTTGCGCTGTTATTAACAATGATAGGGCCGCAGGCAATGGAAATTTTTAACTCATTTGATCTGGATACTGAAAAGACAACTCTGAAGCAGTTGGTCGCTCGTTTTGATGCTTATTTTAAACCAAAGAAAAACATTACAGTAGAGAGATACAAATTCTTTACGAGGGTGCAAAAGGAAGATGAGACTATTGACACTTATGTTACACAATTCAAAAATTTAAGCTTAACCTGTGAGTTCAACACTATGCGTGAAGATCTAATCAGAGACATTTTGATATGTGGATTAAACAATTCAAATTTAAATATAAAACAAAAACTCTTACAGGAGGATGAATTAACTTTGGAAAAAGCGTTAAAAATTTGCAAAATGGTCGAACTAACCCAATTAGCAACTCAAGAAATGTCATCTGGTGAGTCTTCCTCAATGATTGCGGCAGTATCAACAGAGGAAGTTTCAGCAAAAGAGAAGTGTAGTAGCCGTCAGTCCTGTCAAAGGTCCACTTCAAGAGGTCGTTCAGTTTCATCACAACACCAGAAGCAGTATCAACGTCCACAGGCAGGTAATAATAATTCACTATGTCAAAGGTGTGGTCAAGTTCACAGGTTTAGGTGTCCAGCCATAGGTTGTAAGTGTAACAAGTGTGGTAGATTTAATCATTTTGCTAAAATGTGCAGATCGAAGGTCATCAGTCAAATAGTTAATCAAGAAAATTTCTCGGAAGAAGAGCAGGAATTTTTTATTGGTAATGTGGAGTTTGAAGATCTTGCTGGTAGTGAAATTTGGTCCTTAGTTCTTTATATTCAAGGAAAAAATGTCACAGCACAATTAGACACCGGTGCACAAGCTAATTGTATGTCAATTAATACATTTGAGCAATTAAATTTAAATAAGCAACAAATAAGACCGAATAATTCAAAACTTTTGTCATTTTGTGGAAATCGAATTCCAAATTTGGGGACTTGTACAATATTATGTAAGGTAAAAAACAGAGATTATGATTTGATATCCAATATTATCGACAAGCCTTGTCCCACGATATTAGGATTACCTACCTGTAGAGCACTGAAACTGGTCTCAAAAATTGATTCAGTAACTGAACAGGCAAACAAATCCTACTCAACGTTGCTCAATAAATACAAAACTGTTTTTGAAGGACTAGGGCATCTTCCAGTAAGTTGTAAATTAAATTTAAAACCCGGAGCCAAACCGGTTATAGACCCCCCTCGTAAACTGCCATTTAAGTTATACTCAAGAGTACAGGCTGAGTTGGACAGAATGGTAAAAGAGGGTGTGATTCAAGCGGTAACAGAGCCGACGGATTGGGTTAGTTCAATGGTTGTAACTGAGAGGAAAACGGGCGCGTTGAGAATTTGTCTAGATCCTAGAAATTTGAATTTGAATTTACTAAGAAGTCACTATCAGCTACCGACTTTGGATTTAATAAGGTCAAAACTAAACCAATCTGTGATTTTCTCTACTCTGGATGCTAACTCAGGGTTTTGGAACATTCCAATGGACTCAGAGAGTACAAATCTGTTGACGTTTGGGCGATATAAGTTTCTAAGATTACCATTCGGGATCAACGTAGCCCCAGAAATCTTTCATCGTACTATGACGGAATGTTTTGGTGATATTCCAGGTGTATGTGTCTTTTTAGATGACCTATTAGTGCATGCGAAAGACATCTCCACTCATGATGAGACACTTAAAAAAGTGTTAGAACGTGCATCTAAATTAAACATTAAATTCAATAAGTCTAAGTGTAAATTTGGAATGAAGGAAGTGATTTATTTGGGACACGTATTCTCACATGAAGGTATGCGTCCTGATCCAAATAAGATTAAAGCTATCCAAGAAATGCCTACTCCAACAGATAAGAAGGCGCTGCAAAGATACTTAGGTATGATAACGTATTTAGCCGGATATATACCTTGCTTGGCAGAAAAGACAACCGAACTGAGAAAGCTCATACGAAGCGATATTGAATGGTCATGGCAAAAGTGTCATCAGACAGAATTTGAAAGTTTAAAACAACTGGTAACACATGCCCCAGTACTTTCTCATTTTGACGTTAATTGTCCTATCACACTTTCTGTGGATTCTTCCAAATTCGCAGTAGGAGCTGTTCTATTACAAAATGGAAAGCCGATAGAATATGCTTCGAAAACTCTAACGGCGTGTCAACAAAACTATGCCCAAATAGAAAAAGAACTGTATGCAGTTGTGTTCGGTTGTACAAAATTTAGGCAGTACGCCTATGGTCAGCACATTACTGTGGAAACAGACCACTCACCATTAGTGACCATCACGAAAAGATCATTAGCAGATGTCCCTGCACGACTTCAAAGGATGATGCTTCAGTTACAGGCCTATAATATCGATGTCGTTTATAAGCCAGGAAAGCACATGCACGTAGCTGATGCCTTGTCTCGTGCACCATTGCCTGTCGTCGACCACTTTCTAGACAAAGAAATCGCGGTGCATGTGAACATGGTTAAATTTACGTTAGCGGTGTCCCCGGCAACACAAGAGGAGATTAGACAAGCAAGTCAGTCAGACGAAGAACTATCATATTTGCAAAAATATTGTCAGGAAGGTTGGCCACAGTCAAAATGTAACATCCCGGACATCATTAAGCCCTATTGGAACTTCCAAGAAGAAATATATATCGTTGATAAAATGGTCTTCAGGAAATCTAGTATCATAGTACCATCAGTCTTGCGTAGAAGTATATTGAAGAAATTACATAGTAGCCATATTGGAACAGAAAGAACCAAATCACTGGCGAGAGGTGTCGTCTTTTGGCCAAATATGTCATCAGAGATACAAAATATTGTAGAAAACTGTCCTTCATGCATCAGGTATGCACCACAAAACAGGAGAGAGCCAATGCAACCACATGATATACCTTCACGGCCATGGCAAAAAGTTGGAACTGACCTGATGGAATGGAACGGAAAGAAGTATATTGTTGCAGTCGATTATTATTCTAAATTTATAGATCTGGCTATGATTAGTTCCTCGAGTGCGGCTCATGTGATACCAAACCTGAAATCAATTTTCAGTCGTTGTGGTGTCCCTGAACAATTAATATCCGATGGTGGTCCTCCTTTTTCATCTGGTAACTTTAAGGAATTTACTACAAAATGGGACATAAATCATACTATGACCAGTCCTTACACTCCTAGGTCGAACGGTATGGCTGAGAGTGCTGTAAAAATAATCAAAAATATACTGAACAAGTGTAAAGACTCTAATTCAGATCCTTACTTGGCTCTGTTACATTATCGAAATACTCCTAAAGAAGACTACTCTCCAGCCCAGCTTCTAATGTCAAGAAGACTCAGATGTAACATACCAATAAAAAGCCAACTTCTTAAGCCAATTCAAATTTCAGCTAAACACCACTGTCAACGATTGAAAGAACATAGTCAAAAACAGAAGATATACTATGATAGGGGGACAAGAGAATTGCGTAAGTTGGAGATCGGGGATAAAGTCTATTTTAAACAAACACCAAATGGAGATTGGGTCCCGGCAACAGTGACGCATGCACTAGGCAACAGATCATATGTGATGCGGACAAAAGATGGTGGAGAATATCGCCGAAATAGACAGCATATATTAGTGAAACCAAATCAATCAATCAATCCAACTAATCAAACTGATGGGGGTAACACATCATGGACTAAAGATTTTAATTTTGAGCCAGCGGAAAAAGAAGTGCCAGTGGCTCTACAACCAAGCGCAGGGTCTCCAACAGAAGAGGTCAGACTTGGAAGAGGATGCAGGACAAAAAAAACACCAAAAAGGTTCACATTCTCGGACTATGAATAAGAATTTTTTTTTTCTTTCTTTTGTTAATATGTATATGTTTGTAGCTATGTATGTTAAAAAAAAAAAAAAAAAAAAAAAAAAGCATGTTATGATAATGGTAGTCATGGCAACAACGATATGTTGATATAGCGAGGAGGTTATACTTGTGTTCGTATTGAATAAAATGTGCTTTTGTAACATTGCAACATTGTCTTTTAATTTAGCATATCCAAGACAGTAAAACTTTAGGTCTTGCATTTTTATAACATTTCGGCTATATGTTGCATACATCAATTTAAAGAGAAAAAACGAAATTTCAGATTTTGAAATATAATTTTTTGAAATAATAAAAAAAGCAAAAAGTGTTTGGGTTACATCTCAAAATATATCTGAGCCAGAAAGCTGAAACAGTTATCATATTTTCCAGTGTTCTGTGCTGTTTCTTTAGATGTGCCATATGACTAGGTATATCCTAATCAGAGTTGGGCAAATTGTAATCTGAATAATGATTCATGAATGTGAATAATTGGTAGTCATAAAATAAATGAAAAATGAATAACCATTATTCATAATCAGTACGGAGTATTTTTAATGGTTATTGAGTGTTTATGGCACTCATTTGAAATGAATAATGAATAACTGGTATTTAGTTATTCATCATTCATTTCAAATGAATACCATAAACACTCAATAATCATTAAAAATACTCCGTACTGATTATGAATAATGGTTATTCATTTTTCATTTGTTTTATGATTACCAATTATTCATATTCACAAATCATTATTCTGATTACAATTTGCCCAACTCTGATCCTAACAATGTAATATCTTCATAAAATAAATAAAAACTTCTTTTCGAATTTGAAAATCATCCATTTTGAATAATATAATTTTTTACATCACAAAATATTAATATTTTCCATAAATAGATATAAGAACACAAGTTGAAAACACAAACATCAGGGACGAGAGGGGGGGGGGGATTTGAAAGGTACACTGTTATCAGTACGCCTACACTGACAGGTGTCGAACTGCACAACCTGTTGTTACTGATAAAGGTTGCGCTATGGAACAAACAGTTCTATCTTTCTACCAACGAAGTTCATGGCAGGACAAAATTCATTTTTTACAGCGAAGTTAACTGTGCTTTCACCATATCTTACACTAAGTTATTTCTTATATTATTCTTCAAACAGTATAATTCATAAACCAATTTAAAATCTGGCGGGCTTTAGGAAAAAAAAAAAAAAAAAAGGCTCTCTTAAAAATATCTCTGATTCATATATAAAAGTTTAAACCTCTTAATTTCTTTTGAGTATTAAGAGAATATCATGAATAAATCGTTGACCGAAACAATACGTCTTACTTTATCAAATATTACTGTTGTAGGAATATACAGAAAAGGCACAATGGTATCCAGGAAGTATACGCTGTAACAACCCTTAAGGCCTCAATCAATTTAATGGGTCCTGTTTACCACCCCCCCCCTTGATCTATTTGAATATAATTTTCTTTTACTTCCTTGTGCTCAAATAATCTACTAGGAAGTAAGCCGCTATGTTCGACGTGTCAAAATCATTCAAAGAAATCGTTGGAAATGGGCTAGGTATAACATAATAGTGTCATGTTCATTCTTGTTCAAGAAAGCAATCTCGAATATGAGTAATTTTGTATATTTTATTTTCACTTCTTACATCATATGGATAAAATCAACGTATAAAAAAAATGAACTCTTTATGTAAAGATTTTTTATCTATCTTTGTAAACTTTTGTTAATCTTATTCTAAACAAGCTCGTTTCATTTTATTTTTTCTAAGTAACAATTTGCTAAGTGATCACGTTATAGAGCATTTGTATTGCAAAACTTGAAAGTTCTCAGCATTTTCGATTCATCATAGCTTATTTGTTTTTGTTAAGGGACCTAATTACATCAACACTCTAGTTTTTACTGCTTGCTTGTTTTCTACTGCGAGTTGCTTTTTGTCAATATATCGTGAAGGTGAATCGATAGAAGGTGTATTTACGTCTCGTTGTAAAGTTTATCTGTTATGCGTTTCTGGAAATCGAGAAAAATTACTGTTTCTTTACAATCCCTTTATATTGCACTCAGAAATCTATTATGGAACTAAAGTTTCAATTTAAAGTAAAATATAATTTTTCACGATCGCAATACTTTCCCTTACTATATGTTTCATATAAAGGTAAATGAAAGTAAAAAACTTGGTTTTCTGCCCAAATGCCTTGGTTCCTAGTCTACAGCACAATTACCTATGATCTAATTTTAGTTTAATAAAAATTCATTCGATGAGCCCATTCGATCATATAGGTGATATATTTAAAAAAAAAAAAGAACTGTTCCACTATAGCTTATGGAAGGTCTTGGGTTCATTATTTGGTAAAGATACGTAATAGATCCTAAGTGTTATAGAAAAAAAAATTACACCAAACCATCGCCTGCCGAATAGTCTTTGAAAGAAGATTCGCCCGAGAGCAGTTTCAAAGACAAAAGCCGAAGAGAGGAATGATTCTCTTCAATTTATCTGATCCCCATTGTCCGTTCAAGAAAGCGGAAGGTTCTCAGAGTTGTCGGAGGAAAAGGAAAGTTGAGTACTGAAGGACCACAGCACGCGAGCTTGTGTATGGACGGCTGCTTCCGAGGCTAGTCTCAAGGGGAGGAGGAATGAAAATATTTTAGTGGAATAAATTTATTTTTTATAAAAAAATTACTAGGATAGTAGAATTCATGTAAATATGCTTAAGTAAATTTCTTATTATTTTTGTAAATAAATATTTTTTTTTTTTCAAATCCTCCAATTAATTTGACTAGGTACTAAGGAAAACATGTTTTAAGTGATTTAGAGCCTTTTACTATAACAATGTTACATTTTAAGGCTGTCTTATGGTAATGATAATGTTTTGTTGTTTATATGTTTCTCAATATTATTACCACGGACTGATGGGGCTCTCACATTTTTTGTGTTGGGAATAACTAAAATAATAATTAATCTAATTACCAGGTTAACTGAAAATAACTTACTAACCAACTTATGTCTCAATGTTCGAAAAGCAGAGCTGTTTTGCCTGTGAACTGGAGCCGGTCTCGGAGCCAATGTGTTGAAGAGGGGGTTTGATATGCCAGGCAAAGAGTCCATAAATTTTATATGCCTTTTCTTGATAAATGTGTTCTGTTTTGTTCGCTTTATGTATGTTTCTTATTCCACTCAACTTTTTTTCTGGGACCGCAACTATCCATCATAAATCTTAATGGAAGATAAGAACGTGTTTCTTCTAATTTAAGGAGAATCTCTTTGAATTCATGGTCAGTAAATTCAAAACACGCTTATTAATAAAACTTTTTTGTATACCTGCGTTTCTATCTTGGTCCTCAAGGCTATCCAAAGAAAAGGCCTTTTTACACGGTTTAATTTTCTGAACGAAGTTTGGAAGCAAACTTACACTTTGACTTTTTGACTGCCAGGGCCGATTTCGATGTACCAAATAGAACTGTTTACAAGGTCAACTCTTTAGATCAATCTTGGGATGTTAATATACCGTTAATACCTATTATTCTGATTAATAAATGAGCTAACAAATTTTCACCCTAAGATAGATCAAAATACTTGACCGTGTAAACAGGTCTATTTTGTCCATTGTAATTACCCCTGGCGGTCAAGTAGCAAAGGAACGTCTGGTTCCAAACTTCGCTCCAAAAAGTTTACCGAGTAACGGGACTTTAAAGAACTAGTGACTGTAATAAGTAATATTTAATGATGTTATTTATATATGGTCTTCGGTTTAATAATTTTTAAATTATTTTATTAGAAGATAAAAGATTCGACCACGGCCGGGAATCGAACCCAGGTCCTCCGCATCTACGTTGCGGCGCTCTTACCACTGAGCTAACCGTGGGGCCGTCCAGTAAGAGTAAGTGCGCCGCAACGTAGATGCGGAGGACCTGGGTTCGATTCCCGGCCGTGGTCGAATCTTTTATCTTCTAATAAAATAATTTAAAAATTATTAAACCGAAGACCATATATAAATAACATCATTAAATGAATATCTTTGACGTATGTCAATCAGATCCCGTTCGTCTGGACAATTGTTCAGCCCCCCGGTACTTCGCTACAATGTGGCGACACCTGGTGGGAGGGATCGCATAAGTAAAAGATTCGATCACGTCTGGGACGGCCCCACGGTTAGCTCAGTGGTAAGAGCGCCGCAACGTAGATGCGGAGGACCTAGGTTCGATTCCCGGCCGTGGTCGAATCATTTATCTTCTAATAAAGTAATAAGTAATAATTGTCTTGAGTTCTTGATAAAAATTGTCAGGTGGCGGGATGGCCGAGTGGGCCAACACGTTATGAAATACGCGTTGCTCCTGACAACAGGATATGTTTGAGAACCCGAAGATATAAATTCAAAACCCGGAGCCAGGGGAAATTTAATAATACTCGGCAACCCCACCCATTCCCCTGGCCCGGGAAACCCCGTGTAGCCTAACTGGTGAGGAAGGGGAGGGAAAAAAAGTTGATAATTGTCACGACTTAATTAAATTAAAACAAATATTCGATTCCGAGATATAGCTATTATTTTTTTAAAAATGATCATAGGATTTAATAAACAGTTAATGATAAAAATATTTTTGTTCTATAATGTGAACCTGTCCTCACGTCATTTGACATAAAAAATCTTGTTTGTTTTAACGTCACGTTATGCCACTAAGGCTAATCGGACGAAATCTTTTATGCTAAAAAAAAAAGTAGTTAGTTATAAGATTTAAAAAAATGTTTTGTTTTGTTTTTTGTCACCTTAGTCGATTGACAGCTACTGAAATGAAGTATCTCCGAAGAGTGGCTGGTCGAACAAGGAGAGATCGTATCAGAAATGAGCGTACACGAGAAGATCTCGGAGTTGCTCCCCTGAAATATACCCTTGAAAAAAGACAACTTCGATGGTTTGGACACCCCTGCCGGATGGACGAGAACCGTGATCCCCGAAAATTCTTCGAAGCTGTGTCCATAGGGAAAGGACCAAGAGGTCGACCAAGAAGGCAGTGGATTGACTACATTTCCAGAATTGGCTATAAGCGAAACAATCCACGGGTCTTTTTCATTTTAGGCAACCTGTTACTAAGTTATGATAACGGTTATTTAAATAATAAAAAAGGTTACATCATTATTGAAAACACACATGATTTATTTACTATCTAACTTATTAACAAGAAATATTGCAAAAAATAAAATAAAAAGGTTATTGTTCTGGATGCCAATAGGCTTTCATTACCTCGAAAATTTCTATGAATAAATCCTTGCCTTCGTCCCGACGCCTCCATACATACTCACACAAGTAGGAGGCAAGCATGCTTCTTCGAACACTTCTGGATATATGTACCTTTATATACACTTCTGGATTGGTTACATCCCTGTCTTCGGCATCTCCAGATCGGAACGCGTTTCTTACGGTAAATTATTTTCATGTAGTGTCTTTCTCTGCATTTCATTTTTCCATGTAGAACACCTATTATTTGTAAAAATTTTATAGCTATTTTATTTAACTTCAAAACTGAATATAATTCTAACAGATTCATTTTTAAAATACAGAGCGCAGATTAACTTTATGCACCATTTCACACTGTGATTATAACCTTTAGAGAAATTCAAATATGAAATCATATGATTTTATCTGATGTAGATAAACCACTTTTTAAATTCGTAAAATAACCGTTATCATAACTTAGTAACAGGTTGCCTAAAATGAAAAAGACCCCAAGCCACTAAATGCGATGAAGGCTATGGTACGAGATCAAGAGGCTGGGCATGCATGGACCGAGGCACCTACACCCTGAAAGACACTACGGAGGAAGAAGAAGAACTAACTCCATAATAAATTGTATTAATATATTTAAGCAATGAAAAAAAAAAAGAAATAGTCATTAAAAATATCATCGTGATAAAAATATGTATAAAAAGCCAAATTATGTCATTCATAAATTAATATTAAAATTCAATTGATTATTTTGTTCGTACTATGTGAGTGGTTGGATATCAGCTAGGTCCCCTATTAGTTATGCTTCAGGTCCCAATTTCCACTGGATTTGGAACATTCAGCCTTTGAAATATGGTAGTTGAGCGTGATCTCGTCCAAATCAAATCATTTAAAAAAAAAAATTGTTGCCATAGGAACAATCAATAAACCCTGCATGAGTTGTTTTCTTCTTCAAAATTCATAAGTCGTAAAAAGCAAGGTCAAAAAAATGAAAAATATTTCACCTACCATTAAATTATATTTCTAATATTTTAATAATAATTAAAACAAAGACGTTTTTATAGTGTTATAAAACTATTTCTAGATATATATATTTTTTTTTTTTTTGGAGGGTGGAGCTTTCGAATCAGAGATTAAGGGAAAAGTGGAAAAAAACGTAGTTAAATCTTACACCAACTACTTTTCTTTTTACATCTTTTAATAATAGTTAAGGCATGCATTTTTTCCTAAAATTTAATTTTTGATGAAGCTGAAATTTTGGACCTTCTTTATCATGTTTTCACAATATAAGGAGAATACTTAAGAAACTTGTTGATTTTTTTTTTTATTTCATAACAACATACATAAATCGTGTATTAAATTAAAACTAATAGTTTAATTTATCTTCTATTAATGAAAAAAGAGAAAAAAAAGAACTGTATTATTTCTCATTAAACATTTGATGTAATACACCTCTCCCATTCAAACGTTATTTTAAATTAAATGTTAATTGCTTATTTCAATAAAACTGGTTTTATTCCCATAACAATTTTTGGATAATAATTCATGATTATATTATGAAAATTGGAAATCATTTTTGATAAAACCAGGACATTATTTTTTTTTTTCATATCCGAATTATCTCAGCATATACCCACTTGATTTTTAAATTTCTAATAGAGAAAATATGACCTCTGGTAATGCCCCTGTGATATTATATACCACATAATACCTCACCACATGTGATATTACATATCATATAATAGGTCCGAATCAGATTTTCGAAATTTCCCTTGTGACTGGAAATGTTTTCAACTAGTAAGTACAGGATGCTAGTTTTGAGCAAAACTTAAGCCATGATGAACTACAGTTTTTATTTTTAACAGTCTAAATGTAGCGGGTAGGACACAAATGAACAAATGTTTTAATTAGTGTGTTATAAAAATAAAATTAATAATGACAATTTACTTTTTTAAAATTGTATGAAATATTTGAATGATTAAAAAAAAATTTTTGGATGTACTGTGGGATTCGTAGCATTGCTTTTCAGATTTTTTTTGTTCCTAATCAAACTATTTATATTTTTTTTGAAGAACTAAAATAATAAAAATTTATGTAGCATTCGTGTACCAAATAAAGTTGCTACAGTTTCTTTGAAGTATTCTTTAAAGAGCTTTTTTGTTTAATATTAATTTATTATAATTGTTATCATAATATAAATTAAATAAATAAATGAATAATATAAATATCCGTACCACGGAATGTGATGGCAGACGGAGTGGTGCCGGCATGGCCTGTGCAGCGGCAAAGTCACTTCGAACTCCATCCGGCACTGCCCGTCCATCTGGACTGCTCCTCCCAACTTCCCCACCACTTCACTGAGGGTGCGCCACCTCCATAGCAGAGTACTAGTGTGGCCAGCATCACGCTCCAGTAGGCTTATCTTGTCTATTATTGTGTATAACTCTCGATAGTTTGTACATCAGATACACTTTAAATAGTGTATTGGGTCGTCCGGAAATTAATGCAGGCTTATGGTCTTTAAATCAAATAAATATCTAAAGAGATATTAATAGATATTTAATTAATTAAATTAATCTAGATATTAAATTAAATTAATCTAAAGAGATATTAATATATATTTAATTAATATACTGGGTGTCCCAGACCTAGTGTAAAAAAAATATTGGGTAATACTGCATGCTAAACGGGGTAGAATGGCGCAGAAACGAGTTTTTTTTCTGAAAAATTACCGTTTTCTCTACTTTGGTTTACCGTAGCTACAAAAACGATGATATTTTCTTAATCAACATTAAACTTTCTAAAAGAGGAGATGGGTCTGGTTATTTTAAATCCACCTTCAGTGGGACTTTTAACGCGCTAAACACAAAACATTTATTAAAACTTAAATTTTTAATAGTTTTTGAAAATTTCTCACTCCCCACTGGAGCACCCTAGAAGCTGTCAAATTCCCTAAAGACTGAAGAATTTAGTTAGCTTTTTAGTGATGTAACCCATGATACAATTGCGCTTCACCTTTTGAGTCTAAAAGAAGTTTTTCTGATGAAAAGCACGCTAGAGAATGTCACAGCTGGGGCAATGAGGAAGCGCTAGAGCCTGCATCCAAAGTAATGGATGCCGAACTTCCCATGAGTTAGTTAGTTTTACTTTTTTAAGACTAGAAAGAGCAATTTATGAATTCTAAATAATATAAAAAGGGTAATAATAATCTAAAATAAAAAAAAAACTCCTTAGTTTAAATTAAAAAAATTCTTTCTTTAAAATAAATTAAACTTTTTTCTTCTCTTCTACTAAAATTCGAAAAATCCTTAAAGTTTTGTGTTTAGCGCGTTAAAAGTCCCACTGAAGGTGGATTTTGAATAAAAAAAACCAGACCCATCCCATCTTTTAGAAAATTTAATGCTGATTAAGAAAATATCATCTTTTTTGTTGCTACGCTAAACCAAAGTAAAGAAAACCGTAATTTTTCAGAAAAAAGTAAAATTTTAAAAATAAAAACAAAAAAAAAATTCTATTTCCTCAACAGATTGAGATAGGAAACTCATTTCTGCGCCATTCTACCCCGTTTAGCATGCAGTATTACCCATTTGTTTTTGTTTTACACTAGGTCTGGGACACCCAGTATAGATATATTAATATATTCTAGCTTTCGGCTACCGCTCGCTGCGCTCGCTCTTCAGAGATAAATAAACCCCCAAAAGGGTCCTTTTCAGGGGAGATCGGGCCTTACTTTGAAGGGCGCCTTAGTGAACGGCGCATAAAGGTCTGGCCACACATGTCCGCACCGGATCCGCACCGTAGCATTAATATAGGTTATGTTCAGAATATTTTTAATTTAACTTACATATTACATTTAGTTATGCCTAAAGTTCAGTCCACACATGTCAGACAAAGGCCACTTTAGGCATAACTAAAGGTAATATGTATGTTAAATTAAAAATATTCTGAACATAACCTATATTAATGCTACGGTGCGGATCCGGTGCGGACATGTGTGGCCAGACCCTCAGCCGCACTTCAGTACTTGTACCATCTCAGGTAAAGGTACTGAAGAGCAGCTGATGGGCGTGGCCTGTTTTGAGAGGTTATGTGACCGTGATGTTATCGAACTCCCATCGCCTTTGTTTCAGTTAAAAAGAGTACCACTACTGAAGTGCGGCTGATGGGGCAACCCTGCTTCGGGGCGTAGCTATCACTCCCTTTCGGAGGGGAAATTCTCGTCAGCTGATGCCCCCACCACCTTATCACCATTTCCCCTCCTTTTTAAAAACAGCGCGTCTTGCTTGAGTGTCACGTCATTTTTACGTCACAAGCCATCTTACCAATTCTCCAATTGACACATCGATTTTTCAGACGATATACTTCTCCGACTTTTGAAGTAACGGCCTTTTAGGAGTCCATATTGTTCTCCGACTTTTGAAATCATTGCCCTCAGCTTTCATACCATTTTTAGAATTATCAGCGATTCCGAAATCGATAGAAAGTTTTTAATAAAATTAAGACTTATTTACTTCATATACTACGGGATTTTCTCTATTTCAAATTCAAAGAGTTACATTTCAACTTTCATAAATACAAGCTTCATTACATTATTGATGGAACACGCATTTAACAAATCAATGAATTCTTATTCAAAATAAAATATTAGCCTGTAATTTTATTCTTTTCAACTTTTATTATTATAAATTTAAACTATCATCATTTAATTATCTGGAACACTTATCTGCGAATGGGGGGCGGTGGTGGGGGCGGCAGTTCGGCAAGGCCCCGAGCGATCGCTGCGCCTTAGGCCACGCCCCGAAGCAGGGTTGCCCCATCAGCCGCACTTCAGTAGTGGTACCTTAAAAAGTGCCTTGATTGGCTTTAATAGATTCTAGATTATTACCTTGTATTAAAAAGGACTGCGATCTAAACAACCCAAAGTTTTATGTTTTGGGCATAGCAACTACCTAATTGCATTATTTGCTTAAACCTACAAAATCCAAAATACCTGGGGGAGGGTAATGACCCCTGTGGCCCCTCCCCCGTAGATCCGCCCTTGCCATAACGTTTAGAACTGTGTATAATCCGCTATCATCACTAGACTAAACTGTCTAGAAAAGGTTCGTTTTTGTTTCGGAAAGATGTGTGATTTCTTGGTGGATAGTGAATGAAGAGACCCAATTTTTATTTTTTTTACCTGAATGGATGGAGTCCTTCCACAACCTTTCTTGTTTCCAAGGCTAAAATCTCCCTCTCTGATGTACACTCATTCACACTGCCACCACCACAGACTTCATTAATGTTTCTGGCCGTTTAAAATTTAATAAGGACACAAGGCGAACATCACGCTTTGACATTTGCCAATCCTCCAATAATTTCCGGTCAACCTGGTAGCTCACTTACCAAATCATACAGATTCATTTTGCATGAATTCCAACTGCTAGGAGGAATTCACCCATTTTATGTTGATTTTTTTTTTTTCATAAAGCTACTTTTGGGTAACATACTCGTACATTAAAAATTGGCTAGCTAAAGTCTGGCACTTTTTTATCTCTCTTAACTTCAATCACCCATCTGTCTGAAATTTAATTCATGATCAACTAGTTTGTCCGTTTTCTTGAGAATTCCTAAGAAAGGAGAAGGCATTCTTCCTATAGCTCTACTTTAAGATATTAAATAAGTCTAAATCTCATCCAACTCCTTTTCGATCTTCTTGCCTTATCATAGGTTGCAATGACCTTACACTTCTCTGTCTTTTTGCAATACCATCATGATCATCCTCCCACCAAATTTAAAATTCAATTATAATGATTTCTTGATACATTCTTAAAATAGCGGAAGTGATTCTCTTAACTTATATTTGCCGATTTTCACTTAAATAAACATACTATATACGAGTAGATATAAAAAAAAAAAAATGATCAATTAAAATAAATGTACAAGTTTGATCTCATTCGATAAATGTTTATAAAGCCCTCCAATAGATTTCGAAATTCATCAATGATTATGAAATTTTTAAAAAATGTAATCAAGTTCTAACTAAATGATAATGGCACTACTATGGAACAGCAGTTGGCTCCTGGGCGTGGCCTATTTTTGAGAGGTTATGTGACCAAGATATTATCCAACTCTGATTGTGTCTTTGGTTAGCTTTATTTAATCCCACCTTTCTTCTCCTGCTTGCTTATCTTCCCCCAAAGGGATAAGTAAACTCTCAACAATTCGTCAGATGGAATCAGGCTGCACTTAACAGCCCCAAAATAGGCCACTCCCCAAAGCCACACTTCCAAAGCTCAACTATAATAATAAAATCATATACTCTAAAGGCACAAAATACTTTATTATCACAAAAACAATATGTACAATAAAAAAAATCATAATTAATCACAATGAGGTAAGGTTCAATTTAGTGTTATATGTTAAATTTAAAATAATTCAATTTACACATCATTATAAAATTTGGACTCAAATATATACACTTTATGCTGAACTAATTAGAGGAAATATAACCACTCAGCCAAAAAAATAAAATAAAATTAACCTGATTTCATATTTATAGTGAATTTATTTACATTATATGAAACATAGCTCGACCTAACTTAGATGCCAGCCCTAAGTCAAGAGCAAACTCAAAGTTACTAAACTGAAACTAGCATTTTGTTTTTCCCTTGTTCTATAACATAACAGAAAAAAATATAAATATATTACAAGTTGATATAATATCCATGTAATATAAATATACTGATTGTCATAGATCGATATTTGACATTTCATAATGAGCCTCTAATTTCTAATTAATGGTACTACATAATATTAACAAGGGCAATCAATTTCAAGATAAATTATACCAAAATATTTAAGTATGTTTAAGCGTAACAATTAATCTTCTTCAATGAGTTAATAACACCATTAAAAAAATCTTTCACATGTCTTAAAAGGAAATCTCTTGATTGATTGTAAAGACAAGCAAAAGATTGAACAATCTTAAATACTTATAAATTATTATTTTAGACTAAAGGAAAAAACATTACAGCTATGAATTACTATTTATATGATTTGATATATAAAAAAATGTATAATTTATTTTATATTTTTGTGGCTGAGGGTACTGCAACACAATATATAACAGAGTTCTATACAATTCCAAGATGTTAAGTACAAGATAAATCACACTGCAAAAATACTAAAAATAAACTTTTAATTAAAATTGTAATCCAAAATAAAAATGACCAAAAAAAGATAATCAATTTTTATGCAAACTATGATTTTTGAATAATGTTCAATAAAATAATATATATTACTAGAACAATTTATCACATCATGAGTGTATATAGCTGATGCAGCTTAGTACTTCATTAGATAATAATTTCCAAGTGATAGAAAAAGTTATTTGATTGTTTTGAATCAACTTAACCAAATCTTATAATGCTATCTCTTCCCACCTTTTTGATTAGGCAGTTTAATAAAAAAAAAATTTAATAATTTAAATAGTTTGCAGTACCATATGTATTTCAAATATGTAATCAATAAGTAAAAATAGGAGGGATTTAAAATCAAAATTTTCTTTACATTTGCCAAATATCTGAAAAATGGGGTTCTACTTTGCTTTAAATTTTCATACTATCACCACGTAGCAAAGAGGTCAAAATTTTAAATATAAATAGATTAAATACTTTCCACAATTTGCTTTAGCACAATCTTATTTTACCAAAACCTTAAAAAGAAATAGATATTAAAAAAAAGATCCTATCTCCCATTAATTATAATAATCAGCACATTTGTGATCGGAAAAAATGTATGTTCCTAATAGCCTCATAAGGACGATTCTGGCCTTGATAAAATCGTCTAATAAATTATAACAACTCAATAAATATGTATAAAATAAGATTTAATCAATTAATTTTGTACATACCTTTAATTCACAGTTCAAATGTTTTAAGAATCAACAAAGCTATAACAAGGGGACTCTAAATATTTCCATTATTTATACTAAATATGATTTGGTGTTTCATCCTACTAATTAGCATTATTAAAATTAATAAAATGATTTTTAAATTATCATTTTATAATTATTATGAAAAAGAAGATCCCTTTCTCAAAATCAATAAAATAAAACAAAATAACTTTGCAGTCAAGTAAAATTGGTTTTGAATTTGTGTTCCCTATCGTCAACTAGATCACTTCTAATTTTTTATATTTTCGAACCTTCATTTCATGTAATAATAATAAATTGTGATACCCACAGAAAGCATTACAGGATATTTAAAACATATAAAAATCACAACTTTGCAGAGATAACATTTCAGCAAACCCGTAATAGTGTTGAATAACAATTCTATCAACAATGAATGACTCAGATTAATGAAAATAATTACAAGCAAGTTAGACAGAGGCTAATATAACATGGTAAAAACTCTTCAACAATATTTTAAGAAAATTAAAAGAAACAGGGTGATGTACAAGGAAGTTAAATCACACAATTGATTTTTATATAATCTTACAGTTTGTATATTCCCTAATGTTTCAATAATATTAATATACTCTAAAATAAAACATGGTAGCTAATATAAAATGCTGTACTGAGGAGATTTGGAGTGCGATGAGGATATCAGTAATAGAGAGAAGGAACTCTGTGGAAGGGTATATGGGTGAGCGATAGGGCATGGGCTCTTCGGTAGGACCAGAGGTAGTTATCGATGAGAATCGAGTTGCAGACGAATCCTTCGTCACCCTCTTCCACCATCAGGCGTTCAACCTCTTCCTTCAATCTCTCTACCACCTCTATAGAGCAACCACGGATCTCGACTTCCATTTCACAACCACTTGTCATTTCTTGTTCTGTTGTAAAACAAATAATAAATCAATTTTATGATGATTTAGGAAGAGCTTGATTTATACTATAAGGAAGCATATAGTAGTAAACATATAAAAGTGATGACTTAATGCATTACTAATGAACAATGTTGATTGATATTTACTGAGTTATAACTAGATATGTATTAGAAAATTGCCAGGGAAATGATATTATTAAAAACAACATATTAAAATTTTTAATTTATAAAACTTTAAATTAAATTTGACATGGATTAGAAATCCAACATCCTGTTGTTTCCTTTTCCTCCTTTACCTAAACAATTTTACCAGCTACTGTTTTGGAGATACGTGTCACTTTATATCATAATATTAATTTAACTTTGGGACAAAATTAATCCAACACTTAAATATTTCTTAAAAACAATAATTCTATTTATCAGATTAATTTTATGTGTTTATCTTTCTTCTATTGTAGTTGTTTAGTAAAGGATAAAATGTTGGATCATTATTTAATTAATTATTTAGACAGACTTAATTATTTAGTTTCTTTCATTGCATTGCAACTATCCTATTTTTATTTCACTTACCTATATATGAAATATATAGTAAGTGGAAGTATTGCGATCGTGAAAATTTTCGACTTCCGGTTTTCAACGGAAATACACGTTTTGGGGTCCCCTGAGTCAAAATAACCAAGTCCCGCGAAATGGTCTGTGTGTGTGTGTGTGTGTGTGTGTGTGTGTGTGTGTGTGTGTGTGTGTGAACAGACTAGCTCAAAAACTATAAACCGTGCGAACCTGAAATTGGGTATTTAGAGTATGTATATGCCCGCGATGTGACAGCAAAAATTTCATCAAATTTGCTCAAAGGGAGGGGGTACTTTATTTAATAACTTTTTAAGTTTTTTTCGATTTTCTCAAAAACGGCTCTAACGATTTTGATTAAACTGAGTATTTGATGTTTTAATGTGCCTGAGATATGACTGTAAAAATTTCATCAAAATTGATTAACGGGAGGGGGGACTTTACTTAATAAATTTTGTATCATTTTCACGCGTTTTTTTTATTTACTTAAAAACGGCTTTAAAGATTTTGATCAAACTGGGTATTTGACATATGTATATGCCCGCGATGTGACAGCAAACATTTCATCAAAATTGGTCAAACGGAGGGGGCACTT
Organism: Aelia acuminata; assembly: GCA_911387785.2. NCBI lineage: Eukaryota > Metazoa > Arthropoda > Insecta > Hemiptera > Pentatomidae > Aelia > Aelia acuminata. The sequence goes on from OU426982.1 coordinate 53,391,414, forward strand.
TATTTCATAACTTTTTTTCCAATTTTTATCTTTTTTTCGATTATCTCAAAAACGGCTTTAATGATTTTGATCAAATTTGTCATGTTTAATGAAAATTAGATTTTCAATAATATCAGGTATGTTTTATCAGTATTCGAATTTTCGGAGGGGGCTTAAATGGGGAAGGGGCCTTTTTTGTTTTCCTATAAAGTACCTTTGTTTTAGTTTATATTAAGAAATTAACTGTCTCTCATCACGCCTAAAAATAGGAAATGGCTAAATATGATATATGAAAAAAATCAAGTAAACAAATACAGGAAAAAAAAATAAAAATATTTCGTCAACTCATACTCGTAAAACACCTTGAGCTCACGCATGCACCGTACGCCTTTAATGACAAACCAATGCGTTATAATTAAACTGTTCTGTTCATTTGAGAAGTGGCAATGAACAAAACGCATTAATTTCTAATCTAAGTAAGTTGGTAAATGAAAGTTGTGTGTTGCGCGCACGCACCAGATTTTTATTTTACTCTTTCTTTATTTTATGATTTCTGCAATTCAAACATTTTCATTTCATGTTATTTTACCGTTTGGAATAAAAATTTAACTAAAGAGGAATAGTTCATGAAGAGGAGGAAATAAGAGCAGAGGCTTTACTATAAGGTTCAGTTAATGGCGAATTGCCTTACGGCTTCGGTGTGACCCTTCTATGGTTTCCAGAGTGTTGAGGTAATACCAGGTAACTAGAAAAGATACCTGTTTTCCTGGCCAAGAGCATCCAAGTGCTACTTCAGCTATAGATAACCGATGTTTTTCAACTAAATGTACTCTGAGATGATGTTAACACTAGACCAAGCCATAGCACATTATTAGAAATCTCGAGATGTTTGTTTCATTTTGAAAAGTTCGGTAAGAATGAGTATAGACTATCAGTTTACTAGACTAAGCTTCTATTTGCTAGACAGAATCAGACTTGGAGAGCTGAAGGCAAGGTTTTGCTTAAGGTCATCAGACAAACAAGAGAGAGTACAGAGAAAACTAGGAGAGCGATTTGCAGCATGCACTTTCTCGCCCTGCATCAACTATGGAGTAGGGTCAGTGGTTGGTAAAACTGGTATTGATATAATTTCATATTAAAAAATCAAGATGTAGCTTTAATTTGGTCTACCAGTGAATTTAATGTTAAAAGATATGTCTCTACTAATTTTTCATATTATCATCTCTTCTTGTCAGTTTATTTGGTTTTATTATACTTACAACATAAAACTATGGAGAATAATGAATAATCCAGAAATAATACCAACCTTCTCGAAGGACATTCATTAATTCCTCACTGTAAGACATAGTTTCAAATAGAACTAATACCTGTGGGACTCTGAAAACAGAGAGAACATTGTTTTTTTTTCTATTTTCCCATAAAAATTCTAAAATTAAAATAAGCAAATTTCATGTATTGAACTGACCTATAATCAGCAAACATTGTAATAGTATCAATGTCTTCAAATTCGCTGATACCTTCCCCATAATATAATGACCACACATCAGCAACCAGTATCTGAGCTCTTTTATGGAATGATACTAAAAACAAGATGATGATTATGTTGGGTAGTCGAACGTTGCCATAACGGTTTAAAATTTAAAACTAAATAAAAAACCTGATTCTCCTTTATAGGCAGCAATGTCATTGAAACATGGGAATTCAGATGTTATCAATCGCAGCAGACTTTGAGCATTTTTGTTACATTTCTTAATGCAATTAATAAAGTAACCTGAAATAGCAGCAAATAAAAAAATTATAAACTGAATAAATTGTATCCTTTGATTTCTTATCAAGTTGAAAATATAAACATAAACGTGAACAATACATTGATAACTTCAATATTCATACAACGTGGATAGTACCATCAAATTTATCAATCAATATTTTTCCAACTTCATGAAGACAATTCAATCTTTCAGTCAAAAGGGGAATATCAACTGAATTATTACCCTTCAGTATGTCTTTAAGCTCTTTAAGGGTAATTTTGGAATAAAAGTCTGGATTATGCATACATTTTCCATTCTGAAATAAAACAATTCAGCTTAAACATCAAGAGTACAAAGGTCAATACTTTAGTATTAGGCTCTGTTTTATGTTAGTCTTTTTTTTTTTTTTTTAGAGAAATAATTAAAAAATTAAAGCTTTAGGTATGGTATTAAATGGAGCAATTTACACTCACATCAAGTGCCTTCCCAATGGCTGCACACAATGCAAAATACCCTGTATAGGTTTGATTGCGAAATGTAACTTCCCATTTTGGCGGATTAGGATTTTCTGGACCTGCACCTTTCGGAATCCAAAAACAAAAGTTTAAGGTATCTATGACAAATACCAAGTTGATGGCATCTTTCTCACTTAAATCTGCAGGAAATGTTTCTAATTCTGCAGGGCTTGAAATCCTTATATTCTCTTCTCGCAACTGTTTTAGTATCTAACACAACATATACTCAAATTAATTTCGAACGTCCGCTTTAACATGTAAAATTCATTTTAATTAAATTATGTCACAAATAAGAAAACATAATTACGTCTTTCGCCAATTTGCTTATCCCTTCAGGATGTATAGAGACATGTTTCGCACGTTCAGATATGTATTTTGCAGATTTTCGAGGTGACAAAGGAACTTTGACTACCATTTGAGAAGTAGGCAAATTAACAGAACTAGAATGAAAACAAACAATGGTTTACAGATACTGGACTGAGGTAACACCAAGGTTATGTCCTCAATGCTCACCTGTTACAAAATAAACATGAAATAATTCTACATCAGCATTGATAATCCCAGAAGTCACGTCCGTTTATAATATTTACTTATTTTTAAATTGGAAAGTATATTATTTTTAAGTTTATGTAAAAATACATTACATTTACTTGGCTCCAATTTTTGGGTTGCGTAATGTATTTTTATATCAGTAAATTCCATGAGACTTGTTTTTTCAAGTTAGACCTTTTCCTCCCTCTAGCAAGGACTATTTATTATTTTTATACTTTTTATAATTTAGGCAAATGTCAATTAATTCGAATAAAGAAACATTGACGTTTAAATATGAAAATTATAACCCGAAAATCTATTCAATCTGTAAAGGATTGAAGATGAATTAACAATTTAAATAAAAAAATCTGGTGCGTGCGCGCAACACACAACTTTCACTTACCAACTTACTTAGATTAGAAATTGACGTGTTTTGCTAATTATCATTTCCCAAAGTCACACATTTTTCTACATTCATATCTTATTTTTGTTAATCGTTGAAGCCGTTTTTGAGTAAATAAAAAACCCCGTGAAAATGATACAAAATTTATTAAGTAAAGTCCCCCCTCCCGTAGATCAATTTTGATGAAATTTTTACAGTCATATATCGGGCATATAAATACATCAAATACCAAGTTTGATCAAAATCGTTAAAACCGTTTTTGAGTAAATAAAAAAAACATGTGAAAATGGTACAAAATTTATTAAGTAAAGTCCCCCCTCCCGTAGATCAATTTTGATGAAATTTTTACAGTCACATCTCGGGCATATAAATACATCAAATACCAAGTTTGATCAAAATCGTTAAAACCGTTTTTGAGTAAAAAAAAAAAACACGTGAAAATGATACAAAATTTATTAAGTAAAGTCCCCCCTCCGGTTAATCAATTTTGATGAAATTTTTACAGTCATATTTCGGGCATATAAATCGATCAAATACTCAGTTTAATCAAAATCGTTAGAGCCGTTTTTGAGAAAATCGAAAAAAACGTAAAAAGTTATTAAATAAAGTACCCCCTCCCTTTGAGCAATTTTGATGAAATTTTTGCTGTCACATCGCGGGCTTATCCATACTCTAAATACCCAATTTCAGGTTCGCACGGTTTATAGTTTTTGAGCTAGTCTGTTCACATACACACACACACACACACAGACACACACACACACAGACCATTTCGCGGGACTTGGTTATTTCGACTCAGGGGGTCCCAAAACGTGTATTTCCGTTGAAAACCGGAAGTCGAAAATTTTCACGATCGCAATACTTCCACTTACTATATATTTCATATATACGTAAGTGAAAGTAAAAAATGGTGTGTAGAGTGCCTTACAAAATTTTCTTTTACCATCTTATTCTGAGTAAAAATATAGCACTGTAATATTTTGCCAGGGATAGCTAGAACTTTAATACAAAAAATCTTATGATTATAATTAGTAATATTAATGGTACAACAAATTAAATTTTTTTTTGTGTGGGGGGGGGGGAGATTGAACATAAATACAAAACATCTTATGATTGAATTTAGTGATATTAATAGTTCAACAAATTGATTTTGTTTATCTTTTTAGTATTCTCCAAAAACGAAAATTGGAAGCCTTAATTTAGAAAATTATTTCTTAGTAAACCATGTATTGTCCAGTGTCAATAATTAATTTACTTAACTCTTTTGCACTGATAAATATCAGTAACATATATTTAAAACAAAAATGTAAGATATTGATTCTTCAGCCCTAACAGAAATGCACTGTGATTAAACATGATCTCATACCCCGCTCTAATTTTAAAAATACTTCGTTCTCGTCATTAATTAGATTATTAAGATCAAACGAGCTCTTAGAAAAATTAATATGATGGTTCATTTTAAAATGTATCAACACTTTGAGTATTCAAGTCTCATTCTTCCTGGCGCGGCTTACTGTTATGATGGGAATAATTATTTCTCATCAGTAATATCTAGGGTACTCTTTCCATCTTTTGGAATGAAAACCTGTGCCCTGAATTCAGATTAGATTTTATCTTGCCCGCTACCATAGTAATGTTGAAAGAAAGTAAATTTCAATGTTCGTCTCTAACTTAACCCATCAATGCATTCTATTATCATTCCGAGAAAATTTTAGAGCTAAATAATCAAATTTTGAATTATTTCCTCCTTGTTTATTCAATCCAGCTGGTTACTAACAAAACCTAACAAAGAACCAACAAAACTTATGCTTATTTCTATACCTTAAAAAAAAAAAAATGTTAAGCTACGAAATGATACATTGGATCATGGATTACGTAATGTTAAAAAAAATATATTTAAACAAATTCGGAATAAGTACCTCATAATAAAGATATCTTCAATTCCCGCTTGCTATTTATGAAACTAATTGAAAACTTACGAAACAGGTGGGAGTTATTTTGAATTTTAAAAAAATCGGTGACCCTGAAGTTGATAACAGAGTAAATGATAAGAAATGAACGATAAGGTGTGAGCTAAGCCAATAAGTATACCTCCCTCAGAATGTACACTTTTGTTAAACTTTTATGTTGATGCTAAAAAAAATAATTCCTCAATTTCATTTTCAAGAAATCAATAATAAATCTTTTTTTGGGGGGGGGGGGGCTTTTGACACTTTAATAAGAGATATAAGAGTAATTCTATGCCAATCGCCAAAATCACTCGAGTGCCTTACTTTTATTAGGAAAAATAATAATAATCTGCAACGAATGCACATTGATTGAACAAACTTGTTCTTTTAAATAATGAGTTGAGGTTGAACCATTAGTGGATCCAGGGGGAGAGCTCGGGGGGAGGGGGTGCAGCCTCCCCCATTAGAAATTGTTTAGTCATTTAAGGATAAAATTTAACTTAACTAAAAATAAGGAAGGAAGGTATAAAACAAATATGCAGAACAAGTAGAGTTTTAGTTTTGGGAAAGCACACACAAAGGTAAAAAAAACTTATTGGCTGATCCTGCATTGGGGAAGGGCTATGGGACTGCAGCCCCCTCCTCATTACAAACGGCTGGATCCGCCCATGGGTTAAACAAGGGTTGTTTTTAGTTTGCCGAAAAAAACAGGAAAACGTAGGAAATTCTTTCATAATACTCTTTACTTGATTTGTAAAGAGATTATACTTTCATTAAGTAATGGGAACAGTTAGCATTGTCTTCACCAGATTCTCAGGATTTATTATACGATGACCAACTTTCAGAAACGTTATGGTCGAATGAAGAAGCTTTGGTGGAAGCAGGTACTTCAAAATTTCGATATAATCTAATGTAATATTATATATAATAATACATGATCATATGGAAGTAATTTTAAAACTGAAATAAATCATTATACTATTACGCAGGGGCGGATCCAGCACGAAATTTTGGGGGTCATGACCCTCCCCTCTCTTAATCAAGTGGCTGACAGCACCGTTTTTTAATGAGATTATTACTTTGTAGTAAGTGTAGGGATTCTCCCCACAATAGAAATTATTAATCAAATTATTTTGATAACATTATCATTTAACCTTTCACCTGTTATAATTTAACTGTGTACTATATAATATTATTTTGTTTAATTGATTTAATGTATGTAAAAATTTCCTTAGTTTATTTTCTTATTTATTTACAGCTTATTTCTTTTTCTTTAAATGTAAATATCATTTGGATGTATATATATTTTTTTGTGTAATTTTACTTTTAGACCAGATGATGTTAATATAGTGTGAAGACAGATGATTTTAATTTTTGATGTTCAAAAAATAATAAATGTTTAATCAATAACTCTTGAGTCTTTATACCCGAAGAAACCCTACAAATTGGTGACCCCGACGTGATCTTCGTCAAGAAATGGGTAACGACGCCGAGCCTACTGAATCATCTAGCGAAAGGAAGATGGAACACAATGAGCTCAACAAAGTGAGTATTAGAATTCCTCCATTTTGGATTGAACGGCCAGAGATGTGGTTTTATCACGTCGGGGTCACCAATTTGTAGGGTTTCTTCGGGTATAAAGACTCAAGAGTTATTGATTAAACATTTATTATTTTTTGAACATCAAAAATTAAAATCATCTGTCTTCACACTATATTAACATCATCTGGTCTAAAAGTAAAATTACACAAAAAAATATATATACATCCAAATGATATTTACATTTAAAGAAAAAGAAATAAGCTGTAAATAAATAAGAAAATAAACTAAGGAAATTTTTACATACATTAAATCAATTAAACAAAATAATATTATATAGTACACAGTTAAATTATAACAGGTGGAAGGTTAAATGATAATGTTATCAAAATAATTTGATTAATAATTTCTATTGTGGGGAGAATCCCTCCCGAAGAAACCCTACATAAGAAGGACTGCGATCTAAGCAACCTAAAGCGTTATGTTTAGAGCATAGTTACTAACTAATTGCATTATTCGCTTAAAAATACAAAAAAATTATAAAGCCAAAATATTTGGGGGGGGGGGGGTCATGACCGCCGTCCCCCCCCCTGATCCGCCCTAGCTATTACGCCTTGCCCGAAATTCAGAACAGACATTATTTTATAAAACTAGACCCTCGAATGTACAATAATGCATCTTCGTATCGAAAATATATGATAAATCATTATATGATTGCGCCCCTTTTCATCAAAATTTAATAAACATAAAAATAGATCATTATATCAAACAAATAAGAAAAATAAAAGAAATCAATAAATTATGAGAATTTTTAAAAACATCAGTTAGAATAATAGTTCACAGAGAACAGCACCTATCGAAAAAACATAAAAGTTAATGATGATAATAGTTCTAAATATTGTCACGAGATGTCAGCACTATCCAAGCAAGCTCTATTCGTGGTCTCATCCATCAACAATTTTATATGGTTAAAAAGTACACAAAGAAATTCACAAGTTAAAATAACAAATGAAGCTGAAAAATAAAAATTTTTTTAGTATTTGCAATTATAGTTCAGAAACAGCAGTAGCTCTAGAGAAAGCTAAAAAAAATCTGATAATAGTTCTAAATGCCGCCACAAGAGGCCAGCACTATCCAAGCAAGCATTTCCCAGGGCTTGCACATGTCGAACCAGCACGAAAATTTTTATTTAGTATTAGGAGAGTAGCAGCCAACAGGAGCTATACATAAAGGTATAAGGCAATGTCTGTGTAGTGCTGCTACCTGGTGGCAGTCCAGAAAACTAAGAATGTAAACAATCTTCTGAGTGAGCTCCTTTTAGCTCCTACTGTCCTAATACTATATAAAATTTTCGTGTTGGTCCCGACATGTGCTAGCACTGACTGGAAAATGTTTGCTTTGATAGTGCTGGCCTCTTGTGGCGACATTTAGGACTATTATCAGATTTTTTTTAGCTTTCTCTAGGGCTATTGCTGTTTCTTAACTAAAATGCAAATACTGAAACAATTTTTATTTTTCAGCTTCATCTGTTATTGCTTATGCTTTTCACTGGTGTATTTTGGGGTTGTTGGGGAGCCAAACAAACTGTTTGGCGACTCTGATGGCCAACTACGTCCTGGGGACGTACCGGCTCACTGATGACCCAAAACTCTTCGGCTCCCTGGCTCACCTTGGGAATATGGAGCCGGCGTTGAATGTGTTAATGTACAGGGGATATATAAGGGGAGAGGGGTGCTTGAATCCATCTCCCTCCAAAATTATTAATACGAAGAAAAATAAATCATGAATTATTACTAAATAATAAAAAATAATGCTATGTAATTATTTTAATGAATCATGCAAAACCAAAATTCATGATACGAGTGCCGACTTAATAACATTATTTAGATGCCTTAGTTGCATTTTTTTAAGCTATGTTATTCCTGGCTATTTGTCGCAACATAGGGTTGATCCAGAGGAGTAATCAACCTATCCTAGTCAAGGTGGGAGGGTCAAGATTTACTCGATGGGTCTGCCATGAAATAAAAGTCAACCTGCCACCAGCTTGAGAATGCTAAATAGGGTCATGCTCTAACTCGCTTGGCTATCCTGGCCATATGTCTTTGTAGCATTACCAGAATTCCACAAAAAACCCCCATCATCAGTAAGTGCAAGTCGGCTACTGGTCATCACCACTAGCAACTTACCCCCCCTCCTCCCACTCACCCAAATATATATATATTTTATATGTGTAACCACTTTTATTAAATATATAATTGGTTTCTATGAACTTTGTGCCCTTTGTAAAAAATGCTATAAATACTAATCTTATTTTCTCAAATAAGAAAAGATACCAAAAAAAATCTGGTGCGATGCGCACAATGCTCAACTTTCACTTACCAACTTACTTTGATTAGAACTTTACATGTTATGTTAAATGCCATTTCTCAAAGTCACACATTTTCCCAAATTCATTTACTTATTACTTTCACTTACCTATATATGAAATATATAGTAAGTGGAAGTATTGCGATCGTGAAAAAATTCGACTTCCGGTTTTCAACGGAAATACACGTTTTGGGGTCCCCTGAGTCGAAATGACCAAGTCCCGCGAAATGGTCTGTGTGTGTGTGTGTCTGTGTGTGTGTGTGTGTGAACAGACTAGCTCAAAAACTATAGACCGTGCGAACCTGAGATTGGGTATTTAGTGTATGTATATGCCCGCGATGTGACAGCAAAAATTTCATCAAAATTACTTAAAGGGAGGGGGTACTTTACTTAATAACTTTTTAGGTTTTTTTCGATTTTCTCAAAAACGGCTCTAACGATTTTGATTAAACTGAGTATTTCATCTATTTATATGCCCGAAATATGACTGTAAAAATTTCATCAAAATTGATTAACCGGAGGGGGGACTTTACTTAATAAATTGTGTAACATTTTCACGTGTTTTTTTTATTTACTCTAAATCGGCTTTAACGATTTTGATAAAACTGGGTATTTGATGTATTTATATGCCCGAGATATGACTGTAAAAATTTCATCAAAATTGATTAACCGGAGGGGGGACTTTACTTAATAAATTTTGTATCATTTTCACGGGGTTTTTTATTTACTCAAAAACAGCTTTAACGATTAATAAAAATAAGATATGAATGTAGAAAAATGTGTGACTTTGGGAAATGATATTTAACAAAACACGTCAATTTCTTATCTAAGTAAGTTGGTAAGTGAAAGTTGTGTGTTGCGCGCACGCACCAGATTTTTTTTGTTTGTATTTGCTCTTTAAAGTACACTACATTTTTTTATTTTAAATAAAAGTTTTTACTTGAGATAATTCGGCAATGCAAGCATACTCATGCAAGCAATACTCCAAGTCATCTGATTTTATAATTCTCAATGTAGCTGTTGAAAGCTTCATACAGTAACCATGAAACAAATTATTTCCATTAACGTCTGTCATTAAAGGCGTACTGCACATGCGTGGGCTCAATGTGTTTTATGAGTTGACAGAATATGTTTTTTCTCCTGTATATGTTTACTTGATTTTTTTTATTTCATATTTAGCCATTTCTTATTTTTTGGCGAAACGAGAGACAGATAATTTCTCCATATAAACAAAAACAAAGGTACTTTATAGGAAAACAAAAAAGGTCCCTTCCCCATTTAAGCCTCTTCAGAACATTTTAATAATGATAAAGCTTACCTGATATTAAAGAATACTTGACTCTCATTAAACATGACAAGTTTAATCAAAATCGTTAGAGCCGTTTTTGAGAAAATTGGAGTAATGAAATAAAGTGCCCCCTCCGTTTGAACAATTTTGATGGAATTTTTGCTGTAACATCGCTGGCATATTCATATACCAAATACCTGTTTTCAGGTTTGTACGATAAACAGTTTTTGAATTAGTCTGTTCGTACACGCTCACGGAAATATTCCCTACTAAAAATGTAACAGCCACTTCTCACCTCACACTCATGTATTCATTTCTCCACTACTACCTTCATCTCTTCTTTGCCATTTAATCAGTTAGGTACACCATATGAGTTATTGAGAGAGGTGCATGTAAGATATCATAAAATGTAGGGTAGTCATGCCCTGCTAGTTTGAGGTATTGTTTTGGCAAAAGGACGATAGCTGTAGTTATGTTAATATGGTTTGAAAGTTTCTATATATCAATACTCCTGGTGTCAACCAACATATATGCATCTGTAGCATACATTGTGAGCAGTCGGCTACATGTAGTTTAGAGTTTCTAATTTTTATACAATAAACAATAATAATTAAACTTAATTATGACTTTCATTGTGGCTCAATCAATTAATTTTTGGTCTTCAAATAAAATTTAATGAGAGAAATAAAGGGAAGCTGTAACTGTATACCACTTCCCCTTAATAATTGACATGCATCACATATCCACACTTCCTTTCCTTTCATTAAGACCAATGGGCTCTAGATATAACAAAATAAATAAAAATAGATAAAAAATGACAGAATTTATTTTTATAATCAGCTTACATCAGAATTAATTTATTATTTTTTTTTTTTGTAATGGCATTTAGCTTTGACTAAGGTATATAAATACATCAACAAAACTATTATTGTTCTAAAATTTATCAATAAATAAGTAGAACAATATACTTCAAATGTGAAGTGGTCACATCTCAATGAAAAAGTCAAAATATTCTTTTTAATTTGATTCTATGTTTGCAACAGATTGAGATCTATCCAACCTAAGTTAAATAGGCAACACATTAATACCAAACTTTCAATAAGTATTATTAACAATTGTTATAAAATTAAGTACATCAACATATCAACTACATAATAAATAATAAAATTAGGAGTTTTCTATGTGCAAAAGATTAAAAGAATTAATAGAAAAGATACATTGTTTTGGAAGTATAAAAAAGGTTGATACCTAAAATAATTTTTAGCAATCTATTACCAAATGATATGCCTTATTGTCTTCCTTCATTACACTTCCTTGCGGAATACAAAAGTATATTCTCATTAGTAATTTAAATACATCTTACAAAAATTTTTAAGGGTTGGTATTATGAGCATCACAATTATTGTTTCATTTGTTATTAGTAGTAATGTTTTAACCTCTGGCAAGAATAACTCCACAACAACAATCACAGGTCTATTAAAGACAATTTACAGTAATATAAAACTTAAGATATACAAATCATGTAAAATCAGTTCACAATGTTTTGTAAACAGTTTTGATCGTTAACAAGAAGAAGAATAGCCATCATGAGGCCACCCGAACCTAATATAAAAATTACTCTGCGTTCCTATATATACAAAGCACTTTCTATACAAATCACTTGATTTTACTAGGTGTCTATTCAGTGCCGCCATTAGTAATCGTGGACGCTATTTATAATTGGAATTTAATGCGAAACAATATGGAAGAAGGCGGTCATAATTAGGTTAATAAAACTTAACTCAATTAAGTATAACTTTCATTTTTTTAAGTGCAACTTCAGATCATGGAAAAAGAGAAATATTCTTCATATGTAAATAAAAAGAAGACTTCCCCTGAGGTGTTCAAAATCTACGGCACTTCAAGAAGAAATATTGAAATTCTTCTGTTGACCTGCAATCCTGAAATGATAAAAATGAAAAATATCAATATTCTGATCTTGAGGATTTAGGGATCTAGGAAATTATAAAAGAGGAAGGAAATTATTTAAGATATTAAGTATTATAGGGGACATTTTTTGGGTGTAAACTGTATATTAAGTAATATAGATACTTAATAATGACTATATTTTATAACAGTTAAAGTGTACGTAGAGACCAATAGCGGACTAAGCCAAGTCACTATACTACCAAATTTAATAAAACATAATGATTTACTAAAAAGAAAAAAAGACCAAAAACCATAAAGCAAATTTAATAACAATTATTGAACTTGAAAAAGATGTAGTGTTCCTATCATGTTTTTGCTTAAAAAAATGAAGGAACAAAGGGTATGAATTATAATATAAATAAAATAAATAAAGGAGACACATTTTAAGTAATAACTATAATAAATTAATTTACATTTAACATGTCTTTTAAAACGTAACAGCAGTTAAAAATTCTGTTTGAATACAAAAAAAATTAAAATTAGGCCGATTAAAATTATTATGGTATACATAATCGTGGAATATAATTTTGAGACATTCAGTGTGGGTGTCATTTCCGTAAAATACCTTAGTTACAGGTGCATATGAAGGTAATAATAATATTAATAATTCAGAAAAAAAAGTTCTACTTGGTCGACTTTAAAACAAAATATACCATTTGAAAGCTCAAAGGGGACTGCAGCTTGTAACATTTCCCCATGAACCAGCCATTCAAAGATTAACGGAAAGTTAAGACATGTCCTTTGTAAAGGACCACTCGCACTGACTGTGTTAATATCTCAATAATACCTTATAGAAAACGAAGACTATCATCACGAGGATCCGAACTCTGCCATCCACTTGTCATACTTTTCAAGGTCCTCTTTTGAAACAGATTTATTACACTTGGCAATGGCATCTAGGAAATCTTGTTTTGAAACAGGAAGATCGAGGTCTTCTTTGGCAAGCTGCTTTATCTGGTCTGGTCGTAGGCCAGCTATTTTCCTTCTCATTGACATCATCGATGCATCGCGACAAACGTTCGTGATGTCAGCACCTGAATAACCACTCAGTCTTCCGGCAATCTCTTCCATGTCGACACCTTCCTCAACTTTGACCTCACGCAAATTTATCCTCAACAATGCTTCACGACCAGCATCTGTAATTAAGAAAGGTAGTGATATTATTGTATTGCATTAAATGTATTGATAAACAAATAAATAAGGACATAATTTTTTATAATGAATAGTTATTAGAACTGAAAGTAGAATAACAAAAGAAATTCGGATAACAATATACTAAAAGTTGATATACGATTTAAAACTATTATATGAACCAAACAAACTGCAAAACATTTAAGTTTTAAGGAAAAACGTTGAAAAAAACAAAATAAAAACTTGATAATTCCTTAATGTTTCTAACAGACTTATCAATTTATTGAAATGCAATGAATGTATTTTTTGATTAGTAAGTTTGCTGTCAATATCAAAAATTCCAAGATTAAAATAACTAAATACCATGAAAGGACCATGAATTTAAAAAAACAAAACCTACTGATGTTTGCCTTTTGTAATTTGCACCCCTGAGATTAATAAGATAAATAAAAATATGTTATGGCATGTGAATATTATATAATCATAATTAAAAAAAAAAGTCTAAGGAAACTACTTTCACAGTTGAATTGAATAAAAACCATCTGCTAAACAATGTGAGGTACTGAAACCTCACATTAATTTAATATTTCATCTTAACCGACAAAACTGTGTCATCATGTTCTTGAATTCTCTTATTTGAGGTGGCTGTTTAACTGAAAGGATAAACATAAATATTTAAAGAGAGAGGACTTACTGTTAGGTAGAGGAATATAAATTCTCTTTTCCAATCTCCTCCTCAGGGCTTCATCAATGTCCCAGGGGAAGTTGGTTGCAGCTAATACCATCACTACCCTTCCCTGATCATCGCTGTTAGAGCTAATGCCGTCCATCTGGACAAGCAGTTCAGACTTTACTCTCCTAGAAGCTTCGTGTTCAGACTCAGAACCCCTTCGGGAACATAGTGAGTCAATCTCATCTATGAAGATTGTTGAAGGTGCATAAAATCGTGCCTAAAAATCCAAATAATCTTTGAATAAGTTTATAAAAAATAAATAAATAACTTCTTACATAATAAAACAACTAAAGGATGATAATTAAAAATATCTAAATTAAATTACAGTAGACTCCCGCTTATCCGTCCTCGTCTTATTTTAACAAGAAAGGTATAAAAAAAAATAAAATAAAACATTATTATAACTTCTATATTGTGAAAAAATCAAAATACAAGAAACAACTTAATCTATAGAGGTTATATAATTATCAAGTCAAGAAGATAACATTTATTGTCCTATTCAATTCAATTTACAAAAATTTCTCTAAACAATTTTGTCAGTTTTTCATATAACAGTTGTTTTTTAACGTTTTACATAACTTTTTGAAGTGTGAAAACAAAAACCTCGACTAAAACAAGTCTAAGAAAATGAGTCACATTTAACATCGGTAATAGACACAGCTTTTTATTCTTTAATTTTTCTAAGAAATAAATAAAGGATAAAAATTTGTTTCAAGAATCAATTTTACTTAGAATATATTTATTTTATTGATGTTTATTGTACTTGTAAAAAAATAATAAATAAAAACATTTTTGTATGTACTTCAATGTATTTAAAATCTATCTAACCGCAAAACACAACAAAAATTAAATTTATAACCAGTGGTTGAAAATCTCAAAAAGTTATAAATGCTTTTAAGATTTTATCTTTTAGCTGCTACTGCTGGTTAATCTGGAGAGCTGGTCTTACAGGAGCCATTTCATCAGGAGTCTACTGTATTATAAATTAAATGAAACAGTGGACATGTTAATTTTTATTTATAATTCTGCATAAAAATTAACAGCTTCCAGTATACCTGGCATATGAAGCAGCACAAAATGTTAAGAGAAATAATATGTAAGGTATATAAATATATATTTTATTGTATGATTTGTGGATTCATAGAAAATTGAAAAAAAAAAAAAAAGATAATTCAACTAATGATTTAATGTTATTTAAAAAATATATATTTATAGACTTATCAGAATGAATTAGGGAATTTCTTTGTGTCATTGATTCGACTTCAAAGTACACAACATATTAGAGTTGACAATTTGAAATCAATTTCTGGCAAAAACAGTTCATATACATATTTTAAATAGATAAATTATATTTTTGAGTTCTATCTATTTATTTATTAATTTTTTTATATCACTGTGTAAATAATTGCACCATTCATTCAAATCGGATCTACAATATTAGTAGAGGGTACTAGCCTTGAAAAAAATAATGTGGAGATTCTAATGAAATATTACAGAATATTGGTATATTGAAATAGTCCAGCCATTGGTGGTCATTCAAGCGGGGCAGATATTGGTTAGTCATAGCTCATGAGTTGAAGCAAAACAGTTTGTGGTGAAAGCTAGGATAAAATGGTATTCAGGAGGATAAACTGGACGACATAATTCGAGATAAGTTTATTTATTTAAGGAATCATGGACTATAACGCTTTAATGAATATGAGACTATAGTAAGTTGAAGTCTTGAAGATGTATAAAGTTAAGATAATTGGTTGATAAAAAACTTAATTAATTTTATTTTGAATCTTTCCACTCTTTTCTACAAGAGACTATTTGGAATTTTTATTTATCATCTTTTACAATCCATAGGTAGTTTTCTGCAGTAAAAATTATAAAAGCCACAATAGTTTGTTTTGAATATCCCTTCTAAAAACCTTCCTTGCTATTCAAGACACAGTTAGTTACTTCCAGGACGGCTGTTAAAAACAAAGGCCTTCTCTTTCAGTGAGAGACCATTAAAGACTGAAATTGGGAGAAGTTTTACCTAGTGGTACATCGATTATCTAAATGAATACTTAAAATTGGCTTTCATTAGCATATATAAGGGAATAAATTTCTCTTTAAATGAGAGATCATTCATTAAAAATTACAAGCATTGGTAATAATAAATAAAATTAAAAAAAAACCCATATGTCTTATATTTTGCCATAATGAAATTTGCTCTTTTCCTCCCCCTAAATTTGAATGAACAACCAACACAATATGTTTGATCAAATCAGAATAAACACGGATGAATTTTCAATGGATACTGAAAAAAAAAATATGTCAACCAAAAAAACTTTTAAATTGATTATTACCATTTCGAACAAAAGCCTGACTAGTTTCTCTGATTCACCCCTATATTTAGAGGTTAGGGTAGAAGAAGACACATTGAAAAATGTCGTTCCACACTCAGTAGCAACTGCCTTCGCAAGCATGGTCTTCCCCGTACCGGGTGGACCAACCATAAGCACACCTTTCCAAGGCCGTCGAATTCCCTGAAAAAATTAACATTTAAGCATAGATAAAATAATAAATATGTATATTTATATAAAAAAAAAATTAAATTAAATTTACAGACTTATTGCAATAGTGTTGAATAGCGAAAGCATAGAAATAAACAGCAAATGAAAATCAAAACAGATCTATTAAACTAATTATAATAAAAATCATAAATAATTATTTTCAACTTCCTTAATTTATTCAGGGTCAGTTGCTAAGTCAAGGATTGATAGATATACAGGCTTTTAATCAATTTATTTAAATTTAATCAATTTCTGAAAGCCACAGATGTTCGGAAGGTAATTCTTTAAAATGAAATGATGTGAAAAGGAATTTTTATTCTTTGAAGTATTTATTCATTTAAAAAATCGATGTAATTTTGATTGATATAAACACTTTTTCTATTGAGGATTCGTTCTGTTTTTATTAACCACATTTCAAAGATCAAGATTGCCTTTGGTCCTAGATTTTTGGGATAAACAAGTTTATACTATGTTCCAAAAATAAAACGAAAAATTATAGATAACCAGTTACCATTGTGATTACATGTTTATTAATTTTGATAGTGTTTAGAGGAAGTCAAGCATAAAATTATTAAAAATTAGGCTAAATCCATAATACCTTTATAGGCAAAGGCATTCCTGTTGTATGTTAGATGTATTATATACAAAATAACTGGAGTCATTCCTCTCAACATAACTTTGGGCAGCTATCTTTGATAACATCCATACACTAGAATGTGCTTTTAAACATTTAAGGAGAACATATGGTGATTAAAATTGTTAAAAAGGTTTTATTTCTTAACTGAGTTTTTTTTTTTTTTGTCTTATCTGATCAAATAATGGTTATTTTGATTATAAAAGAAGTTTTTAACAGGAAGAACTAGCCAAGAAAGATATAAATATGACCACTTCACACAATCCTACTGTTGAGTATGTGACGGATTCCATTTCAGAAAATAATTTACAGAATAAAACAGGTATTTGAGAATAATCTTGAAGAGATCTGTGGCAGCAAAAGAGGCCCATATTTAAACCCATAATAGATATCACCTATTAAAAACAATGCAATATTGACAGAAAACAATTCAATAATGCAAACAAAAATAAATCAGGCAGAGACAAGTGATAAGAATACGTTATGAGAGGTTACCAGATAACACAAGACAAGAGGGTAGGTTCTGTTGCGATTCGATTCTACCTAAGTACTGATGCACCTTTGCAGCCTGTTAGGACAAAGGAGATAAGGGTTTATAAGAAACTGATCCGCCCAGTTCTTATCTACGGCTCAGAAATGTAGTCAATGACCAGAATTAATGAACTACCGCTTCTCAGGTTCCAGAGGAAAATTTACAGAAGAATATTCAGACAAATATGTGTAAACAAAGCATGCATAATATATCAGTCAATAAACTAGGCAGACTGAGATGGGCTGAGGACCAGGGAAATTTTATTATATATCTGCAAAACATGACAAGAGAACACATAATTTCACTAGCATATGTGCCTGAACTGAGCCAGCCTATATCTTAAAAAAGCTTGTAAAATGATACCAAAAGCCAAAAAAAAAAAAATTCTTTAGAAAAACTCTTATGACCTTAAGTGTAACAACGCAGGATGAATATTGGTTCGAAATCCTGATTTTGAATCAAGCCCTGGCTTTACCTTAATTTTAGGATTCATAGAAAAACTTTCCAAAAGAGATGGATACAGTTTTTATTAATAGAAAAACTTTCCAAAAGAGATGGATCCAGTTTTTAACTAATCCCATTACATAATAGATTATTTTAACTTTACCTTGAAAAAGTCAGGCATCCACATGGGCAAAACCACTGCTTCTTCAAGTAATCTTTTGGCTTCATGCAGATCGGCTATATCATCCCACCTGATATTAGGGTTCTTCTGGACAATATCCCTTTCTATAACATAGCAATAAAATAAAATATTAGGAATAGTACTGACTTGAAAGCAACAATATATATAATCAGGCAGTCTATAATTCACTTTTATGCACAAAATAAATATTATTTTTGGCTTATTCACAAAACAGCAATATACAGTTTAAATTTTTAAAAATATGACCACATTCTTACCAAAAGCTGTTTCGCCCATATATTTTTATAAACTTAATAAGTTGACATCAGTAAAGTATAAAAAATGGGGTAGAATGTTGAACTCAGGTCATGGTCCTGGCATAGGTTAGCACTGCATGGTGGGGCCCTGATTACAAATGAAAAGGACACCTTGGGAGTTTATTTATTCCTTTCAAACAAGCAGAGGTCGAAAGCTGGGATTGAATAAAGCTGTTCCCTTTTTAACTGAAAAGGGATGGCAGTTCACCAATATGACGGTCTTAATAACCTGTAGGAATAGCATAGGGCCAGAAGCTGCTTTTTCTAAGCTCTACCAAAAACAATTGTCAATAGAGACAGAGGGGCAAATGGCAGGGGCAAAGGGGGGCTGAGGCGGAAGACGGGTGCGGGAGTCTTCCTACCCTTATGTGGGAACACCAGACTGTTCTCCGCTTGCCCGATCCCCTGCAACGCCTACTGTCACCTCCTTGTGGTGCTCCAAGGGTAGTTGTTTTTTACTACAGACAGAGGCGCTGGCACTGGTCCAGTCCTCCTTAGGCCATGTTGGTAAGCCCCCCATCATGCCCTAAGTAGGAGCAGTAGGTTTAGTGAAAAGCCGCCTGTCCGGCCCGCTATCCATTCGGGAATAAGGCGGTGATGCCAAATGGTACCACAGGGATGATGCTCTCCCAGGCGTCATCGTTGGGTGGTGCCAGGACCCCTAGGGGTGCCTGGTGTGGACGTGGTGGTCGTGGTTACTGAGACCACCAGGCGCCGACCTGTACAGGTCAGGAGCGTCTGTTGGGGTCAGGCTGGTTAGCAAGGTTTTGTCTCCTTCCTCTCTCTTTCCGTCTCAGGCGGTGGGTAGTGGGTCGGTTAGAGCCACTGGCCAGGTACGACCTGCTGCAGCGCGGTCGTCGAGGATTGACCGGATCACTCATGCCAATAGAGACAATATTAAACTGGAAAAGCTATTTTGGGGGAGGGGGGCTGCAAAAGGATGACATCAGAATATATGGTAAAAGATAATTTATTTTATTCTACACCTTCTTCTTTGATTAATAAAGTATAAAATCAAACAATTTCAATTTAGTTACTTAAATTAGTCATAGAATTCCTCTAAGATAACATTAAATTTTATATTCGTTTACAACATAAAATCAATAGTGTTTTGAGAAGCTGTTATTATAAATTATAATAATAATTCAATCGTTCTTTCATTATAGACAGACAAATATGAAATATGAAAATCAAACAAATTTGAACCTGAAACCAGAGCCCTTCATTGCGAATAGTGCAATCTATTGGTTGTCAAATAAAAACTTTTTAACTGTTTGGAACCAATTTGGAATGTTTCACAATAATAATTTGGATGAATCAAGTTGTTTAGTAATTAACTAGTCCAAGTGAGCTTTAGTTTAGCTAATATCGTCGTCACCATGCTAAAGTAACGAATATGCATAATAGGTTTTTAGTTGCACATCCATTACTTTAGCATGGTGACGACGATATAATCTAACCAATAATCTAGGAAACCAAAATATTGTTTAAAAAAGTCTTTATGATATTAGGAGCAACATTTACAACTGAATATCTCGTCCGATTAGTCTTAGTGGCATAAAGTGATGTTAAACAAACAACAACTGAATATCATATTAAACAACATACAAATTTGAATTGGATGTTGCATTTTGTTTTCCAAATCAGTTCTTATCAAAATCAGATTATTAAAGAACTCTTCCTGATTCCAGTCTAAAAAGCAAATTTCATTTCATCATTTTATACTCTTAATAACTCTAATTTTAACACACATTAATCATGAATAATCACTACTTATTTCATTGCAGCAGAAAAACCTTGACTCCCAATAGAAGGAGTGATAAAATAATATTTGGCACAATAGGCAAGAATATACAAATTAAAATTATCTTAGCATGCAATTAATTAAGTTATTTATTTAAAAATAAAACAAATTTTATTTATAGAAATAAAAAATCATAGAATATGATTTTCTACTAATATGATTAATATGATCAAATATCCATAGAAAATCAAATTATGAATAAGTGTGTTTGTTGTAAACCAAAAAGCAGAGATTACAAGAGAACGATGTACTGTTAAAAAGAGATACAAGCTGAAATATATCCTACCTAACATTTCAACCAGGTCATGATCGTAGCCACTGGGATCAAACCTCCTTTCTTCAGGAGTTTCATTATTTTCTTGTGTTTCTTTTTCTTTATCACTTTTATCACCCTGAACAAAATTAATCAGATTAATGCAAAACATCACTGATACTAGAAATAGACAGAAAAGAAAGAGGCATAATTACATTGGTGTGAGCGGTATTGCCATTGGTTTCTTTTTTTGGCACAGTAGTTTTATTATTTCCTTTATCGTTGGTTTTCTTATTAGACATTATTTTATTATCAGTTCTCCTGGATAGCGTATTTGTTTTGTTAGTAGCATTCTTCACTCCAGGTTTGGAAGTATCAGGCTTCTTCGCTGGCAACCTCTTATTGACAGGTGTCCTGAGAAAAAAAAATAAGCTGAGTAAGTAATTAAAGATAATGAGTACTGATTTATGAAAACACATAAATTTCAAAGTGGCTTTAAACTGTGCCAAATTTCATTCTCAAACAACCTGTCCTTGGCAAAGTTTGCCAAATCTAAATAAGAAGAACTTGAACAAGTACTTTGTCTGTACAGCCGCTTGTTCGGGGATAGTGCTAGAGCTGTTTTGGAGTTAGTTAACATAAGCTTCTAGAGCTTCTTTTAGCATTTTTCTGACATTGCTTATATCTATAATATGATAAGAGCAAAAGTCAGAACAGCTGCTAGTTCCACGTCAGCCATCTTTGTTATGAACATTGTTGTATTAAGGTGCATAGGTGCAGTCAGACACCATTATTTGTTCGACTTCACCTTTCAGTGTAAATAGCTGTTCGTGATACACTAACGTTTGGGGATTACCTTTTCAAGGGTGTGGTTCATACAGAGTGAAGGCACCTTTGTAAGAGCTTTTAGGAGCTAACAAATGACCACACCTTGAAAATGCCGTGAAGTATAAGAGACGGAAGTAGCTAAGTTAGCTAATTTATACGAAATATAGAGCCATCATGGCAATGTAATGAGCAGGCATCATTGTTCATTCCACTTCACATTCCAGTGTAAATAGCTATTTCTAGTACACCTGTACTGTGAGGTTTGGGGGATCATTTGTTCATCATGTGGGTTGACGCAGTGTAAAGCAACCTTAAAGATTTTTCTTTTATCATACATACAATAAGTTAAAAAATTAATCATTCGATTTGGTTTTGAATAAAACACAAACATTTGGAATTTAGATATAATTATTTAACGTGCATGTGAGACAAGAGAATGATTTTATATCCATGATCAAATTATTCCTATGATGAGAATAAAAACATGATGATAATTCATGGTTCCTGAACTAAATAAAAATTGGTTACATGTGTAATGTACTACTAAACAGTTTTTAATGCCCTGTTTATGATAATTGAATAAAAGCAAACCTGTTATGATCAACTGGAGTAGGTGGAGGCCATACATCAGGATCCCGATCGGGTGGTGGAGCCCAAACATCCTTAGGGGTACCAAGCCACATCACCGGGTCCCTGGTGGGTTCTTCATAAGGAAGGGGACTTCTCACAGGAATGCCTACAGTGCAATTTTAATATAAACAAACAACCAAAAATCGACAAATCAAGAAAAAGATTTACATCAGTTACTGAATGCAAGAATCAGTTTCAGAATAACAAGTATTAGTGGAACAGAGATTCCAAAGTTATAAAATAATAAAAATAAGTAAATGTCATATTTGAAAATGGTGAAATCAGACAGAAATAAAGATTTAAGAAATACCTATTGGGCGATTATCTCTATGATCTCTTTTGAACAACTCAAGGGTTTGAATATTTACAACAAGCTTCTCATATTCTTGGGCAATCTGGTGCTGCACCTAAAATAATCGAGAGAGAAACTTATGAAACTAATGCAAAAAAATCATGCACTAAAGACTGAAAATTATTTGAATCATGAACAAAACTTATCAAATGGATCTTATTGAATCAACAAAATTAACATTTATAACATGCTTGAGAAACTGAAATCAAAATTAATGAATTGGATAGTAATAGCTCTATGGTGGTTGATTGTGTGGTATGTACACTGAGCAGAAAGGTTCAACTTACCAGCTGCCATTTACTTCTTCTGGATTCATCCAAAATTGATAACAACAACTTGTGGATTTGTTGAATGACTCCTTGGTAGTAAACACTTGAAGATTCATAATTTCCCATCACAGCCATTTCCCTGGCTAATTTCGTACTCTCGCATATTTCATTTATAGAAACTGCCATCACTTTCATCACAACTGAAAAATTTAGCTAAACTGAATCACTTTTGTAAAGAAAAAATATGATAATTTGAATTGAGACAAAATTTCAGTTATTAAAAAGGTTATGGTCATTATAACCTATGCGAAAACAAGGATTAAACACGCGAACTAGACACTAAATAAACAGAAGCATAACACACTGTGTAAACATAACTTTTAAATTAACATAAATTCAAATGGTGATCTATGGAATTAACAACGGTCGACAATCACAACACAGAAAAACCGTTAAACGGGCAAAACACTTACAGGGTCTTAAGATTTCCATGAAGATCCTATGATTCTCGATAAATGCTGGAGAAATCAATGGACAACCGCATTATAGCAGTTGTAGATAGCATAGGGAAAGGTAAAAAAGAATATGTGGGCAAAATACTTGAGGAACACAACGGTTCACTTGCAATGTCACAACTGAAGGTTTTACGCGCACTGCTGCCAACATAAAAATCAAAAATCGCCCTTTCGCCTATCAGCTCGGCGCGATATGAAACAATCCAATTTATAATTTGTCAATTTGACTGTATTTTTCACGGCAAATATTATTTACATAATTAAAATTTATCTTGGGTATGATTTTGGTAAGTAAACTTTTCCATTATGACTTCAAAACATTGCCCGCGTACGAAACGGAATATTTTGTTATCTAGGCTTAAAATTAATTTAAGTATAATATATAATTAATCAAACTAGATACGATCAGAAAGAAAATTCAAAATACACCTCTAATACATTTATTATAAATGAATTTTCCTTTTTTAAACACTAAGGAAGTCGTTTTTAAAAATGTTTAAGAATGTAAAAAATACAGTTGCTATTTTGTCTACATTTGAAGTGATTAGAAATAGAATTTCAAACATATTATTGTCTTATATCCAAACGGTTTCTTATTTAATAGGATTTTTAAATTCGACAGAAAA
Organism: Aelia acuminata; assembly: GCA_911387785.2. Lineage (NCBI taxonomy): Eukaryota > Metazoa > Arthropoda > Insecta > Hemiptera > Pentatomidae > Aelia > Aelia acuminata. The sequence continues at coordinate 53,415,493 of OU426982.1, forward strand.
TAAAATAAGTTGAAGTCAAGGAAACAAAAGAAATATTTTACAATGTAGGAAAAGCCTACGTGATAGATGGGAAATGAGTCGGAAAAGGCGAAAAGTGGGGGAAGCGGACGGCTGTTGAGGATGGCCTCACCTTGCTCAGGTAGATAGCATCTTATCTTAACATTCGCAACAACAGGTTTTTAAAATAAAAATCCTTCATTCATAAAATATCAATGACAATACTAATTAACAATTTAAAACGCTTCCTATTCATTAAGATGGTCGGGCCAGCGTTGGCAGCTGCTCAAGACTCGCCGTGAGGTCGGTCACATATTCCATTGTTGTCTATAAATGTTGATCTGGAAGGGCCCAGATGGAAATAGAATTTCCTGGACCAATTCAAACATTTATAAGAGCCTCACACAATCACTCACGCCTCACACAATAGTGGAGTTCTTACTGTCTTTAAAATTGATCGAAACATCAGGGTAAAATCACTGATACATAGATAGATTTCATTATTTATATTATACACAAAAAAAGTCAATATAAAATAACCCCTAATTATTTTGAATAAATAAAGGAGAAGATTAGAATTTTAAGGGAAAAAAGAGGATGAAAGAAAAAAGTGCATAACACACTTCACAATATCTTCGAAGATTTGGAAAAATCTCCGATGCTTATGTTTCTTCCTCTAAATATACAGAATGAACAAAACTCTAACACCACGTAAAAAGTCTTGTGCTCTAATACGCAATTACATAAAAATTAAGAAATAAAGTGTCCCCTCCATTTGTTCAATTTTAATGAAATTTTTGCTATCACATAGTGGGTTAATACATACATCAACTACCTACCCAATTTCAGGTTCCTACTGTCAATAGTTTTTGAGATAGTCTGGTCACACACACAGACCATTTCGCGGGAGTTGGTTGTTTGGACTCAGGGGACCCCAAAACGTTGAAACCCGGAAGTTGAAATTTTTCACAATCGCAATAGTTTCCCTTACTATATATTTCTTATATAGGTAAGTGAAAGTAAAAATGTTTCAAGATCGGAGTTAGTCTAAAATTATTAATAGACAGTCTCCTTCCAAAGCTTCCTTAATTATGAAAACTAAGTGGTCAACTGAATTAATTAACTGTTTTGGAATAAAAAAAAATAAACATTTTGGGCGATTTTTGAATAATTAAAACAAGCGTGATTGAAATTACGCTTCACAACAATTTTTATACAACATTATTTTTCGCGAATGAAGCTCGCCGTTAAACTTAGAGATAAAAATTTAACGGTCCCCCGTATAAACGGTACTGAAAACGAAGCAATTGACAAGAAATTTGAGCCATAGCGAAGAAACCGTTTTGTAGAGAACCACGTCTCCGCCGGACAAGATCGATTCGTCACGAGAAGTTAAACGTGTGATGGGACCAAGATGGAATGAATAAATGACAGAGTTCATCCGAGGGGTAATTAAAACAAATCTAAAACTATTCTAAATAATTTATTTTTGAAGAAAAAAGATTTGGCTCCGCCGGGAATCGAACCCGGGTCTTCCGCGTGACATGCGCGGTATGTTATCCATTACACCACGGAGTCGCTTCCAAACGGTGCCAAATCCTTCCTCTTCACTGACACCTCTCCCACGATCTCGCAAGTTTTGCGAGTATTTACGGGAGATGGACAATTTTTGTCCAATTTTGGGCATCTCTCGACGTTCGTCAATTTTTAAATTATTTTATATTAATTTAGCCGTTATTGTGGAGTAACCACCTATTTTTTAAATTATTTTTTTTATTAAGGATTTGGCACCGTTCGGAAGCGACTCCGTGGTGTAATGGATAACAAACCGCGCATGTCACGCGAAAGACCCGGGTTCGATTCCTGGCGGAGCCAAATCTTTTCTCTTCAAAAATAAATTATTTAAAATATTTTAAAGATAGGTGGTTACTCCACAATAATGGCTAAATTAATATAAAACTATTCTATAGATTGATATTGTAATGGAAATGAACTTTTCTCGCGATTTTAAATAAAAACTGGACAAGAATGAAAACAAATCAGTAGGAAAAATTAAAAACCGAACTTTAGGTATAATAAGCTAAGAAGCATTTATTAAACGACCATATATCGTGAAAATAGATCATTGTGACCGATAAACACACCAAAAATTCAAACGTCCTGTACGTCTGTCAGTTACAAGAATTTTACCATTCAACAAAGAGCATTTAATCTTATCTATCTAGATACAAATAGGGTAACACTTGATCTTCCCCCTTAATTAATTAAAAAAATTAATTAAGCAAGCATGATAAAAAATGCAGAAAATACAAATAAGTCAACTCAAGAAAAACATTGAATTTGAAGTACTTGGAGCTCAACCATTTAATGGTAGTGATGTTTCCATGGGAGGGAAAAAGAACTGAAAGGATTAATTGTAAATAAAAGAAATCCTAAGTTTTTCTCATGTTGTTTTTCTTATTCTTCCTAAATTTATATCCTCCAACAGAATATAAAAAGTTAACTGAGGAGGGCTGAATTTGCATTTTATTTATGTTTCTTGACACCTGGAACACGAAAATGACAGTTTCGGTAATGTCTGATAACATGAACGGCTCAAAATATGGAAGGTTTTGGCTTCAGTACATCATTTTTTTAAGGATATTGGAATTAGAGATGCGAAATCGAAGGCAAAACATCGATGTTTTGAACATCGATGTTTTTGCAATCAAAACATCGATGTCGATTAAACATCGACCACAAAACATCGATGTTCTTGAACATCGATGTTTTTTCACATCGATGTTTTTTAATTTATACAGTCTTTAACATTAACATATTAGTGCCCAAACGTAATTAAATCGATGTTAAAGTGTAAAGCATTTTATAATTCATATTTAATGTATAAAAAATTCGATTTTTCGGACATGTTTTGACAATGACATCATATTTGTTGTTTTAAACATCGATGCTTTTACCATAACAAATTGGTTTTGAACAAAAATAAATATTTTAAAACATCGATGTTTTGGAGAAAAACAAAGCTGTTAATAACATCGATGTTATGGACTAAAACTAATTTTTTTTAACATCGATGTTTTTATCAAAAGAAGTATACTTTAACATCTATGTTTTGACAATAACATCGATGTTTTGGATAAATGTGTATTAACATCGATGTTATGGACAATAACAAAGCTGTTAATAACATCGATGTCATGGACTAAAACAATTTTTTTTTAACATCGGTGTTTTTATCAAAAGAAGTATACTTTAACATCTATGTTTTGACAATAACATCGATGTTTTGGATAAATATTTATTAACATCGATGTTATGGACAAAAACAACTTTTTTTTAACATCGTTGTTCTTAACAAAAAAAAGTATCATTTAACATCGATGTTTCGACAATAACATCGATATTTTTAACAAAAACAAAGCTGTTGATAACATCGATGTTTTTAACAAAGACAAAGCTGTTAATAACATCGATGTTATGGACTAAAACAAATTTTTTTTTAACATCGATGTTTTAATTAAAAACAAGTATACTTTAACATCTGTTTTGACAATAACATCGATGTTTTGGATAAATGTGTATTAACATCGATGTTATGGACAAAAACAAAGCTGTTAATAACATCGATGTTATGGACTAAAACAAATTTTTTTTAACATCGATGTTTTTTTCAAAAGAAGTATACTTTAACATCTATGTTTTGACAATAACATCGATGTTTTGGATAAATATTTATTAACATCGATGTTATGGACAAAAACAAATTTTTTTTAACATCGATGTTTTTAACAAAAACAAGTATCATTTAACATCGATGTTTTGACAATAACATCGATGTTTTTAACAAGAACAAAGCTGTTAATAACATCGATGTTTTTAAGAAAAACAAGTATACTTTAATATACAATAACATCGATGTTGTGGATAAATATATATTAAACTCGATGTTCTGGACAAAAACGAATTTGTTTTAACATCGATGTTTTAACAATAACATCGATGCTTTAGATAAAAAACAACAATATATATATATATATATATATATATATATATATATATATATATATATATATTCTTAACATCGATGTTTTAGTTAAAACAAAGATGCTCTAACATTAAGAAACTTGTTTTCAACATCGATGCTTTTACCATAACAAATTGGTTTTGAACAAAAATAAATATTTTAAAAAATCGATGTTTTGGAGAAAAACAAATTTTTTTTAACATCGATGTTTTTAACAAAAACAAATATCATTTAACATCGATGTTTTGACAATAACAGCGATGTTTTTACCAAAAACAAAGCTGTTAATAACATCGATGTTTTTAACAAAAACAAAGCTGTTAATACTTGTTTTCGACATCGATATTTTGACAATAACATCGATGTTTTTGATAAATATCTATTAACATCGATGTTATGGACTAAAACAAATTTTTTTTACATCGATGTTTTTATCGAAAACAAGTATACATTAACATCTATGTTTTGACAATAACATCGATGTTTTAGATAAATGTGTATTAACATCGATGTTATGGACAAAAACAAAGCTGTTAATAACATCGATGTTAATACATATTTATCCAAAACATCGATGTCGAAAACAAGTTTGTTAATGTTAAAGCATCTTTGTTTTAACTTTAACATCGATGTTAAGAATATATATATATATATATATATATATATATATATATATATATATATATATTGTTGTTTTTTGTCTAAAGCATCGATGTTATTGTCAAAACATCGATGTCAAAACAAAATTATTTTGTCCATAACATCGAGTTTAATATATATTTATTCACAACATCGATGTTATTGTCAAAACATAGATAGTAAAGTATCCTTGTTTTTGTTAAAAATATCGATGTTAAAATAAATTTGTTTTTGTCCATAACATCGATGTTAATAGATATTTATCAAAAACATCGATGTTATTGTCAAAATATCGATGTCGAAAACAAGTTTGTTAATGTTAAAGCATCTTTGTTTTAACTAAAACATGTTAAGAATATATATATATTGTTGTTTTTTGTCCATAACATCGATGTTATTGACAGATTTGTTTTTGTTAAAAACATCGATGTTATTAACAGCTTTATTTCTCTTAAAAACATCGATGTTAATGTCAAAACATCGATGTTATTGTCAAAACATAAATGTTAAAGTATACTCGTTTTTTTTGACAACATCGATGTTAAAAAAAAATTGTTTTTGTCCATAACATCGATGTTAATAAATATTTATCCAAAACATCGATGTTATTGTCAAAACATAGATGTTAAAGTATACTTCTTTTGAAAAAAACATCGATGTTAAAAAAAATTTGTTTTAGTCCATAACATCGATGTTATTAACAGCTTTGTTTTTGTCCATAACATCGATGTTAATACACATTTATCCAAAACATCGATGTTATTGTCAAAACAGATGTTAAAGTATACTTGTTTTTAATTAAAACATCGATGTTAAAAAAAAATTTGTTTTAGTCCATAACATCGATGTTATTAACAGCTTTGTCTTTGTTAAAAACATCGATGTTATCAACAGCTTTGTTTTTGTTAAAAATATCGATGTTATTGTCGAAACATCGATGTTAAATGATACTTTTTTTTGTTAAAAACAACGATGTTAAAAAAAAGTTGTTTTTGTCCATAACATCGATGTTAATACATATTTATCCAAAACATCGATGTTATTGTCAAATTATAGATGTTAAAGTATACTTGTTTTCGATAAAAACATCGATGTTAAAAAAAATTTGTTTTAGTCCAAAACATCGATGTTATTAACAGCATTGTTTTTGTCCATAACACCGATGTTAATAAATTTTATCCAAAACATCGATGTTATTGTCAAAACAAAGATGTTAAAGTATACTTGTTTTTATTAAAAAACATCGAAGTAAAAAAAAATTTGTGTTAGTCCATAACATCGATGTTAATACATATTTATCCAAAACATCGATGTTATTGTCAAAACATAGATGTTAAAGTATACTTGTTTTTGTTAAAAACATCGATGTTAAAATAAATTTGTTTTTGTCCATAACATCGATGTTCTTAACAGCTTTGTTTTTGTTAAAAACATCGAAGTTATTTACAGCTTTGTTTCTGTCAAAAACATCGTTGTTATTTTCAAAACATCGATGTTATTGTCAAAGCATAGATGTTAAAGTATACTTGTTTTTGTTAAAAACATCGATGTTAAAGCAAATTTGCTTTTGTTAAAAATATAGATGTTATTAACAGCTTTGTTTCTGGTAAAAACATCGATGTTAATGTATATTTCTTATGTATTTATTCATTCATTCATTTATTCATATTTATTATATGTTAAAAACATCATTGTTATACCTAAACCATCGATGTCAAAACATATTTATTTTCATACCTAAAAAAAAAAAAAAAAAAAAAGGTCAGCTATTAAAAACATCGATGTTAACATCGGCCCAAAAACATCGATGGTCGGAAAACATCGGCTGCGTAACATCGATGTTAAAAACATTGATGTTTTGCGCAAAACATCGATGTTTCAAAAACATCGACATCGATGTCGCATCACTAATTAGAATATAGATATTTTACCCTCTTCATTCGGACGGATTTTCTTTGCTATCTTGAAAGTTTTGTGACTTCTGTAGCCACTTCATATTGAGTTATAGATGCAAAAAAAATTTTAATTACTATCTAATTACTTCAGTTCATATCTGATTATTGCCTATCGGTCGCTATTATTTGGGAGGTTTTCGGGTTTCATGCTATTAACTGAACAGGATGGCTTTTTAAAAAACGAATTGAGCTCCGATTTCTGATAAGCTCCTTTTGAGGTCTCATCATTTTTACTACTTCTGCTGTTTTTTTTTTTGTTTTTTTTAAGTTTTGTTTGATTAGGTAATTCAGCAGCCCAACAAGTCGAGTTCATTCCTCGGTTAGAGTGATATATTTATGTATTTGGAAAAAAGAACATAACACATTTTTTTCCGCTTCCACAATTGTGATAAAGTTCAGTGAGTTTAGTTGAAAAGATTACTTTAAAAAGTTTGATATTATAAAATGTTGATAAAAATAAGAATTATTGAGGTGAGAAAAAAAATCAGTTAATTTGATAGTTAAAATTCAAATCAATTTTCTCAGGTAATATCCATGAAACAATCCATCAGTTTCCCATATAAAAATTAGAAGCAAATAAAAAGAAAAATATGACTCATGCGATTGATGCTTCTCACACACTCCCCCCCCCCCCCCCCCCACACCTCTTTAATACGGATACTAATATTATAGTTATGAATAAATTTAATAGGAATAGACAATTTTTATTAATCTATATAAATAAAGATGAAATTCTGTTTGTTTATTTGTTTGTTCGTTCTTTATAGAAATCCATACCGTTTGTCCTAAATTCTCCAAATTTCGCTCAGTGGTTCTTTCATAACAGGTGCAAACACCTGTCCATATTAAAATTGCAAAACTTCAGTCGATCTTCAGCTGATATTCTTTATTGTATTTATACTTAGTAAATAGAATTGTACTATTTATAAAAATAGTTTTGATCTCGCTATACATTTGTTTTTACAAAATCGACTGTTTGAGCCGATAAAAGTCGCTCTTTAAGGATTTAAAAAATGAAATTTTCCTGGTGAAACCGGTATATACAGCTAGTAGTTAATAAGAGAAAAAATAGTGTAAGTAAATGTGCGGTAAATATAAACTGATCTGGATTTGTATAACTGATACATGGTAAATAAATTTCTTATCTTGGATGATTTCCCTTCAAATATATTTGATTGTATTTCTGTAAACCACAAGGAACGAAAGCGATGCTTTCTAAGGACGGATTTCTCCGTTTTCGCAAGTATCTTTTATTCGATAGAAAAAAATAAAACAAAAAATCTAAGAAGGAGAAATTTTCTTTAAGCTTGTGAATAAAAACATTGAATTTTTTTGCCACATAAAAGTTAGCATTGCATTTTAAGCCACGAAGATCCAACAATTTAAATCTACTTCGCAAAAAAATCATTATTATTGCTGGAGAAAACAAAACAAATAATAAAAAAGAAATGAGATAGGATTTTATAAAACGGAATTCGTTTGTCATTCAACAGACGAGCATAGAGACAATGGGGTACTACGTTTTCCCCCAAGACATGACAAGGATTTGAACATGTAAGTCTCCGGAAAGGGTATGTTCATTGGTAGGCGGTGGAGGGAAGCGAAGGACATGTACCACATCTTCAGAACATGAGAAACCTTCTCCTGCCTAAATGGCATTAATAATTCTTGAGATATCTTCAGACATCAGACAAAACGTCTGAGAGAGAGATAGGTCAAATCTCCGGAGGTAAGGAGAATCCATTAAAAATACAGGTATATAGTCGAAAAAGTTTTTCGAAATAATGTACAGAAATGAAAAATTTATTATAACTTATATATGTATATATATATAAGGCACATGGGGTGATCATATCACGCGTCCTATGCAAGACTGGTTTGATAAAAAAAAAAAAAAAAATTTAAGAGGAGTCAATTTAAGTAACTTATTTTTCCCTTCCTTTGATATCCGTTGCCCCTGCTTTATCCGATACTTAAAATGTTTCAGGAATGATCATTATCGCTGCCTTTAAGCTGACTTGCGCAGAGATATTTCATATCTCTAAACATTTGAAATATCAAATGCATCGTGAAATATTATTTCTACTATTTCATTTATATTTCTTATAATTGGCATTACTTTATTTCTTTTAAACAAATATTCTGTTTTTGATGGATGGAATAATAATGTTTGAATATAAATGAAAAACAAACATCAACAGTTATTTTAAAACCAATATTAACTTATCATCAGAGCTTTAATTATTTATCTTGTAATAATTTATCCATAACTTTTTAGTTGTTATTTTATACTACTTTTAAAAAGACCAATTCGTATCAATAACATGCAGAAAAATTTATTAAATTGGATTAATTTATTAATTGAAACACCTTTGGCCGTTGGATAAATCATGGAACAGGGTTCGGCCTTAAAGAAAATTCAATCCAAAAAAAAAAAAAAAAATTGAGAAGATTGTCAGAGGCAAACCTGACTTGAATATTATCGAACCAATAACAATGGCTGCTCAGATGACTTGAAGAACAGTCCGAGACCATCCATCAATAGTAATTTCTTTTTGTTGTGAGGGAGGTTACTCGAAAATTAACATTTTTAGAGCATGCTTTCTCAATTTGTATTAGTAATGGATTTTATTTTATTTATTAATACAAATATATTAACAAGATGAGCTAACGTTCAATGATAGGGTTTAATTCATCGAATTAAAAAAAAAAAAAAAAACAGTTGGTACTTAAGTAGCTATGCTCATTTTCGAAAGTTTCTAAAAATTTTTAAATAACTTTTTAAAAATATTTTTTTTCAAAATAACATAATGATTTTAATGATGATAATGACTAATTTAATAATATTGGAATTTAAAAAATAAAATTTTATTATTATTTATTTTAATAATACACATTTAAGCGATTATCGAAATATTATTTTCAAAATGGTGTTATTAATGACGATAATTCATTAGAAAAAAAGACAATTAATCTCAAGCAGTACGATTTTCAATTTACCATACATTACATAACTGTTTTTAAGAAGGAAGATTTTAACATTACGTAAAATATTTACATATAATTTTCTTATAAAATGTATACTATCCTTTCATATGATAAAAACTTGAAGGTTTTGCGCACCTAACGGTATTATACAGGGAAGCCATTATTGGCGACTGCTTGACTGAATATCGGATTATGCAAATAAATCGAAAGAAGTAAAATTTTATTTAATTATTCGTTATTTGAAGCATTATTAAAGTAACCTAGATAGATATAGAACTCCTTAGGCTGGGAGGTGGGTAGGCTTACATGTCTTAAACTGGGTCCCAACTAGAAACTTGAGGAAATCCTGGAAGTTACACCTTTAAGTAAAACCCTGACCAGTAAAGACGCAGGAACAGATGCTCCCCGACAGCTGGTGACCTCCACGTCATTGAACGACCTTCCCCAGTGCCTTACCTTGGCAGATCATGGAATGAAGGACCAGACCACACGAGGCCTCCCCTGTTCCTATTGAACCATATGCAGTATGTGCCATGTTCAGAAAACCCCATACGGCATAATAGTGGAATTGCATATTACTGAAAGGACTTACCTACATCGGCAGGAAACTGTCAAGAACCTTTTATGTTATAATATATAATTTCTATGTTCGATTTTTTTTAAATCTTTACAATATGCAGAAGAACAAGAATTGTATATGAATTGAAACAAAAAGCGTACAAACATAATTTATATGCGGTGTTAAACCACCTAAAATGCACATAAATTGGCGGGGATAACTAAATCGACTAAGTCATTAAAAAATAGACAAGTTAACCTCCTAGTGTCACAGAAAAATATTTTTATGAACATTTTATAAAATCGGTTAGATTAAAAAAAAAATATAAATACACCGAAAAAAGAGAGTATAAAACCAAATACTTTTGAAGTAATCTGCAACCGCAGCGTTTACCTGATTGACTTAGCTACTTTGATTTGTTTCAGATCAGATGCAGATGGAAAACATTAGAAAAGGGGCACTAACACCAGCTCGAACTAACATCTAACTGTTTGCTATGGTTTGGTTTAGTGTAAACGCGGCTTATTGCTCTCGCCATTTCCAACGATATCAACTTTACCGGAAAGTGTTATTTTTTATTTTTCAAATATTTTTTTTGAAAGTTAAATGTATTTCACTGCTTGTTTTATTAAACCAGTGAACCCTAATTTTTTTCCGTTATTGCGCTTCCATTGCCCATATCAACTTTGATTTGTCAAAGGAACCCGTGATCAGATGGAAAAAAGTTGAACAGGAACTTAAATCCTCTGCTTGTGTTAACATTTACAACTTGGCTGTCATGGTTTTAACTGCATGCCATACTGTCCTTAAGTTGACGAAACAATTTTCCACCTAACAGTTTCTATCTTATATTAGTTATTCTTTGATTAAGATCAACCGTTGTTTAATCGCACCTTTAATTTTTATCATGAAGTACTTGATCTCAAATTGAACTTTAAATGATCAATGTTTAATTAAATTTTCAGCCCATTTTTCCTAGAGTTTTTTTATCCAATGCCTCTAATTTTAAACACCACACCATCTCCTTCAACGTTGGATAAGCGAGCATGAGTGTGGACCCATTATATCTGCAATTCTGGTCACATTTCAAATCGCCATGAAGGAAACCCAAATTATATGATGATAAAAGAATTAATTAAAAAAAAAAATCAGACATTACATTAATATCCCATTTAGAGAAAAATCAACTTTCTATTCCACTTTACAAGCCCTGTAAAAATAAGTAGCTACTAATGACTTGAGGAAAGATCAAGAAACTGAAGAGACATGCAATGGTCATTTAACATTTGAAAAGAAAATAAGTATTGTAGACAGGAAGCAAGGAAATGTTTTCTCTCGATTTCACCAAGGACTGACAGATGAACTATAACAAGTTTTTTATTAGTACCCTAACATTCACGTCCTGGCAATTAAATTATATTTTTGTGTCAAGTTCTGAAATAGTAAGAGAAATGGATCGTGCTCTAATGCCTGTTTTTACACTGAGATAAAATGTTAACGAAAACGTAAAGTGCAAATTTAACGAAAAATTAAAATATTACGATAATTTAAATTAAGTCAACAATAGAAATCAGCGCTTATCATCCTCCCCAAAAGCATTAAAGTAAGTTTGTAATTATTATGTTTTAAATAATCTAGTAAAAATCACGATTTGTATCATTGAAATCAATAAATAGAAATCATGTTGTGATTTATATATTTAAAATGCTATAAAAAAGCTTTAATTAATTCGGAATTTTGTCTATTTTTCGACTATTCAAGATTTATTATTATTTACTTTCACTTACCTATACATGAAATATATAGTAAGGGAAAGTATTGCGATAGTGAAACTTTTTACGGTTTTGATAAAACTGGGTATTTGATTTATTTATATGCCCTTGATACGACTGCAAAAATTTCATCAAAATAAATCAACCGGAGGGCGCACTTTATTTCATAACTTTTTTTCCCATTCTTACTTTTTTTTTCGATTTTCTCAAAAATAACTTCAACGATTTTGATTAAACTCGTCAAGTTTAATAAGAATCAAGTATTCTTTAATACCAGGTAAGCTTTTTCATTATTAAAATGTTCTTTAAATGGCCCAAAAAAAAGGAAGGGTCCTTTTTTGGTTTTCCTATAAACTACCTATTTTTTGTATATATGGCGAAACTATCTGTCTCTCGTTTTGCCTAAAAATAAGGAATGGCTAAGTATGAAATATGAAAAGAATCAAGTAATCATATACAGGAGAAACAAAGAAAAATATTTCGTCAACTAATAAAACACGTTGATCACACGCGTGCGCATGCGCAGTACGCCTTCAATGACCGACCATTGTTTTTAATGAAAGATGTTCTATTCTTTTAATGGAAACTAGCTGTAGGGCCCGGCTTCGCTCAGGGAGTTGTGGAATAGGTGGAATGAAAGAATAACTTTAAAATGTAATAGTACAGAAAGATAGACCAATTAATCATGATTAAAACAAAATTTGTACCATCCTGAAACTTCAGTTTAGTATTAGTGGTCAGTTTCGAAACCTCAGAGTCCGCCCATTGCGGTTCTCTCAATGTGTTTTCTTCCCTTTTCTTGATTAAGAAAAATTATTTTGGTAGCAAATATGTCCTGGTATGTACCGTTTTTTATGGTTTCTATGTTTTGATTCCATTGAGACCATTCTCATAATGATACCGCATCCTTATCAAGTTGAGCAACTTCTCCTTTTTCGAATTCGGTTGAAAATTTACGAACAGAATTGAACTATTAAACAGAAATATTATATGAACACTTTATTTTCGATACATATTCCATTAGGTTATATCTTTTATTCATATTATCTATTTTATTCAGTGTTAGTTTTTATTCGCTCACTTCTTTTGTTGTTAATTTACTCCTTTATTGTATATTGATTAAAGGCAATGTTTCGACCAATTCCTTCCTCTTCTGTAAAACTTAAAAGTCGCTTAGGAATCCAGTTGGTTTTGTTTATTTTTAATTTCAATTCATTGCAGAGATGTAATGACCTTATTGAAAAATAAAAAGGAAAAAATAATTATTTATACATATCTCGTGTAATTTAAAGAAAACAGCTGAAACTAAAACCATAACAAACCGAACTAATGAACGATAACCTTATCAATTGAGCTTAGCTAGCGCTCCTGGCTTCCAAATGTCGAACTAAATTTTTTCATTCATTAACTCGCCTGGGCTTATTAAAGGGGCCAATTACATGTAGCGAGAGATTTAAAATTACAGCCCTTGTCCCTTCAACATTACACACGTAAAATGAAAACTGAAACCTTCTTCATCGTTAGGGGCATTAGGGCAATATGACGACATAACATTTTTGATAGTACGTGTAGTCGTTTTTCAGCCTTTTCGGCACGCACATTGTACACTTTGCTTTATAATATATATTGATTATTTATTTCATTGTAACTATGTAACTAACGGGTTAGATTTCAACAACTTCATAGAGTTATAAAATCAGACGACTTAAAGTAAGTATAGCCGAATCATCACAAGTAAAATCTTTTATTTATTAATAAACAAAATTAGTGTACTTTAGAGAGCAAATACAAACAAAAATAATTAAATGTATGTGGGGTCATTCCATATCAAGTGGTCCAAAGTGGTCGCACGATCATTTTAGAAAAAATTATAATTTTACCACCAATTACGTATGGAATCAGTAGTTCAAATCTATTTTTTTAAAAATTTTAGGATCAACCGTTTCAAAATGGCAGCCATTTTTGTTTCACCTTTCAGGCCGAGTTTTACTTTCACTTACCTATATATGAAATATATAGTAAGTGGAAGTATTGCGATCGTGAAAAAATTCGACTTCCGGTTTTCAACGGAAATACACGTTTTGGGGTCCCCTGAGTCGAAATGACCAAGTCCCGCGAAATGGTCTGTGTGTGTGTGTGTGTGTGTGTGTGTGTGTGTGTGTGTGTGTGTGTGTGTGTTTGTGTGTCTGTGTGTGTGTGTGTGTGTGAACAGACTAGCTCAAAAACTATAAACCGTGCGATCCTGAAATTGGGTATTTAGTGTAGGTATATGCCCGCGATGTGACAGCATAAATTTCATCAAAATTACCTAAAGGGAGGGGGTAATTTTCTTAACAACTTTTTAGGTTTTTTTCGATTTTCTCAAAAACAGCTCTAACGATTTTGTTTGAACTGAGTATTTCATCTATTTATATGCCCGAGATATGACTGTAAAAATTTCATCAAAATTGATTAACCGGAGGGGGGACTTTACTTAATAAATTTTGTAACATTTTCACGTGTTTTTTTGATTTTCTCAAAAACGGCATAACGATTTTGATTAAACTTAGTATTTGATCTATTTATATGCCCGAGATATGTCTGTAAAAATTTCATCAAAATTGATCAACCGCAGGGGGCACTTTACTTAATAAATTTTGTATCATTTTTACGTGCTTTTTTTATTTACTCAAAAACGGCTTTCACGATTGTGACCAAACTGGGTATTTGATGTATGTATATGCCAAATATGTGATAGCCAACATTTCATCAAAATTGATCAACCGGAGGGGGGACTTTACTTAATAAATTTTGTAACATTTTCACGTTTTTTTTTTATTTACTCTAAATCGGCTTTAACGATTTTGATCAAACTGGGTATTTAATGTATTTATATGCCCGAGATATGACTGTAAAAATTTCATCAAAATTGATTAACCGGAGGGGGGACTTTACTTAATAAATTTTGTAACATTTTCACGTGTTTTTTTGATTTTCTCAAAAACGGCTCTAACGATTTTGATTAAACTTAGTATTTGATCTATTTATATGCCCGAGATATGTCTGTAAAAATTTCATCAAAATTGATCAACAGCAGGGGGCACTTTACTTAATAAATTTTGTATCATTTTTACGTGCTTTTTTATTTACTCAAAAACGGCTTTCCCGATTGTGACCAAACTGGGTATTTGATGTATGTATATGCCAAATATGTGATAGCCAACATTTCATCAAAATTGATCAACCGAAGGGGGGACTTTACTTAATAAATTTTGTATCATTTTCACGGGGTTTTTTATTTACTCAAAAACGGCTTTAACGATTAATAAAAATAAGATATGAATGTAGAAAAATGTGTGACTTTGGGAAATGATATTTAACAAAACACGTCAATTTCTTATCTAAGTAAGTTAGTAAGTGAAAGTTGTGTGTTGCGCGCACGCACCAGATTTTTTAGTTTTTAAGCTCTCACAGAAATCTCATTTTCTCAAGACTGGTAAGTCATAGACTAATAATTCAAACACAATTGTTTTCCTTAAAGTCTGTTCTATATTTTGTGTTCTCTTTATTATTTGAATATTAAAATAAAAGTACTCTTAACCCGTATATTCTTTACCTAATTTTTTTATGAATTTTTTAAGTTCACATTTTTTAATTTTTTGTTAATGTTATGCTTTAATATCCTGGTGGGCTAGTTGATAAAAACCTCATTTTTTTACATGTTATGCTTACATACAACATAAACCAACTGTATGAAATTTTAACTTGTATATTTGAGTACTTTGGTAGCTACGAATTTTTGAAAATGGCCATTTTCGTGATCATTTAACAATGCGTAAACTTGATCATACTTCATTAAAATTTTATATTAATCTAATCTTAATTTGTGGGTGACCACCATTTTAAATTATTTTTAAATAATTTATTTTTTGAAGAGAAAAGATTTGGCTCCGCCGGGAGTCGAAACCGGGAAAATAAATTACATTAAAATTTTACTATTTGTGAATTTTTCACTTTTAATAACCCTTATTAATTGTTTTGTTTTTTAATTTTATCCATGTCCAAAAAAAAAAATAACATTGGGTCTAATTATAATTAAAATCTACTCTACTAAATTTTTATTATTTTTTTTAATAAAAAAGTAATTAAATTGATAAAATTAAAAACAAAACAATTAATAAGGGTTATTAAAAGTGAAAAATTCACAAATAGTAAAATTTTAATGTAATTTATTTTCCCGGGTTCGACTCCCGGCGGAGCCAAATCTTTTCTCTTCAAAAAATAAATTATTTAAAATGGTGGTCACCCACAAATTAAGATTAGATTAATATAAAATAATTTAAAAATTGACGTATGTCAATAAATATCATAAATTGGACAAAATTTGTCCACTTCCCGCTACAACTCGCAAAATTTGTGAGATAGGGGGAGTAGGTATCAGTGAAGAGGAAGGATTTGCTCTGCCTCGAGCCGAGCTCTGTGGTGCAGTGGTTAGCATCCGCGCATGTAACGCGGGAGACCCGGGTTCGATTCCCGGCGGAGCCAAATCTTTTCTCTTCAAAAAATAAATTATTTAAAAATAATTTAAAATGGTGGTCACCCACAAATTAAGATTAGATTAATATAAAATTTTAATGAAGTATGATCAAGTTTACGCATTGTTAAATGATCACGAAAATGGCCATTTTCAAAAATTCGTAGCTACCAAAGTACTCAAATATACAAGTTAAAATTTCATACAGTTGGTTTATGTTGCATGTAAGCATAACATGTAAAAAAATGAGGTTTTTATCAACTAGCCCACCAGGATATTAGAGCCTAAAGTTAACAAAAAAATGAGAAAATATGAACTTTAAAAATTCATAAAAAAATGATGTAAAGAATTTACGGGTTAAGAGTACTTTTAATGAAAGCTACTTAGTTAGGTTTATTATCATGCCAAAAATCAGCTTTGGCGTACATGCCCTTGTAACCAAAACACCCTCAAAAACGATGTTTTGAGAATTTAAAGCAGTTGTTTTCAATAGCACTTTTCAAGTATTGGATTTCAAAATATTCAAATAATAAAGAGAACACGAAATATAGAACAGACTTTAAGGAAAACAATTGTGTTTGAATTATTACTCTATGACTTACCAGTCTTGAGAAAATGAGTTTTCTGTGAGAGCTTAAAAACTTAAAAATCGGCCTGAAAGATGAAACAAAAATGGCTGCCATTTTGAAACGGTTGATCCTAAAATTTTTAAAAAACTTGATTTGAACTACTGATTCCATACGTAATTGGTGGTAAAATTATATTTTTTTCTAAAATGATCGAGCGACCACATTGGACCACTTGATATGGAATGACCCCACATTCATTTAATTATTTTTGTTTGTATTTGCTCTCTAAAGTACACTAATTTTGTTTATTAATAAATAAAAGATTTTACTTGTGATGATTCGGCTATACTTACTTTAAGTCGTCTGATTTTATAACAATGTAACAAAAAAGTTTAGGAATTCTAGGCTATAAGAAAACTGCGGATCCTTATTAAGGTATCACTGTATTTTTCATATTTGCGTTTATAAAATCAATTACATCCAGTATGCCTCCTCATAACTCGGTTTCTGAATGACATAACCTAAGAGAAAAAACCAAAACAAACGGAAGTTGAGATATTAAAAGTTGCATCGGTAATGCTGCCATGATGCACCAAGTTATACAATGAGAAGCGTCATTTGCAAAGACAGTATCCTTCCGCTTTATTACATCCGACCACTTTCCCTTGCGCCCATTGGATACAGTTACATCCGCTTCACAGAAGAAAAATCTTAAAATTATATGACAATTCATAAAATTATAGTAATAAGAAAGTATAATTTGCTCCTCCATCAATCGTTCGGCACCGGTCCGCATTTTTACTGCCAATTAAAAAAGTTTGTCTCAGGAATAATTTTATCTTTTATTCGTCTGTATGTAATGGGAACTCATAAAATAAAATAAAATTTGGATAAAGAGAAAGAATGATCCAAACGTGGGTGGACCCAGCCGGTAGTTATATTATTAAGGGAGAGCTGCAGTTTCAAATAGGGATGCGACATCGATGTCGATGTTTCTTAAACATCGATGGTTTGTGAACATCGATGGTTGTGTGTAGATGTTAACATCAATGTTTTGACTAAATTGAAATATTTTTTTTAAACATCGATTTTGTGACAAAAAGAAAAATGTTCTTTCTTAACATCGATTTTATGTTATTCTTAACATCGATTTTATGATATGTTTTAACAAAAACAAAGATTTTTTTAATATCCACATCCATATTTGACAATATATTACCTGCTTTACCTGCCCTTTCTTGTTTCTGTAAAATGTTAAACTTCAGATAGGTTTTTGAAATATGAAAACGCAAAACCATGGTATCATTTGTATAACTTATATACTCGTAAGGCAGCTGCAAGCAAAATCTTTTAAAATATTCGCCAGAAATATGATTCTCTTAACATAATAGGGAAGCGACATCCATGTATGAATATTTTTGGGTCCTAACAGGTTAATCTTTAATAAATGAAAATGAAAAACCATCAAATTCGAAAACATCGACTTGTTTATACATTATTAATGAAAAAAAAATGTTTTACACTTAAACATCGATTTAAATGTAAAATCGGTCCTAATATTCTAATAATTAATGTTTAAAGAATGTATATATTAAAAAACATTGATGTTCTTAAACAAAAGTTGAAAGTTGAATTTTATCTTTAAATGCCAAAATTTTTTCCAAAAGGGACTGCTGCTGAAAAATGTGGAAAGTGAGTTTTTCTTAAAAAAATCATTTTTAAAAACGTGAAATGGAGAAGACAAAATGTTATATTTTGTTTTGTGTTTTACGAGGTTTGTTCTTGTTTTTCATGATTACCTGTGTTTGTCTGTGTTTTTTTTTTTTGTTGTTTTGTTTTAAATATCCCTACTTTATAAATATAATTACATTCGCTATGATTTATAATAAATACCTTGAGATCTTTTTTATTTCATGATCTATACATTAGTAAAATAATGAACTTCAGATACGGGCCGTTGTAATAACCATATTATAATGCCTCTTTCCAAATGTTCAAACGCAGCCAGAATGAAATTGGCACTAGACCCTTATTATGATATTCCGCACTTCCTTCCTTCATCCAATTTTGCGCTCAAAATCAGTTCATTTGTTCTATTTTACTTATTTATTCTATATAATATTTATTTATTCTAGTTTACTTATTATTCTCAGTTTGTCAGGTATATTTGCATATATTATATCATATAATATTTGCATTTCTAGCCTGTTTATACAAATAATCGAACTCTCAATTAATACAAAATAATTCCCTTTAAAAACTTATACGCCAACATAGGGAACAGAGCTCGATATAATTTCTATCTCTTTGATTCTTTTTTCACTGATCGCTAGATCCCCTTTAACTTTGAGCCAAATGGAACGTGTCGTTATTGAAATATAGGCTAAGCAATGAAAAATAAGTTTGTGGCAGGCGTCCAAGAAAATAGTCAGTCCATAATTTATTTTATTCTTCCAGAAAATATGAAGCCTTCATTTTTTTTCCAACACGAAAAAAAAAATGATCATAATAGAATTAAAGATGCAGGTCAATAAGTAATACATATTTGGAATTGAAACATGTGAGGTGAAGGTTGAGGGACCCAGTTTTCGCGGCATGCGCTGTACGGGCTCCCTCAGCCATATCATAATTTTTTACGCTGCAAGATGAATAACCTTCAATAACAGCCTTCATTCGAACTCTCAAACGTATTAGAAGTAATACTACAACTAAAAATAACAGAAAAGAGATTACGTATATGAGGCTAAAATGTTTGTTTCGAATTAGATAAGGACACAATGAAAATAGTAACAAATGAGAACACACAAGAATTCAAGCATTTAACACTAGAAAGACGGGAGCTAAGTATATACCTATATTGCCTGAAAGCAGTCAAAATGACTGCATTATGAAAAAATAACTAATGCGCAAAGAAATTTGTTTAACAGTAATTTTTAATATATTTTATATCAATTACAGTCATATAACAAGTTATTAATAAGTATTAACAATAAAAAAAATGTATTTCAGTTCGAAAAAAAAATAATTTATACATTATCTGGACATTTTAAGAAAATGAAAGTGCAAATCTTTTTGGATGTACATCTTCCGCAAACATACTTTTTACATTTTTGACAAATATTATTTGTTTTGTTATTGTGGCAAAGTCGTATTTGACAAATTTTTCGTTTGGTAGCAACAACAACGATTAATTAACCCATTTATAAGTTGTAGAAAAAGTCACAAAATTATAAGAAGCTGTGTCATTATTTAAATCATTATTTTATTAATTGAAATTCAAAAGCAGTCAAAATGACTTGCTTAGGCAATCTAGTGTTAATGTACGTACTCACTAAAATCTTAAAGCATTTATCGAATTTTAATATAAACATAATAAAAACATTTTGTATTTATACAAATTAATTCATATATTGTATACGAATATACAATATATGAATTAATTAAACGCTGTCTCTTTTAGCAGTTATTTTTAATTTCTGTAATACAGAATTATCCGCCGTTAAATGTTTATTAAACTATAAACTCCTTTAATTGAACTGTAATTGATCTATTCATAATATATTATTCTTAATTCACCTAAATATTAAATAAAATCTAACCAGCATGCTGGTTAGATTTTATTTAATATTTAGCTGCTGCTAATATAAGCTGCTGCAGCAGCTTAAATAAATGCATAAGCATGAAATAAAACAGCATAACGAAATAGCCAGGGACGGATTTAGCACCAAATTTGAGGGGGGGGGGCTCACAACCAACACCGGTCTCATTGTTAAGTGCCTTTTGCCCGACAGCATTTATGTTTTCGAAATTTTCATTCGAAAGAACTGCGATCTAAGCAACCAAAAGGGTTTAGTATCTCATTTAGGGTTTAGTAACTATGTACTTATATTATTCTATCAAAAAGTGATCTCAGAGAATTCAATTTTGAGAAAAAAGTTAAATAACTAAAAATAAAAAACCGGCAAGCTAAAACGTAAAAGTAAGCATTTTGGATTTGTTTTTCTTTTAATTTGTAATGATTAAGCAAATTCCTCATGTGACGCAGATTAAATGTTCCACTGTTTGTTTCGAACCGTACCATGTGGGTGAGACCAGTCTGGAATCTGTGTGGGCCTTAGGAAAGTAGGTCTGTGGGAATGTTAACGCGTAGTAAATTTTTGTAATTACACATATTTTGTGTATTGTAACATGCTTTACCTTTTAAAATACATTTGTAAATATACAAAAGTTTAGGAAATTTAAAAAAGTCGAAATGTCTGAAAAATAACTACTAAAAAGTAACTCTGAGACAATTCTCCTGGAGACTAAACTCTTCAACCCCTTTGAATTTTAAACTGATTGTTAATGGAAATTGGTCATGGATATGTAAAATTGTTGACAGCGTAATTACGGATTTCATTTGACGGTTTTGATTTGTTTAAAAAGTTACGATGTTTGCAGGAAAACTTAACCGAATTCACAGTTTTTCGGTGTGTCTGATGTTGAGAATATTCTACAGTAATTTAATACTGGTAATAAACCAGTGTTTGTATGCTAAATAGCATGACTGACCATTCTTTGCTAACCGGATAAAATTTTATTTGCCTATTACTTACAAAAAGTACTTTTACAGGGTGAATAGTGATTACTCGTGTTTGATTGATCTAGGGACTTAGAGATTGATGATTGAAATACCAAAGGAAAATAAATAAAAAGAGAAGATTACCGTATACGTATTTTTTTATTCAAAGAAATAATAAACTCTTCCACATTTCAGGGAATTACTATTAGAGATCAAAGGACTCACAATATAATATCACACAAAATAAACACACTATAATAAAACTCAAACAAATAAAAATGTTTACCCCTAAGAAAAAAAAAGATAAATGAATATTATTTTTCTACGCCTTTCAGGAATGTTCGATTTGGAACTAAATATAAGAGGCAATGGACTAGGGTCCTAGTCTTGCTCTGAAGATCCAACCATATGGTTACTTTAGTGTCACTGTATCGTTGCAAGTAGTTTCTTTTTGTAACTTGAACTTACATTAATTTTTATCAAATTACTTCTTGTAAGTTATTAATTTGAGCTTTTACTGTTTGTCTGACGTAAATTATAATTATTCGTAAATAAAAATGATTTCAACCCATATTGGTGTTACAATACTTATGTAAAATATTTTTTTAGAAAAATAAAATAGAATGAATAATTGACGATTTAAAAAAAAAAATTAATACAACAAAGAATTTAATAAGGGCAATATATGTTCTGGCATCCTAGTGTCTCATTGAATGTGGTAAGTCTAGTAAGCTGTTCTCTTTTTTCCAGGGTTTTCACGATCACTTTTATATCCATATCTTAAATTTCATTTCGATTAACAGGTATAAAAAAAAACAAAAATAAAATCAAATAACTCAGTGCGATTGGTACGAAGTTAGCACTGATTCAACTATGTCTCAGACCGTGTTAAAATCGATTATGGTGGCGAACATTTCTATAAAACATCTTAAACATTTTGTTTTAGATTTTAACACTTGCAATATTTCATGAAATCTCCGACTATCGTATTTGGCCAATTATTTGACTGGTGAAATGTGATGTATTTTTTATTTTAATAATGCTTGAGTCGGCAAAAGTGACGATGGTTTCTCAGCATTCACTGGTTTAGATGGACGTCATAGTGTTAATATTTCATAAAAAAAATTTATATATTTGTATTTTGTTAATAATTAATAACAGAATAAGTTTCAGTTATTAATGAGTATAATTATCATGATGCTTTCATAAATTTGTTATAGATAACGTCAATTCGTATAAGCAAATTTTCACATTTACATGATTTCAGTTGGCTCACACCTGAGATTTCATAGTCGGTTCTTATAAATAGACGACCTTGCTTTCCTCTTCAAGATTATTTTATATGGACAGGGATTAATAGACAAATAAAATAATATATAAACTTCAATCGACGACGATAATCTAACGCTTCAGTTATTTTCCATTCACAAATTCTTCAGGACTAATGGAAAATAATTCGACTATTAACTATTATGTTTCGATAACAAAGGAACGTTATAAATTTATTTTCGTTGATAAGTATTGTCCGATCCGGACGATTAATTTGTCCTTAACAATAAGTCAAATTATTACAAAGGCATAGAGGAAAATTGAATAATCGATGTAAAATGAATAAAGGCTATTGGTCAGAGCAAATTGGATTAAGTGGTCATAAATTATTCCTTAGGACAATGGAACGGGTTGGACATCCTCAATTAGTTTATTAGATCGTAGTTTGAATTTTCTTTCTAAGGTCAAAATTTATGGAGGAAAATAATTTGCGATAGCATTTTTATTTCTAAAACATTTTAAGTACTAAATATTTAATGTTCTGATATAGAAATAAAACATTTAATTTCGAATTATGGATATGCAACAGTGCGTTTCAAAAAGCATTTGGTTAAATAAAGTTATTTCAATTTCGAATGTTTTGACACAGCAATTTTTGGTATTTGAAACTGTTGGGATGTCCAAGTCCTCTCATATTACGTCATTCCGATAAAGGCTTGTTGGTCCACTATTTTACGCAATCGATTGGTAGGAGTGAATTCTTTGAATGTTCCAAATTGGAACGACTTAGGAACGATCTATGAATAAATTATTGTGGGTGATAAACAATAATTGAAGGTTAATTAGTACATAAAGGCTCTAAGTTTCATTTTTGAAAAAAAATAGAATAATTTTTTTATGATTTTTTGAAATTTAGTCATTTTTCAATTTAAAATAATTAATTTGTAAGTTTTAAATAATTTTAATTAAAGATGCTTAAAGCTGAAGAAAAAGGGTCGACATAAACGAAAAAGTTAGGACTGGCCCAAACTTTATAACAGTGGTAAGAATGGCAGAGGGTCTGAATTCAAAGTTCCGCTTAAAGTTTATTTAAAGAAAATTTGTCTGGTGTTTTTTTTCTAAACTCGAAAATCAATATCAAATTCGATTTGAGCATCAAGTGATAGTGTAATATATTCCTTCGAACCTATTCAAAACTTTTTTTGGGGGGGAGGGAAATGTTAACCCTTAGATATATGATTATTTTAATTAAAAAATCTTGTTAATGCTTTACATACTATAGAATAAAAAAAAAAAAATTGCTGTGCTAGATTTTTATAAAAAATAACTGGATAAACCAAAATCATTTTGTGCCACAATTCAAACCACAATTGGTTGAAAAAAGTGCATTTAAAAAGATATACATAATTATATTATAAATATATGGTACTACCCTTCAAGTATACACATGTCCATTTAGAAATAAAATACTTGTGTCAGGGAAATGTGGAAGAAATCCGAATGCTACTGTCTAAAGCAAATCTACAATTGTAGACATGAAAAAAACTAGCAAAACACGATTCCTTCACCCCCAAAACAAGAATTGAAGGGGTCGGGGCAAAATAGTGCCGAGCAACATTTTTGAGAAAAATAGACTTCAGCTGCAGTATGCTGTATATTACGTAGGACTATATGTCTATGATGGAAATGCCACCTAAATATGACTATAGAGGCTCTAAATAGTCATATTCAGGTAGCATTTCTAGCATAGACATATAGCCCTACGTAATATACAGCAGACTGCAGCTACAGTTTATTTTTGTTAAAAACGTTGCTTGGCACTCACTATTTTGCCCCGACCCCTTCAATTATTGTTGTACCGCCAAGAGTGCAATTTCAGTACGAGGCGCCAAGAGACACTGAGGTTACAAAAATATATCATTCCTTCAGAGGAACACGAAGAGTTAATCATCAAAGGTGATTTATAATGAAGAGATAGTCTGCATACTCTTTAAACCCTTCATATTTATTTTAAGAGGGTGAATCTATGAGCATAGATTAGTAATATGAAGGTAGAGAGGTAAATCTAACATAAGAATGTCGGTATGACTGGGCTATAACTGTTCTAAACTAGATTTTAAGGATTAGAGGTGCGGATAACTGCGAAAAATCTCATTTTTGCCAAATATTTCAGTTAGAACTTTGTCAAGGTGCCGGATAAGATAACTACAATCACGATACCAACGACTGCTGCGGTAGTAGATTGGTAATGAGTGTCGTGAGGGATCGGAAGCACGCGGTAATTCAAGAAGGAAGGATGAAAGTAAGAAGATACTTGTGTGAACAGATGGTACTACATCTGCTCATTTAAATCGATGAAGTCAATATCGATCAATACTTAGAAGAAGAAAAAGAGAGAATATAAAAAAAAAAAACTGATTTTGTTTGCAGTTGGTTGAGACAGTAAGATAAGTCAATTTTACAACTTTAGAATTTTGTATTTAAGTAAAAGGATGGTTTAAGTTCAATAAGGTGTAAACATGCATATTTCAAAATATCTTACCTGCCGTTTGGTCCCGGATTATCCTGGGGACATGCTGCTTCTCAAAATAATCAGAACTGAGCCCTGTTCCACTGCAACATAACATTCTATCAACAAAAGTTTCAATTAGTATCAAATATAATGGTCGTAACATCGAATTAGTATTCTAAAGTTTCAGGAGGTATAATTAGGTAATTAAAATAAATTACACTAATAAACAGAACACTAAGTTAGGGGTCACCTGTGGTGTTGTGGTTAGCATGGCAACCTACAATACTAAAGATCGCGGGTTCAATTCCAGCGGTGACCCTACGATGTCAGGTACTCGTTAAAGATCCCTATCCTAATTATATTTGGATAGGCAAAATTTAGGACTCCCACTGTAGCATCGTCCGATTAGCCTTAGTAGCATAAAAATGGACGTTAAACAAACAAACAAACAAGAACACTAAGTTAACAATAAAATTTCGACAAATAATATTTATTTAACAAAATCAGTAACATAAAAGCAAAACAAAGTTCTTTAGGTTAAATTGAAATACTTAAAGTAACCTTTTAATGACAGCTATCCAAGTAAAACATAGCTAGACACCGAGTGTTGAACGCATTTACTTTTGGTACCTTCATCTTTAGAACCCACCCCTGCACCACATCTCAATCGTGACACGTTCGATTCGACATAGACCTGTTATTTGAAATATGAAGGAAAAGGGCGTAGTAATATTCATTTTAGTTGATGGAAAGTATGATTGAAATAAAAACAATACGATATTTAAATTCTATGTTTTTGATTTTCAAATAATAATTTAGATTAAATGGACTTGAAAATGAAATAACAGAGCTAACGATTGGGAAAGGGTATCAGAAATAAAATCTAGATAAATGGAAGTCATTATTTAAAATTTTTGCCAACATTTTGTTAGCTTTTTATCGAGGAACAATAATAAGAAACGGGAAGAATATGTAAAGTGAATTTAGAAGAAAAATTAAAAAAAAAATTAAAAAATAGAATAAAAACGTAAAAAATAATAACGTAAAATATGAGAGATATGTCCCGCGGTGGCCCTAGAATTTTTTTAAGGGAGTAAAAAATCCTTGGCTATGCCGTACCTAGGAATTCTAGGCTAGGATAGGACGTTTAATGGAGGTCCCGAGCCTGTACGAAGCCAGTTCCTCGTTAAAGATACCCAGCCCAATTGCACCTGATAAGCAAAATATAGGACTCCCACTGTAGCATCGTCCGAGTAGCCTTAGAAGCATAAAGGGAAGTTAAACAAACAAACAAGCAAAAGGAAATAAATATGTAGGTATTACCTAAACAAAAAATTAAATAATGAAATAAAAATAATATGTATATTGATCCATTATTATTTAATGCTCCGTTAACGTTTAAAGACCTTTCTTCTGTTTCATTATAAATAAGTCATATGTAAGCACTGATTTCCAAAATCACATAACTTATAGTTACAAAGGTCGATAAAAGATGTTTCTGCTGTAATATATTATTTTACTTATTTTTTAAAAATAAGTATCTAAAATGATGGTTTTAATTAAACATTGAAATATGAATGACTGTAAGAATAAAGTATGACTGGCGATAATAAGATCAGAGGTCCTGAAGATGGCGTAAATTGTTCCGAAATATCAACGATGGAACTAGAGAAGAATATAGAAAGACTAATGTTGAATTAAAAATTAATATAAAA
Organism: Aelia acuminata; assembly: GCA_911387785.2. Taxonomy (NCBI): domain Eukaryota; kingdom Metazoa; phylum Arthropoda; class Insecta; order Hemiptera; family Pentatomidae; genus Aelia; species Aelia acuminata. The sequence continues at coordinate 53,442,566 of OU426982.1, forward strand.
TAAAGCAAAATATGAAAAGACTTAATTCGATAGGTCGACAAAAGGACTATTTTATGTACGACCTTCTAACTGTAGACAAAGGAAGTATTCAAGAACAACCGTTGTAATCCTACAGCCATCAGGTAGGAGAGGAATTGAAATTAGTTGAAGGTTCTATTTTTATATGACTATATTATGTGACTTTTATATACATAGAAATGAGCAACCTACCCTGGAAAGGGATTCTAAAGTGATTTGTCGAACTGCCCATCCAACAATCTACAACAGCCGGGAGCCCTAGCGAAGTAGGTCACATGATTGCCTCTGCAGACCACGGAGTTCACCCAACCTTTATTGACACAACACGCCTGACTGGTTCTTAGGCTCACTATCGGCTCTATAGATTACAGGCACAGTTCATGAACATATACAATAAATATTATATTATTTTGGCTTGTTATGCGATTGCATACTTCTTATTGACAACAAATTAAATATTCACTGGTAACTAATTTTACATGATAGATGAATGAAGTTCAATCCTGCATAGTTTTAGTTAAAGGAATATGATGCGATAAAATTGTTGGCCCTAAGATTTCAAAACAGTTCTTGGGTGCTAATTCATCAGTAACTACTGTATTAATATATTTTAGCATTTTCTCTTGATCATTACAACCATAAGGATATTCGATTCTGTACAATTTTATACTTGTTTGCTTAACTCGAATAAGATGATGACTTTACAAGGAACAAGGGAAATCAAAATTATTAGGAGAGGAAGTAAACCTGAATGAGACTGGATATCCAGAATTAAATCATTCAATTCCCTCTGGTAAACTTTAAATCTTTAAAATATTTTTGTAATCAGGTTATATTCGGTTAAGAATTACACCGTTCAACTTATTTTTCTCGGGTTTCATAACCCCGTTGTTAGATCGATGAGGACAATGAAATCTGTCGCATCACGATAGTCACCAAAGAGTGACCGTTCACCGTTCATACCGTTCACTATTCTCGAGTCGTGAGAACTTCTCATGAGCCGATGATGGTGATTATTTTTATGTAATCCTCCTGTTTCCGAACGGAAAGCCCTCTGGGAAACAGATCTCGGGTTTCATAAATCATCCCTCGACTCCCGAGATAACGATTTCGTAATTGGACACCTCGGGAGGCCTAAATCATATCTCGCGACAAGCCGAAGTCGGTCAAGAGTAATTAGATCACAGACACTTGATACATACGACTGGGAAACTAGATACGCAAATATGGACTGAGGTTAAAAACGAAGGAATTATTTCGAATGAGTCGTTGATATAAATTTAATACGACTTTCTAAGACCTATTTAAACCCAATACCTACACTTGATTCCTTAAGTAAAAATAATTTATGCATGTGTTAATATACCTTTATAAAGTAATCCACGAACTCAAATATAAGGTAATACAAGTAATCAAATTATTTTTTTAGATTGAAATAATTATAAAATGAACCTTATGACTTATTGAATGAATGAATGAATGATCTTTATTGCTTATAAAGATTACATCTTATAGCAATGAGTTGGAGTTACAGCAAAGAAATTATTTTTACAAAAACAAAAAGACGAATTTCCTTCTTAATTTATAAAACATAAAACATTACTATACAAACATTATAAATATATATACATATACATATATATACATATATATACATATATATACACACATACATACATATATATATATATATATATATATATATATATATACATATACATATATACATACACACATACACACATACTCACACACCTATCTATATGGATATAGATCAAAACTACAATAATACATTTATCAATTTCAAGCTTGTAGTAACAAAGAAGTAAATATTATTTATTTTTTCCAAGTCCAAGTTACACAATAACAGATCCATAGCTTCAATCGACAGTCCAGATAGATATTTCTTTATAAATTTATTTCTAATTAAATCTAATACAGGACAGCTTATTAGGAAGTGACATAAATCATTACTAGCCATTGCAGAGCACAAACTACATTCGTTATCAATATTGAATTTATAAATTTTCCGATTAAGGTATATCCTGCTATACTTTTTTCCCGATAACCACAATTGTGCCATCAACCTTAGTTTGTTTATGTGTAGCTTTGCACTTAAATAGTCTTCGCCTATGCCTAAAGAACTAATATTTTTATAAAATAAACTAAATCTAGATTCAATAACTGTCTGGACATCCTTTGATATTAAATTGTTTTTAAATGAAAACAGTAAATTATTGTAATTTTCCCTTGCTAACTTAGCATTTTGGCTGATCCAGATATTTTGTGCTCCTATACAAAATAGATAATCTCTTATTTCTTGTGCCCAATTAAACGGTAGCGAAAATTTATCGAGCAATTCTATTAATCGTAGATAACAAATTTTACAGAGTTCATCATTAGGCATTTAAACTAAAAGTTTAATCCACCAGTTTAACATCCTAACGAAAACATTGTATTGTATGTGAACCCGATTTGTTTCTAAACGTACGTAACAACCTGGGGTGTTAATAGGCAGATGTAATAATTTTTTAAAAAACATTAACTGCCCTTATTGAAAAAATTTGTAACAAACATTATCCCTCCCACCAGTCCCCTAGGTATGCCATTAATGATCAGGTAGGGGTACCAAGAAAAAGCAATTACTGTTTAATGGTTAATAAATTAACATGTAAATGAACTATAAATAAACTAATAGAAGAACAAAATTCATTTTTCATGTCCTGAAAAATAGGTTCCCACTAGCTCACAATATGAAAGTCTTTATACAATACATTGATCAGTTTTTCCGTCACAGCTCAAGTTGGTTCTGACAGTAATAGCATATTGACTACGGGTTCAAGGGCCTCTTACCAATGTAGGAAAATATTTCCTGGCTTAAAGCATTCATTAGATATTTTTAATTATTGCAGTATGATAAATAATAAATAAATTATAATAAAAATTTGAATAGTCATAATTTTAAATAATAGTCATCATAAAAATAATTATTATTTAAAAAGTTTTATTATATTTTAGAAAGAATAATCGGCATCGGGCAGTTTTTTTTTGTTTCGTTTTTTCAAAATAAAAAAATTTAGATGATTCTTGAAATATATATATGTATAATAGGAAATTATGATGCTTTAAGAGATAAATTATAGAATCTGCAACAACGATTTAATAAAAAAACGAAACGAAAATCGTTGTATTAGAATTCTATATTTTATCTCTTAAAGCTTCATAATTTCCTATTATATATATATAGGAAATTATGAAGCTTTAAGAGATAAAATATAGAATTCTAATACAATGATTTTCGTTTCGTTTTTTTATTAAATCTTTGTTGCAGATTCTATTGAGAAGGACATACCGTTCCGACATATGTAATAATTCTGATTATATAACATGTATTACATCTTGTTTTACATATGGTGTGTTTAGTCTCTTTTTTTGTTCCGATTTGTTTTTTCTTAACTCATTGTAGCGAAATTATATATATTTTCTCATAAAGCTTTATAATTTCCTATGTTATAAATTTTATATAATTATATAATAGGAATATTAAATATTATTAAACATATATAATAAAATTATATATGTATAATTAAATATTATATATATATATATATATATAATTATATATTATATAATTATATAAAATTTATATCATAGGAAATTATAAAGCTTTATGAGAAAATATATATAATTTCGCTACAATGAGTAGAGAAAAAACAAATCGCAACAAAAAAAGAGACTAAACACACCATATGTAAAACAAGATGTAATACATGTTATATAATCAGAATTATTACATATGTCGGAACGGTATGTCCTTCTCAATACTTCCTCATATTCAATGACCAAGGGTTACTTTTGCAGATTTCTTTCAGCTCTAGTACCTAAAACTATCCACTTTTTTTTCCATAGTAAATGCATAAATTGAAGGTTTCTCTATTCTTAAAAAATGAAGAAAAAAAAAATAAGGGTAATCGGATATTTTGGAACAAGGTTACCCTCTTTTGATATATATATATATATATATATATATAAATATATATATATATATATATGATATCCATATATATGGTATGTTGTGATTACTCTTATTATTACTATTATTCCCATATGATGACTATGATCACTGATTAATTCAGTGTGCGATTTTATCATTCGAGACAAGTAGTCTAACTGTAATTCAAATCAATCGAATATTTCATTATTAACAAAATAATAAATTTTAAAATATAATCAAGAACCCTTACTTTATACTGAATCCACATAATATGCTAGGTAATTCCAATACTGACATGACATACCTCTCCTAAGCTCCCTTGGATATAGTCTATAAATATTTTAATCGGGTCGATGATCTCTGTTTATCCAAAGAGCAAACCAGGAATGTATACATGATGTACTTATGTACTGAAGATGGAGAGGAAAATTCTTATGTGCGAATTAAAAACACTTATATATTTAACTTGGTTTTTGTTTACGTCCAACAAAATATTTACAAGGAAAGAATAATTAACATCGTTAATTTAGTCCAATAAAGATCTTTAAACTAAGAAGATGTCGAATCATAAATAAATTAAAAAAAAAATCTTTTTATCTAATCACCTAAGCCAGGTGGGTGAGCCATGCGTGCCGAAAAGTGGGTTCACAAGTGGTACGGGGCCGGGCATTTATTTTTAAATTTTATATTCTTCATCTTGAAAGAGAACATTTCAAGTTATTCTTCTAAAATTTAGATTAAGGGTTTCATGTAGGTAAAAAAAATCAGATTCCTGACACGAGAAATTTCAAATGAAGTGTAAGAAAAAGTAGATTCTACATAACAACCTTAAACATTTATATTTTTTTCGTACTTAACAGATTTCCTTATGTAGTTGTGTATAATAGTTTCGTTAAGTAATATAGTAAATTAGACTGAAAAGACTTATTCTACCGAAAACTACAACACTCGCCACAAGTTCAAAACTCCCAATCCAATCCTCCCAATTAAGGACACATTTATGTGACAGTAATAAGACCTATTTGGAATTACGGAATCAAGCTATGGGGCCCCACCAAACCTTCAAATTCCTCATGAACCAAATCCTTACAATCCACAATCCTTCACAAAATCGTTATGCTCCTTATTTTGTTACAAATTAATCATAAATAAAAACCTTAATGTTCCACATGTCGCAGATTCTACATAACAACAGATTCTACATAACAATAAATTTGGCTGTATCTAGGTAAGATACAAATCCTATAATAATGAACACCCTAAACATCCGAACCCACCTGAACCAAAACTAGCTTCCTCCTTTATTCTTTTGGGCGTCTGAACAGAAGATGTCTCGGGACCTTTAGAATTAGAAATGTTAGTCAAGTTCTACGCGTGGGTTTCTCTAAATGTCTTTTTATGATATCATTTTTCTCAGGTTACATACCATCACATAAACTTGATGTAATTGTATACATTTAAAAAAATATAATTAGTTGTTTTTTTAACTGATTAAACCCACAATTCTATTTGCAAAAAGAAATTAAATAGGAAAAGAAATTCATTCCACTCGAATGAAGGGCAATAAAATTTGAGAAAACCCCTTGCGTCCCTTGTTACTTTTGTAGGTTCTAATTAATAACCGAAATTGAAACAGATACACAATCGACTACAAACGAATCAATGAATCGAAATGAATCAACCGACCGCCTCAATAGTAGCTACTTAATTAACAATCATACAAGTCGTATTCAATGGCATCAGGAGGGACTGCAACCTCGAGAACCGGTCGGACCGACCTGACAACCTAATCAACCCGAATTGATGAGAGGAGGGGGGTAAACAGGTTGGATGGGGCTGACCCGCCCCCTTTCCGCAACACCGATAATTAGTATTCAATTAAGTAATCAGTTATTAATAAATAAATAAAAAATTAAGAGTTTTAACTAAAAACTGGAAGAGGTGTTCTAATTAAACAGCACTAGGCTTTACTAGTTAGTTTTTGGCTTTACTAGGTTTACTGTTCACATGTTCAGAAACCGATCAATTTCAAATTGCTTTTCTGCAATCAAATAAGAAATATTAATTTTTTTATTAGAAAAAAATAAATAAAACCCCGTCAAAATGTTGTCGCTGTCTTGAAATGGGCACTCGATTTTATCCTGCCAGACGGTGCCCCTCCCTCATATCTTTTAGAAACGATTACAAAAATGTTACAAGATGATTTATCGAAGTTATTTATCTTCCCCTTTGCAACTCGATACTTCCAACCAATCATACTCCGTTTCCTTTATCCACCAGAAAGAAGGTGAGGATTGGGCACTTAGCCTCTAGTGATCAATAAGGGCCGTGCTTGGCGGTACTATCTTCCCCGAAGGCACGTGCCCCCCAAGTTCATCGTCCCTCTGGTGTTTAGGGATCTGTGTCATTCTTGAGGGATGTATGTCAACTGGATTGCCAGATGGAGTACTCCAATTAGCCCATCTTTCAATTATCACAATAATACTACAATATTTAACGTGTTAGGTCTTATGGATATCAGTCGAAAATTACATCATAACAGCTTTAAACTTGATTAAGTTTAAGGATTTTCTTCATTTCTTTCTTAAAAATAAACTTACCCAATAAAGTTAATATTATTTTTTTAAATCAATAACTGTGCTCCATCATCTTTTTACCAATCCCCCTGAATTATTTTGATGAGACCCACTTTTTTTTATTTATTGGTCCTCCCCTTCCTCGCCTTGTAGGCTATACAAGGTTTCCCGGGCCAGGGGAGAGGGTGGGGGATTGATGCCGATTATTATTAAATTTTCCCCTGGCTCCGGGTTTTGAACTTGCTATCTTTCGGTTCTCAATCATATGTTGCCATGGGCAACGCGTATTTTATTTAACGCGTTTGCCCACTCGGCCATCCCGCCACCCCTATGATGAGACCCACTGGAATCGACGTATTAGAAAGTGACACTTATCAATTTAGAATCCCGACACACAGTATAATCTAGAAAACTAATTTTTACTTACAGCCTTATAGGATAACGTGTTAGATATGTTAATTATTGTATTAGTAGGATTACTCAGCGTCCTTCCTAAAAATGCAAATATTAATTTTCTTTATTCTTCATTGTTAGACTATTAATTTGTAATAATGGAAGGTTATCCATATTACTACATATATAAATTCTTCGTCTTTGCTATGAATAAATATTTGGTTAATCATATATCAATAACCTTTTTTTTACTCCCGAAACACAGTATAATGGAAACCTAATTTTTTACTTATACCCTTATAAGCTAACTCGTTAGATATGTTACAGTGTTACAATTACAGTGTTGATTATTGTATTCGTAGGATTAGTCAGGGTCCATTCTAATAATGCAAATGATTATTTTTCTTTAATATTCATTTAAGCCTATTAATTGTAATAATTGAATGTTTTCCATATTACTCGAATTTTTAGAAATACATTTTTTCTGTCTGTGCTTAGAATAAATATTCGGTTCATCATCTCAATAAACTTTTCATATCAAATATGTATTAATAAACTCTTTTTATTGTGTAGAAAACGTAAAATAATAAGTGTAGGTGGCCAATAAAAACGTATTTAAGAAAAAGCTAATCAGACAAGTTCCTGAAAGTTTTGAAAGCTAATAAGTAATAATGAATAACTTTTTTTTCAATTATATAAAATAATTGTATTGCATAAAAACCTTCATATAGTTCATTATTTATACGAATATTGTTGATTAGCTTGAAATGTCCAAAAGCTAACTCCAATCGCTTTCAGGAAGTGATGATTTTCATTCCTAGAAATTTAATTCAGAAACTGCAAGCATACGAACACAGAATGAATTTCTACAAACAAATACATTATAAAAAGATTCTGGGCGCCCACAAGTTAAGTAATTGAATGTCCATTAAATCGTACAATGTGAAACGTTTAGTAGTAACATTTAAAAAATAGTTACTTGAGAAGAAATTTCCATTAATACGATAGGTATGAGATAATGAATAAAATTAATGTTCAAGTGATTAATTTTTGAACTAATGTACGAGTATTATTTTTCTCAAAAGTGGAAAACCAAAAAACCATCATAATTTCAATCATTTTTCAGTAATTCGTTCATTACCTATGTAATATCACTTCCAAGTTTGAAGAAATGTTTGTACCAATATAGATAAGCTCATAATCGCTAAATAATTCAAAGAAATAGGCAAAAATAATAATAATAACCAGCTAGCAAGGATTCAAATAGTTTCTTGGTTGACTTTTACCAAATGGGTTATCAGCGTTTTCGTCTGAAAAGCTCTTCCAAAGGTCAGCGATGTTTGGATGCGTAGTCCTAACTAGGGGTGAAAGTTTCTCCCATAAATTACAGCTCTCGAAGGATTTGCGAGATGCTGGAAAATGTTTATGTGCTCTTAGCAATAATTCCAATATTAAAGAAATCCCAAATGGTAAGCCAACATTTTCTTTATCCCTATTCTCGTATTGGAACCCATTAGTGTATAATAATTTTTAATATTTTTTTAAAAATACAACTCTTTATTAATATTATTAAATTATGTCTCAATTCCAGACAATGGTAATATTTCTGACTGAACACATTCATACTTTATTTACAAAAAATATAAATAAATAAAAAAATAAAATAAATAAGTATAATTATTTAAGATAAAATAATAACTAGATTCATGATAAACTTTGAGAATGAATTAGAGATAAATAAAGTTGTACGAATTAGTTATCAATCCCAGACCATTTTTTTGCTTTACACGAATTGCTCTTGGTTCAGAGACTTTCGACGGATTCTCGTCGAATCTGATCTATCAACTCGAGACTTGCATCGATGTCAGACTTTCCAATACATCACACGATTTCTCTGAACCTTTCCGTCACAACACAATAGTGGAAATGTCGATAGGGTATGTACCTTAGATGGTTTTAGAAACTTTTATTGTAAATTTTTTGTATCCCGAATTTAAGATTATTTTAATTGTTTGTCAAATTAAGTCCGTTTTGGAAACGAATAATAGTGACTTCTGAGAAATCACAATATTTTGTCTAATATTCCACAATTTACGCATAGATTCCAATTTATCCCAATATCTGTTTTATATTGCTAAATAAGTTTTATGAGTCCAAGAAATAATTTAATCTAATCCTTATATATATAAAAATCTCGTGTCCCGATGTTTGTCTCTCTATTTCTCAGAAACTACTCAACCGATTTTAATTAAATTTGGCTCAATGTAAATAGTTTTGGCCAACTTAACGGACCGGATAGTTTTTAACTTGATTAGTGATCAAAATAATTCTTATATAGCGAATTATTGCAAATACAGTAGGTCGTGTTTCGATTTATTAACATGGCGTCATATGTCGATTTCATAATGTTTTTGTTTATAAGCATGCTATTGTAATACAGGTTATCATTATTATAATTTTGTATTGCGTTATGTGAGTGCAGTTATTTTTCCTATATTATTATTTTCCACAGACAAATAGTAATACAAATTTGTATTTATTGTTAATTTTCATTAAAGAATAAATAAATCAAGAAAAGGTTACAATAAATGTGTAGGTACTTTTTCTTCCTTTCCTTTTTTATTTGTATTTAAATTAAATTACTAGCTAAGCGCTGAAACGCTTTGCTGGGCCCACCCTGATATCAACATTTAGTATAGTAAATGCATTTTAATAATTTAAATTAGGCTATTATTTGAAATAATACTCTATAAATGTTGTAACAGCGCCTACTGTCATAGGTGTAACCTAATAGAAGCCTGACTTGGGGAGTCAGTGTTGCCAAAAATTAGTGAAAATTAGTCAATTGGCTACACTGCGGGTAACCAGTCGTAAAAACTCCCTCACAAAAAGGGTGTGTTTTGATTAGGTGTTGTGGGATACTTTGTGATTTGCTAAAGAACTGCATAATTAAGACTTTAATATTATATTTTCAGTTAATTTATTTAACAGAAGTTTCTTTATTTTCATTATTCGTTTTGTTATTATTATTTAAATACAGTGTTTTTTTATTTTACCAAACCTTTTTATCATTTTTATCCCAAGATCTAAAATGTAAAATTTAAAAAATGTCAGTGAAGATTTGTAATTCCTCCTTTATCAACAATAATTTAAAGTTGAGAAAATTTAATCCCAATCGAATAGAGGCTGTTACTTCCTAAGTTGTAATTATCTTTAAATGTAAAATTTAAGAAATGTTAGCGAAGATTTTAATCCTTTCTTTAATTTAAAGTAGGCTATTATTGGAAATGATATTTACTTATCTTTAAATGATTGTTGATTAAGAAAGGATTACAAATCGCGGCATTTTTTAAATTTTACATTTAATGATTATTACACCTCTACTGAACAGGAATAATTGTTATTTGGGTAACATCAAGTTTCAGATTTATCCGCCATAAATATGAGAGTTCTACTACAAAATAATCCATCGGCAGATATATTTTTTAAACAATTGCTCTATATTGGAAACGGTGAAATAGAGCTAGCTGTATCGAAATTCAAAATTTATCAAATTACCAGAAAATTTCTGAACTGTTGTAGAGACGAAAAATGAATGTCTACGAAATATAAAGTGTCCTTCCTGATATTTTGAACAATTATTTGGACTATAAGTGACTGGGTAGTCGTGCTATTTTGGCAGCAAAAAATGTTGATTTCGATGAAATAAACTTCCAAAATCAATTGACAATGTTCTAGATGTAAACGAAGCCGTAAATTTCCCATCTGAATTTTTTAATTCCCTGGATATACACCCAAACAATCTCCAGTTGAATATTGGCTCACCGATCATTCTTCTTCCTAACTTAAATCCACCTCAATTGTGCAACGGTACACGTTTGGTCATTAAAAGGATCACAGGAAATGTTATTGAAGGAAAAATGTTGCCTGGAAGGTTTACAGGAGATATCGCCATGTTGCCACCTATTCCCTTGGAACCGACAGAATTTTCAATAAAATTTAAAAGGCTTCAATATCCTGTTCGTTTGGCTTTTGCCATGACCATAAACAAATCCCAAGGGCAAACAATGTCCACTTGGACTTTGAAAATCCGTGTTTTTCCCTTGGGCAATGGCATAACTCACGTGGGAAATGGGTATCGCCTGCTCACGTGTGTGGAAACCATCAAATCTTTGGTTTGTGTTTAAAAAAAACAAAAAAAAAACATGTTAACCCAAAACATTTTGAACAAATTAGTACTTGAATAAATAAAAATTCTTAATTGTATTATGTAAAAACCTCTTTAAGAAGAGATTTATTATCACTCAAATATATTGCTAAATTAAAAGCTTCAACACACCACCCTCCTACCGAACACTTATTAGCCGAAGGGTTGGGAAATCGAGGTCTCAAAGAAATTCAGAAAAACGCCTATCAAAAGGACATATATGACGCGTTAACCAAGATTGGCATGACCCTGAGCAAAATTAAACCCGTTGTTAAACTAACAATACCAAGTTGAAGTAGTGTTAGGCCAATAATCAATAGATCAATGCCTGAGGTTATCAAAACTTACTTGAGTCATTCTTTTTAAAATTAGTGGAAAAATATAGCCATTTCGAGTTAGTTTATACCGATCCATAAAAAAAGGGCGATAGTGTTGGCAGCTCTGTGAGTCGTAAACACAACCAGCTCCTTTTTAATCAAACTACATTGAAGTATGAGATGTAAAAAATAAAAACTTTAACTTTCCTATATTCTTTACCAAATACTTTTAAATGGTGTAATGCTCTATTCTCAATCACGTTGGATTTTGATTAGCTGAAAGGTTTTCATCTTTATCAATGAATATTGGTATTACTGTATTTGTTTAAAAATATTAGGATATAACTACTGAGCCACAGCAACGCGTGGCCGGGTCTGCTAGTATATTTTATATGAATATTTGATCCCACGCGTCCAAAAGCAAATGGGTAATCATTCTAAACATATGACAGGTAAATTACTCCTCCCTTTTTTTTATCAAATCATCAAAATTAGACAGAACTTAAAAATACATAATGACATAAGTACTTAAAGCCACATTTATGTTATGATAACTTACAGATAAAATAATCAGCAAAAAAAAAAAAAAAAAAACTTCAAAAAATATACTTACAAAAACTACAAATACCTTCAATTCAAAAATCTATTGCGTACTAGTAATAGTGGCACCTTAAAATTTAAATAATAAATGTCTACATCACGACTTACAACAACCAACTAAATCTTCAACAACGTTTTCATAAATAACTACAAAGGCTTAATAACATAATCATGAAGGACACGTTCAAGGCAGAGAAGCCTATTAGAATTTATATTGTTATTGCTTTATTTATTAAAATTTGATTATGAAAACCTATTTGAATTAACACAAACAAAATTATTACATCCTCTTATTATTTAATAAATTTTCAATGATTTTTAACATATTTTCTCTTTCTTTTTATTTCTTTTCTGGCTATTTTATTTCATTTCTTACTTATTAATTTTATTATCATAATTATTTTTTAATTATTATCATTATTGTTTTTTAAAATATTTTGATATTATTAAGTGATCTATAAAAACTTAATAAATTAAGAAACATCGAGCGTTGATTACCAGGCTGTTTTAAAACCCTAAATCCCATAGAACGACAAAAAATAAACGAATTAGAATGAATTAAAATAATTATTTTAACAGCATCCCCAATCATTTCCTCTTTATTATATCTACGGTCAACTATCTTCCGTCATTAGAATAAAATAAAAGCTATTATTTATTTAATGATGTATGTAATGATTTATTTACTGTTAATTTAAATGGCTTTTTTGTGGTGTAGTAATAATAAATATGTAAAAAATTTTGTGGGTAGACAGTAGGAAAAATTTTAAAAACCTAAAAAAAAAAAAATACATTACATTTTTTCTATTTTTGTCTGTCAGGTGCGAATCATGAAGATTTAAAAAAAAAAATGTTATCGGAAGAAATTGTATAGAGCCGAAACCATTCATAACAACTCCATATTGTTTAGATTTATACTAAATTTATGACTGAAATTTATCTAAAAAATGTTTTTACAAGTATCATCAAAACTAGAAAACGGGAAACAGTTGGTTTGAAAACCGATAGTAACAGCCGAGTTAGTGACTGACCCCTCGCTACTTTCACTAGTGCTCCTAAATGTTTAAGGGTCAACCTCGATAAGCTTAGCGGGAGAAGATTTAGCAAACAATTTTCAGCCCTGAGAAATTTGTCAATATCGTTGAACAATAATCAATGGGAGATTAAGAGTGTGTAATAAAGAACGTCATGAATCAATATATGATTCATGTTATTGAATCATATATTATACTCCGCATATTATTCATTATAATAATGTAATATGAATTATATTATTATACCTGAATGTTATACTCCGCAGTTTTAAGTTTTACAGACCCATAGGGCCCTATATCATTGAAAAGCTCCATATTAGTTCCAAATACAAATGTTAAAACTACTAACAAGATAACTGCTTTATTTTATAATTATTGTAACGTTAAATCGATAAAAAAACATAGGTATGGTTTAAAATCACAAAGTTTTTGTTGGAACGGAGTAGCGGTCGGAACAAACCTTTGGAGCACGTGGATGGGCCTAGCCTTTTTTGACGGAGGCCTGGAACCTTCCACGAAGATCTCGAACCTTCCAGAAGGTTCGTTTTACGACTATATATAAGGAGCGAGTGACTTGGCCGATTAGTCTAAGTCTTAGTCTGTGTCTTGACTGTGAAGCCCAAGCCATATGATTTGTGTGCTATAAAGTTATAATTTTTGTAACCTGCTCGGATATTTATGTTTTTATAATTCGTGTGGCATTGTCTATTGTATATTGTTGTTGAATAAATATTTCTTAACCCACAGAATGTCTACCCGTTTTTAAATAATTGGTCTCTAAAGCCCTCAAAAATAGGTCCAGAAACAGAACAAATCATAATTAAAAATAGCTGTAGATGTTTTCCAAATTTGACTAGGACTATCAGATTGGTGTCGTTTAACAGCGCATTCCATACCGTTTCATATAATATACAAAAATGTTTATGTTGGTACAAAAGAAATTTTCTTAAAACTAAATATAAAATCTTAATTTCAATTTTCTCAAAAAAGAATTTTTTAAACTTTTTTAGAAATAGGTAGTATTATATCTATTCATACAGCAAAATATAAAAGTGGGAGGAAAATTTCTTCATTACTAAAAAAAAATTGAAAACTAGTGATAAAAGTCCATAGGGTAACTGTACCAATAGTTGACAGTGCTCCAATAGTTGACATTGTGCACAAAAAGTGTGAATAATAAGATTCAGGGTGGATTATTGTGGTTCAAAATTTGGGGGTGATTTGCCAAGTTATATTAGTTAGCTGTGATGCCATCGACATTGGTTTGATGAAAACCCAAGCTTATTTGTGAGAGGTTATAATGGCGAATTTACAAGTGGCCTGAAAACTTGGTTTCTGCTACCCTATTTCATTAAGGTGGAAGTCAAGTTGAATAAGATTTTTAGTTGGTTTATTTGTATTCAATTATTTTTTAACTACATTCATGATATCCATTAAGTTCATGGGAATCATTTGATATCCTTTTCGATTTATTTATACAATGTTTTCGGGCTTAAATGTGGGTGTCAACTATTAGAACAAAAATTATTCCTAAATTTCAATATTTGACATTGATGTCAACTATTGGGGTTTTTTCCTCTGATGAAACTGATAGTTTAAAATAATTTGCTTGATTGGAAAAATATCTGGGTTTAATATCGGTGGTGGAATCACTGATCTAGCTCCATCCTAACCAATGTTCGACAGGGGTGTCAACTATCCGTTCAAACGTGTCAACTAGTGGAATATTCTGTTTGTAAAGTTGACATCGTGTGTGTTTATAGTTGACATACATGCATAGCCTCAGCTTTATTTGACATAATCTTGTTTTGATTATTTTTTAAATTAAGTAACAATTGTAACAGTCGGAAATTATAACAATTTTATTTTATTAGGGAATAAAATATATCGTAAAGTTAAATAGTTGTATAGATTGAATAATACAACTTATTATAAACTTATAATAATTATAGATGTTGTAAATAGAATTCAAAAAGAAACCTAAGAAAAAATCAGTTAATCGGGAGATACCTGAAAATGCTGCAGCACTGGAAGTAGACGAAACCATACTATCCCAATCAGAAATTTGGGACGAGAAAGAAAATCAGAAAAGCTTAGATTCCCAAGAGCAGGAGCAAAGAATTAATGTTGATCAAGGAATATTTCTTCAAGAGGAGGAGCAAGGTAGTTTAAGTGTTGATGAAGGAAAATTTATAATATTTGGGTTCTCAAATAAGAGATTTAAGAAAAATGTCTGGCTCAAATTACTAAAGTTGCCAGTAAATTAGAGATTCTGGTTTTACTTTTACAACCATGCTATCGAATGATACCAAGTTTTATTAACACCGATACATGTTGCACAGTCCCATCATGTGATATTATATCCGTTATACATATGCCCAAAGTTTTTACCTTTAATGGACAGCAAAGGTACCATTTTAGTTTCCCACTTGAGGTAGATTAATTTAAAATGATTGTTGATATATGGTATCTGTATTATTCTTAATTGGATGATCTCATTTTTCAGTTTAATATTTTTTCTTTTGTCTATTAAGTTTTTGTGTATAAAGTAATTAAATTGTTGAAATTTTATACGTTTCATTTCAATTTTGAATAGTTTATAAATAAAAAATGATTAACTTTTATTGCAGTCCTTATTACCTAATATTCTCCTTGAGAAATTAAAAAATAATGTAATTGTCAACCATTGACACAATAAATGTCAACATTCCAAACCTTTCCATTTTGATGTGTCAACTATTGGCACAATTTAGTAGGTTCAAAGAAATCATTTTTTATAAAAACCGTAAATGTAGAGCATAGGATATTGTATTCCCAGTTTTCTAGAGGGATTGGCCTAACTAAATTCATAACAAAGATTAACCTAACATCAATATTTTAGTAAACAGTGTCAATAATCTAATATTTTTTTCTTAACATGTCAACTATTGATACAGTTACCCTAAATCTAGCATTTTATGATTAAAAATAGCTGTAGATGTTTTCCAAATCAGACAAGGACTATGAGATTGGTATCGTTTAACAGCGCATTCCATGCCATTTCATATGATATACAAAAATGTATGGATTGGTACTAACGAAATTTTCTTAAAACCAAGTTTAAAATTTTAATTCCAATTTTCTCAAAAAGGGCATTTTTTTTTTTTTTAATTTTTATATAATAAAAATGCTTACTTGGCCGCTAGGTGGAAAATTAAAATGAATGAGAAAAAGAGCGTGCATGTATTCTTCACACTTATTCATGGTCTTTGCCCCCAAAGGTTCTTTAACAAAGTACCAATTTCGGAATCTAATGAAATTAAATATTTAGGACTTTATCTGGACAAAAGACTCTTGAAAAACTCACGTCAGACTCAAACGAAAAGAATTTAATAGACGCTTTGGACTTTTATCTAGATTACTTGACAGACGATTAAAATTATCCCCAACTAACAAACTAGCTCTGTATAAAGTTCTTTTAAAACCAATATGGACTTACGGTGTAGAATTGTGGGATTCTGCTAAGAAATCCAACGTCCAAAAAATTCAGTCCTTTCAGTTAAGTTAAGAAAAATAGTAGACTAGATTAAAAAATAGATATTATGTCAGCAACGATATTATACATTCGGACTTAAACATTCCAACAGTTTTTGCAACAGCCAAAGACAACTATATTAACTTTCACCAAAGACTGGTCTACAGCAATAACCCACTGACAGACAATTTAAAGAACTACTTTTCATTGACCGACGACAAAACTGTTATGTAAAATTCGAAAAACAATTTTCGTTTTTTACAATATCTTCCAACGTATTTCAATCCATAATTTAGAAGTATCTGAAGTTTAAATGTTAAATTAAAAAAAAATCCAATAATTTAATGAAATCATCAAAGATATGATGCATTGTTTTTGATGATAGTTCCAAGTTTTGGGGTGGCGGGGTGGCCGAATGGGCAAACGCGTTAGGAAATACGCGTTGCCACGGGCAACCGGACATATGATTGAGAACCAGAAGATAGTAAGTTCAAAACCTGGAGCCAGGGTAAATTTAATAATACTTAGCATTAATCCCCACTCTCTCCCCTGGCCCGGGAAACCCGGTATAGCCTAAACGGCGAGGGAGGGGAATACCAAAAAAAAAAAAAAAAAAAAAAAAAAAAAAAGAAAAAAAAAAAAATCCATGTTCTGGCACTTTTATGCATTCTTTGAACTGGGCTTTGCAAAAATGAAAAACATGGTGTGATGAATTTTAGATCTTTAAAAAGTTATAAGATTAGAGTTGTTAAAGGATATAAAATTTCTGATGGGAGTGGATATGACCATCATAAATGCCACTATCCACATCTGCCTCGTCTTTTATACCGCCTTCAGAACATTTTATGGGACTATTATTTCACTGGTCAAATCAGATATGTACAATTAGCTCGAATAGCATGTAATAAATTGAATGGGCAACTATTTCCTTTTTACGACGTCTCTTATCCTAGTTTCTATTTATTTTCGGCATAAATAATATGATACCTTTAATATCTTGTTGCATATATAATGTATAGCAGAGGTAAAAAAATCTTTTCATGTCCACGAAAAAAAGAATGGAACTTATTATTAAATTCATAAAAGTAAAAAAATAATAAGAAATAAAGTGTAACCATTTAAACAAATAAAACCATTAGGTACTTTATATTTATCTATTTTATATTTAATAAGGTCATTATCATACAGCCCGTATTTCATCAAATAGTTTTAAAAATGAATAACTCATAAATGAGACTTAACAAACTTAAATGAAAGCGGATAACAGATAATTACAACTTCCCAAAAAGTTGTTTTTACAATTAAATAAGGAGAAAGTTTGATCAAAGAATAAAATGTGTTATTTCTAAATTAATAATTACAAAATCAGGAGGCATTTATCTTCTTGTCATAAATTAGCGGAGCGTTGGCGATAGGTTTTGTAAACATTCATCCCTTCGTGTCGCGAAACAGCCGAGGTACTCCTGAAAATGATTTGTGGTGCGGAGTGGAAAGTGTTTTAGGCCCGAAACGGAGTGACAAGATTAATGTTTGGAATGACACTATTAAAAAATGTGCTTTAAAAATAAGATGTAACTTATATTATTACATATCTAACTTGCGTATTAACACTTCTGAAGGCAACATATATTTTTATGGCCAAATACAAAGGAAGAAATACTAAGGATTAAACTTTTAAGAAACTATAATGTTCAATGTAATATTGAATACAAATTCCTTCAGGTTTCATAATACATCTTCTTTTACAAAATTTCTTTTATATACCACTTCATGCAGTGAATGAATAATGACTTACGGTATAGCGACATAATATGAGACACGTTCCTAATAGGAGAAAACATTTTAATTTAACTTAACAACATGTTTAAATTAAAAAAAAAAACTCAACCAACTAATAAAGGTTGATACAGTTAGTCGTGGGAAGTTAGCTGTTTTTTGGAAAATGAAAGATGTTAAAAAATATAATAAAGGGGGTGTCTCATATTAGATCACTTTACCCTTCATCTATGGATTTAACAGGGAAAGGCGAAGATACAGAGCCGATCTAATACGTTCTTAAGTATTAAGGATGAAGCCTATCGACCAAATAAAAATTAGTATGATGAAGTCATAAAGCAACAAATATAATTATATTTAATCATAAATAAAGTCTATAATATAGAACATTTAATCTACATAGTAAAATCTTTAACTATCGAAATTGTACAGTTGTTTAAAAAATGTCCTGCGAAAATTTGGCAGAAAAAACAGAGACATTAAAAAAGTTTAATGATAAATATTGTTCCCTTTAAAAAAAACAGAAGTGATAAGGGATTCCCTAAGGTTAATAAATAAATTACAAAATTTAATTAATATTAAAGGCTATATTGTAGTTTTTTTATGAGATGATTTACTAAATAGAAGAAATTTTGACTAATTATATCTATTCTATATTATATAATATTCACATATTCAAATAATAAATTCAAAGTAAAGAAATATAAATAGCGCTAGAAAATAAATCTAGAAACGAGCCCAAACGCTAAAAACGTTGTCTAAGATAAAATTAATCGAATTAATTTGTAAACATTTTATTTCCTTAAAAAAAATATATATTTACATCAAAGATTCTTTATTTTGTTTATAAATAATAAAATAATTAATAAAAGTTAAAATCGAATATTCACCTGTGTTAATTCCTAGTAACCTGTATTGATCAAGGAACAGACATGAAAAATATTTTGATGCAAGCAGAAATTATACCTCCTCTTAATTATTGATTCTTGTCCGCTTCGGGAAATGACGTAAATGTTCCTCAGTTGGAAACGCCTATTTCAGTAAAGTCGATTACTTGACCAGGAAACTTGGTTTTCTTGTTGGCAATAATTTCCCGATTGTCCATAGGCTATTTCTTTCTCAATGTATCGAATCTTGGGAATTTCCAAGTTACGCTACTGAATAAATTGTAAATTTTAAATATGATTTGTCTTTGAAGTTATAAAAGTATTCAAATAATTATTGCAATTTATTTAATAACCTTAGGAAATCCCTTATTGATTTTTGAATATTTTTTTTTATTATGGTGAACAATAGTTATCATTTAACCTTTTTTAATGGCTTGTTTTTTTTTACCATCAAATTTTCTAAGGACTTGTCATTTTTTAAACAACTGTACCAATTTCGATAGTCAAGGATTTTACCATGTATGTGAAATGTTCCATTTTATAGAGTTTACTATATATATGATTAAATATAAATACATTTGTTGCTTTATGACTTCATCATACTACTTTTTATTGTGTGGATAGACTTCATCCTTAATACTTATGAACGTACCAGATCGAGGCTGTATCTTCGCCTTTACCTGTTAACTCTATAGATAAAGGGAAAAGTGACCTAATGTGAGACACCTTCCTTATTCTAGTTTTTAACATCTTTCATTTTCAAATAACCTGCCAACGTTCCACTGCCATCTGTATCAAACTTTATCAGTTGGTTTTTTTTTTTGTTTTTTTTTTAAATACAAACAAGTTATAAAGTAGAATTAGAATGGTGCCTCCAATTAAGAGACAGTCTTTATACATCCAATAAGTAACACCTCATTATATATAAATATTAATTAATTTTCGCTTGTAATAATCGAAAAGTTAAATATTTTTGTTTAAGATTTAGATTTAGATTGATATTTTATTTGGACTGATTTGGATTGATATTTTTGTTTAATGTTGCTCGGAATGGACTCGAAAGAAAATATTCTAGACAATAATGTACAGCACAAAAACATGGAATAATTGGTAAAGTAATATGACAAGTATTGTAATCAATGTAAAATAGTTCTACAACAGCTAATAATACGAGGTTACGAAAAAAAATTAACTATATTATTGAAAATCTGTACTCGTTAATGATGTAAAATACAAAAACAGAAAAACTCAAACGATGATGAACAAGAAAATAAGGAAATAGGCTTGAAAGTTTATTCATGATGCCATTTATTAATTAAGTTTGAAGGTTTTAATTTCCTTGGGAATTCTTTGTTGTATACTAATACCGTCATTTATAACACCGTTTACAATACCAAAGTATAATATATTTAAAGTAAAGTTTATGGTTTTACAATTTAATAAGCTTTCACTTATTAAGTATTAACTTATTCATGCTTTGAATTATTCATTATATATCACAACAATAACATTAATTTTAGAAACTTCCTCTAATTATAATTAAACAATGACATTTGTTTTTGTGAGAATTAGGATTTAGGACACAGCTGAGACTTAAATAGCTTCTTCAAGTTGGATCGATGACCTTCTAGTTAAGATTGTGCGCTAACACAACTAAACCTCTTTATTTAACCAATTTCTGGGCGCTAAAAAATATTCATAGAAGTCAGTTCTCGTTTGGGACACGGTTTAGTTGAGGGTTTTTATATTTATTCATTTCGGATTAATTAATTAATCATTAATTATTCCGAGACCATTCCAGGACAACAATGTTACCAGCGTAGCGAGAAGTTGGAACTCCTGATCAAGAAATAAACTTTTTTATTAAAAAGATAATTTCAAAGATGAGATTCCACATATTCAGATTTTGAGAACAAACTAAATTTAAAGTTTTCTGACTACAGCGGTTTTAATAAGTTTCAAATTGTAACTGTGATTCCGGTAAGGATATACAGATATGGCCAATTTTTTTTGTACAAATTAAGAATGTGTAAAACTATAGGATTTTACTTGATTTGTTTATGCTCAATGAAGTGACATGATTGTTTACACTTATTTTAAAGAATGTATAAGGTTGTTGGCCTGCTAAAAATGTTTACACTCAATATTTTGAAATGGAAATAGAATTAGTCATAAAATACCAAACAAAAGCTGGCCAAATTAAATTGTACACATTTTCTTTTAAAAGATTATAGTAGATAAGAGTGTCTATTGATTCAGTCTTCTTTCTCACTCCGAGAGTAGAGTATCTGTGATTAAAAGAAAATGTATTCCAAGGATTTAGTTACCCTAGTTAAAAAAGAATTTGAAAAAGGCTTAAGTTATAGTGCTGTCGCTGAAAAGTTAAGTCTACCGCATACTTCGGTGGCCTACATGGCAAAAAATGATTATGACCGCATTAAAATGAAAAGAGGACCCAAACCAAAGATTACTAGACGTTTGGAAGCGCGTGTTAAACGAGAAATTCGAAGGTTAGCCAAAGAAGGTGAACTTGTGACATCCCGAAAGTTGAAGGAAAACCTCAATTTAATTGCCTCCACTCGAACAGTTAGAAGAATTCTTCCTGAGATTGGGGTAAAATGGAGGAAAGTTGATAAAAAACTACCCGCAGCAAAGCGCATCGGGAAAATCGCGTTAAAAAGGCTCGTGAGTGGCTGTCCTTAGGGGATTTCATCTGGACACGTACAGTTTTCACAGATAAGAAATTTTTTTCAAAAGACGGTCCAGATAACGAATTTAGTTATATGGAAAATAACTCTAAAACAGTATTTAACCGTTCCAAACGGCAGATGAGAGGTGGTGGAATGATGGTCTGGGATGCAATTAATGATAATTGCGTCAGGCGATTATCTCCTGGAAAAAGTCTCTGGAAGAATGAACAGTCAGCAATATTTAGCACTTATACGTGAAAAGGTAATAAACTGGATGAATTCTAAGTTCCCGGAAGGAAATTATTACTTTTTACAAGACACCGCTCCATGTCACGTCTCTCGAGTAACAAAACAATGGTTGTCTGATATGGGTCTGCAAGTTTTAGAGTAGTCATCATGCTCTCCTGACCTAAATCCGATCGAAAATTATTGGATGTCACTATCCACAGAAGTTTATAAGAAGGGAGCGTACCAAACGGACAATGAGTTATGGGAGGCGATCCAAAAAGCGGCGAAAACTATTAAGGACAATAAGCCAAACTTGCTGAAGGATCTGTGCACTTCTATGAATAGAAGATTATTAAAAGTGATTGAAGACAAGGGAAATACTATTAATTATTAGTTCTTACTAAAGTTTTTTTATATATTTTTTATGGTTTCTAATTTGTACAAATAAATTTGGCCAACTTTGCTTATATCAGTTTTTCTTAAAAATCATTATAAATTTGTTAACATGAATAAAATTCATTATAAAGCTATTTTGTTTTTAGTACTCCATAACCTATTTATAACAATTTTTTTATCCAGGAATCCATGTATTATAATAGAGAAAACTGGTGTACAAAAAAAATTGGCCAGGAGTGTAAAAGGGGATAGGAAAACAAAAAAGGCCCCTTCCCCATTTAAGCCCCAAATAATATGAAGTTGTTGTGAATGGTTTGGTCTCTATACAATTTTTTTAGATAACAATTTTTTTTTTTTTAAATCTTCATGATTCGCATCTGGCAATACAGACACAAATAGAAATAATGTAATGTATTTATTTATTTGGTTTTTTGATTTGGTGGTGGAGTTTTTACTTGTGGTAGTTCGGCAAAGCAAGCATAATACTCCAACTCGTCTGATTTTATAATTCTCTATGTAGTTGTTGAAAAGTTTATTCAGTTACGATGAAACAAATAATTTCGATTAAATGAACAGAACGGCTTTAATTATGAACAATGGTCTATCATTAAAGGCGTACTCCGCATCATGGACTGATCCAGCCGATCGTAAAGGGGGGGGCTGCAGCGTCAGCCCTGCGTTTGGCCCTGCTAATCAGCATTTGGATTAGCACTTGCAATTAGCATTTGGATCTGCTAATCAGCTTTTTTACTTTTGTGTTCCTTTCCAACAACTAAAATTCTAATTGATCTGCACATTATTTGTTCTTTAACTTGCTTCCTTACATTAAGGAAAGTCAAATTCTATCTTTCAATGACGAAAATTTTTCCAAAGGTCCCACAGCCCTCAGAGGCCCTCAGAACATTTTAATAATTATAAAGCTTACCTGATATTAAAGAACACCTAATTTTCATTAAACATGGCGAATTTCATCAAAATAATTAAAGCCGTTTTTGAGATAATCGAAAAAAGGTAAACATTGGAAAAAAAGAACTAAAGTGCCCCCTCCGTTTGACCAACTTTGATGAAATGTTGGCTGCCACATCTTCGGCATATATGTACATACATCAAATACTCAGTTTGATCAACATCGTTAAAGCCGTTTTTGAGTAAATAAAAAAAAGTGAAAATGATAAAAAAATCATTAAGTAAAGTGCCACCTCCGGTTGATCAATTTTGATGAATTTTTTGCAGTCATATCTCGGGCATATTAATACATCAAATGCTCAGTTTAATCAAAATCGTTGGAGCCGTTTTTGAGGAAATTGAAAAAAAACGTAAAAAGTTATTAAATAAAGTAACCCCTCTATTTGACCAATTTTGATGAAATTTTTGCTGTCACATCGCGGGCTAGCGTATAAGCTAAATTCCCAATTTCAGGATCGCACGGTTTATAGTTTTTGAGCTAGTCTGTTCACACACAGACACAGAGACAGACACAGACACAGACACAGACACACAGACACACACACTCACACACACACACACACACACACACACACACACACACACAAACACACACACACACACACACACACACACACACACACACACACACACACACACACACACACACACACACACACACACACACATACACACAGACCATTTGCGGGGCTTGGTTGTTTGGACTCAGGGGTCGAAAATTTTCACGATCGCAACACTTCCCCATACTATATATTTCATATATAGGTAAGTGAAAGTAAAAATACAATAAAGTAAAATAAATTATTAAAATTATACATGTTAACTAAAAATTTAGATTAAAAATAAAGAAAGAAACGTACCAGTTTTATGAATTTGAGTACATTAAACAAAATATGGTAAGTTGAATAGTAATGTAATTTTTTTAATCAACTGGGACCAAGGGAAATAATCGAAAATTTAGATGATTCGGAAGCATTGGTTAATAAAACTCAAAACTGTATAAGGCTGTTTTAAAAATACATACATTAAAAAGTAAATAATAAATTTTCACATAATTTCATTTTTAAAAATTGATATAGCTTTTTCTGTTTCAATCACATTGTAATGAAGAACGGACATGTCAAACACTTTTATTACTAGTCCAGTTTCGTCGGTATTATAAGAAAAATAATTAGATTGCCATTTGAACAAGAAATAGAATAAACTGTCAAAAAATTTGATTCGGATCTTCAGGTTAACGAGCGCCGGATAAATGCTGCTGTGAATAATAGTCACCAATGTTTTTGTTTAAACTGTAAGAGTCCATTCAATAGTGCTAATTATGTTTACCATAATTTTTTTTTGGTTATAGTTTTTGTTTTCCAATAGCCTTTATAATATTATTTACAATTAAGAATGTTTCCTTTTTGGCATTCTTATTATTAAAATTTGAAAATAAGGTTATATGTATAATCTCTGTGAATTTCTTTGGTGTATGCAAGATTTGATAACACGTATTACCTTAGTCAAATGCTGACATAGCAAAGGAAATGTTTAGAAAACAATGTACATAGATGGTATATCGTAACTAAAAATTAATAAACAACGAAATATTCAAATTAATTTTTCCTTAAATAATTGCTTTCAGGAATAAGTTTTCGTTCAATGGAATACTGGATTAAACATGGAATGAATGCATACTATCAGAATCATTTACTTTAAATTTTGCATTTTATCAGAAAATATTTTTTTTTTTATAGAAAGAAATAATACCTACATTCTGCCATAATCAAGGACATTAATACTAGAACTCCAAGGACTCGTTCACACATTAAGTTTATAAAAATGTACTTACATAAATAAAGGAATTATGAAAATAAAATAAATAAATAAAATAGTGGTCTCACATTCATACTTAATTAGTAATAGTAGTATGTTAAATGTAATATTTCTTTCTTAGGCATACATTTAACAAATAATGTTTTTCACCTGTCTCTAATACTCTCTGTAAATGTTTCCTTATTTGGCTTGCTTGTTTTTGTTTTAGTTTTTCGTATACTTACATATGTAATATTTTGACTATGAATATTAATCTACATGCTTGTAATTATCTACGATTCTGATCCCAGAACAATTATACTATAACTATCTGAATATATTTTTTCTTGCCAATACGTATAAGTACTTTTAAAATATATGGCGGTTATGTGTTAAGGAGGAAAATATTAAAACACAGTAAAGTAAAATCTTGAAGTAATAAAAGAAAGGAAATGCAAAGTGATCTAATTTTATGACGTCCTTGAGAAATGATTACTTGAGCACTAATTCTTCTTAAGCTGAGAGTTGAAATATTTCCCAAGATCCTAAGGAAGTTTCCGACCATCTAAAATAAGTAATATCTTATTATTTTTCTTTAGTTTACATTCAAGCTCCTCAATTGAAATTTTTATTTCCTCATCAGATTAAAAATAAGAAAAAATTCAATAGATTATTAAAATTCGTTAATCAAGTTAAAAATTATTAGTGATGTAAAACTATCGATAGTTTCCATAGTATTGGACATAAAACTATCGATACTATCGATAGTCTGAGGTGATGGCGGAGGGGGGTAATAAGTAAGCTAATTATTATTAGCTTCAAGCTTAGTCGAAAAACTTTATTAAAAGGTCAAAGAAACTGTATTAAGAGGAAAGCTATATCAACCCTCTTTAAGTAACCATGCAACTAGGTTTCCAGTTGTCGAAGTAATTATTAAGTCAAGGGACTGACAGGCAATTGTTTTGTTTGTATATTATTCCATCAAGTTGGGAGGCACGTATGATCAAATTATTCAGTTTTTCAGTCGTATATTTTTTGCGTGAAGTAAATGGTTTTTATAGAGTAGAAAAGCATTTTTATGTTAGAAAGATAAATAAAATTACACTGTTACATTTTGTTTATTTGTCGTTTCCATGAATTATATATCACATGGGTGCTTAGAGACAGAGGCTATTACTTTATCCTTTAAAAACAATGTTTTCAATACTCTTGACAGTTTAAAACTATCAATAGTACTATCGATACTAATTACTAATTACCGCTCAGTTAATCTCATATCTTTCTTTCTGCTTTGTCTTTTTAATTATACTGACTTATAATTAAACATAGACAGCTTTAATTTACATGTTAGCATGCTAGGTTCAGTACAATAAAATATTTTCATATTTTAACAACATTTATTGTACGATAAAGCGTTAAATGCGTATAGCGTATTCCTATTTGTTTTACATGGAATTAAATAATAACAAACTGAGAAAAATTAAGACATTTAAAGCAAAACTTTCAACTGGTACACAGAACCAAAATTCAAACTACACAATCGAAAAATGATAAACACGTTTTGCTACATTTATAATCACGAACTGAACGTTCAGTAAAATCATCTATCTACGAAAGCATGTTTCGTTCGTTAATTGATATTTACCCGAATCCATTCGTTCCTTTCTTCGAAAGGTGGCAGTTAGTACAAAGATCTCAACGACTTCCAACAAATACTACTCAAATATGTATATATGTATAAATACATACACATACACACACAAGCTTATGCATTTATAAAATATATTGAAAGCAGATTATAATAATTAGGAAAATCCCTAAACAATTTACAAATAAGCTGCAGACTTTCATAAACAGGTGCCTGCAGAATATTCTTGGAATATGGAGTAGCCTGATACTAATTCCAACACTGGAGCCCGAACTGGACAAGGACCCATTGACCATGTCATCAAACGTAGAAAATGGGGATGGCTGGGACATACTCTTTGGAAGGACCACGCTGATATACCTAGCTGTTTTGGGTGGAACCCGACGGAAAATGAACACGAGGACGACTTAGAGAAACATTGAGACGAACACTGGAGAAGTACTTACTATATTAACTTCATAGACCTACGGGATCAAAGGAGTTAATAATAATAATAGGTAGAAAATTCATGATTGCACAGGAAGTAGAAAATCACTCCACGAGACCTTGCTGTTCAGAAATGACGTCAAACTGTTTGCACCATTAAGAATGCCGACCGTCGATAGTTGGAGACAACAATTTACTAGGAACGACAATTAGAGACTTCGTAGAATTGCTCAAGTGACTTAGAGATCCGAGATGGAGATCAAGAGGGCAGAGAAGGCAGCCGTTTTGGCAGGCCGTGCCCACGCCGAGAAGTGGGTACGCCTCGCCCACTCTTCGCTGCTGCTCGTCCTCTCGGTGTTGGCACCGCGCATATCTCGGCGATAATAGAACCGGGCGTTTATGGTCTGATCATTTCCCCCTATCGATGATTTATCGATCGTTAAATTCTTCCAGGCGTTTAAGTGCCCTGGCAATAAATCATCGGGACTCTGGATATAGTTACCTGTGTAACAATAAATTTCAATAGGTACGTTTGGCATTGGATCGGGTTAATTGAATATAACCTATTTTCGCTAGGTAATTATAGGATTAAGACACGACGCAAATGAGCTACCCACGCCGACATAGCTGGAGATTTACTCACACTTAATGCGCTAGGAAGTCGGCTCGCTTGTAAGCTGAAACGCTGTAAAACGTATCAAGCCCTTCATTGTGGTTTTGAGAGCAGTAATATTCATTCCTTATATAACGGTCATAAAACAATGTATAAGAATATTAATCTGAATATATTAACTTTGCTATTGATATTCGCACTCAATTGTAAGGCGTTTGTCCACCCATATTCGTAATTAAAATGATCCAAACCTGTTTAACTTGACAGATTACTGTTTTATTCTTGATTTTATACTATAAAAAAAAAAAAAACTATAAAATAAAAGTTTGATACCGATTCGGGCGCGTCTTCAACTTAATAATGAGGTAACACATATTTTACACTCGAAGAGAGTAAGAAGCTGTTAATTAATTCATGACGCGGTAAACTATTTCACAGCTATTATTCGTAGAAATTCCCTCATTAATGCATTTTTGATGAAAGGGCACAATGTCTATTAATGGCGATTGTTAATTAATAATGTTAAAACTTAATTTTTTTAATTTAGGTTTCTATTTGGAAATATTACAAAGTGTCACACTCAAGACCATTAAGCATTCGAGTTGTAAGTTTTATACCATGCTCGTGCATTAAAGAAAAACCCTCGGTATATCGAATAATAATTTTGAAAAATAAATTGAATTTGAAAGTGCTATATGTAAATAAATAATGAAAATAAACATTAGGAAAAAATGATAAGGACAATTATAATTAAGTAGAATAAAATAAAGTATTATGAAAATATTGATGCCTAAGAACAATTATGCAGTGCCTTTATGAAAACTAAGCTTTTCCCCCATCTTTAGAAGAAAAACGCAGGGATTGTAAATCTGAGCGTTTCTCTACTAGCGCTATATTGAATCTAGAATGAGAGCACCGTATCAACAGCTGTACTTTAAAGGGCCACTGCTATTTCAAGAGAAGAAAACTGAGAATTATAAGGATGGCAAGAGACAGGGAACATCGAGGAACAATGGTATATTGAGGTCATGATGTTCGCATTCAGGCTGGAAGGATGAGTTACGTTGGATATGTGAATATGTGGGTGTAACACAGAGATCGAGACCGTAGATCCAGCCAGATGCGTTTCAATATGATCAGATGCCTTGTAAAATATTAGTAGAAAGGTGAGATGTTCTGACAAAATTTGTATAAATGGGTAGATCAAAGTATTTTAGGTCTGCTGTGTGGATGCCACGTAAGTATATGTGTAAAATGACGTTTTCGAAACTATGAACATTAATTTGAATCAGTTACACTAAAACTATAGAATCTAAAACAAGGTATAAAGATGTGAAAATAAAAGAAATTATAATAAAATGGAATCGAAGGACTATTGATAAATATGCTTAAAAAATTGACATTGCAAAGTATAAAAATAAAATAAATATGTTCAAACCGCTAATATAATAATACCGCTAATGTGTTATTGTATTGGGAGGAATGATCCATCATCTAAAATGGCGGCCATTGAGCCATATCTCCCTTACAAATTTCTTAGAACCTCTTCTTAAATCGAAAAAATAAACAATCAATGTGTAAAAACTCGAGAAGGAGATAAGAGTCACCGCAGGCATGGCTAACGAAATGTCACGCTAATCCGTGACTGGTGCATCAATTAATCCGAGGTCGGAAGTTGTTTTTGAGTGTTGCAGGCCCTCATCTCGGCAACAGGCAAAAACTGAGTTGGAAGTTTCTGCCTGTCATTGTTCCAGTTATCTCTTCATTCAATGACGAAGGGGTAACTGGCCACCGAAACCAAAGTCACCGCTCCTACGAAATGTGACCTATCATGATGTGATGATCTTGGCCTCTCAGTTACTAAAAAACAAACGACTCTAATCGCTCTAAAAAATATATACTTTGAGATATGCACTAAAGAATTATTGCGATTTAGTGGAAGGGCAATCATGTACTTTCACCAAATATATCACTGTCCAAAGGTAAATGCCACCATATTTCACTGGTGATATATATTTTTCCAATGTCACTTAATAAGGTTGTTAGAGAGCTAAACCAAGAGTGCAAACCTGCCTGTAGGTCATGTACCAAACCAACACGTACAAAAACAAATGCGTATGTTGTTACCATTGTAGTTATAAAATAGACATTCAGAAACTAATTACTAATGCTTCGTTTTCAGTTACATATTTCAGAGACATAAATATATAATAAATGTTTTATTGAAGTTATGCGCAATATTTAGGAGTACATTTTAAATTTTGAGGGGTGCAGACCCCCAGAACACCCCCTATTTAATCTATCTAACATAGCTAATCTATGTTCGCATTTGTGAATTATGATCAAATTAGTCAATACAAAAACTCTATCAAAGTAACACAAATTGTTGCATAAGTACAAAAAAGATTATATTAAGTGTACACTATTGTGACTTCACGCAGAGAAATTTCATCGAAGTTGGTAGTTGTGAAATTGTATGAAATGTTAATAAATGGCTTGTTTGGCAGGTTGCAGTTTGACGCCCTACCATGAGATTTATCTCACAGCCATGTTAGGTGATTTCCTTTAACCCTTTAACCGGGCGGGACGTATATAGGCGTCCAACCTAAACTATAGCGCCAACGGGCAGGACGTATAAATACGTCCTTGAAATATATGTTGTGCCCTGGAAGGGGTGGGACTAATATTTTCGTACAACAGAGGTATTAGTCATCGATACATGTAACGACGTGAATTTATATATATATATATATATATATATATATATATATATATATATATATATATATATATACGCATACATACATATATATATAATTTATAATATTTATAATAATAATATATTTAATTTATATTTATATATATATATATATATATATATATATATATATATATATATATATATCTTTTGTACTCTTTATAATTGGTTAAGGCTGTAAAATTTATAATTTCTTAATTCGATAATTTTATATTTTTGTTGGTATTCTTTACTATTTGTTTTTCATTTTGTGTTTTCCTTTATGGTTTATGTATAAATAAACGGAAACGAATATATTCCATAGCCTTTCAATTTATTTTAAACATAAATAAAAAAAATAATAATATGAAGTTACATTGCACCGGGCGTGACGTATATACACGTCCTAGTGAAGGAGCTCGCGCCCGTTATAGACTACGTAATTTAAAAGGGAACTCCCCGGTTAAAGGGTTAATGTGTATTAGAATCACTGGAAAAATAGTAAATAAAAACGACTGTCTCCCTAAACTATGTAGTGCTAATGACTATTTTGAGATTCATGAAAACTAATTCCTATTTTAGTAGAATTTTTTTACATATCGATGTAAAAAAAAAATTACAAAGTGTAATGCAATTTGAGTTCCATGACCAATCAAAAAATATCAGACAAAGGCGATCGGTCAGTCTGTTCATTAAACAAATGTTCCTGAGAGATAATACGCTTGAAATACTTTAAGAAGGAAATCAATGAACAAAACAAGATACTAAGGACACACAATGGAAACGAACAACGGCAACTACCTTTTACAGCCGATGCTCCAAGAACCGAGGCCGCCGCAGCCCTTATTAAGCAGCCTTCCACTTATCCAATCATCCTTTCCATGGCTCTCTGCTCAGGGCACGGGTCTCCTTTATTATAGTGCCGAGGGCACGTTTGAAGGTCAGTACTATACTAATGAGAGCTCAAGTTAAAAGTTCTGGTGGTCGTATTTCTATCTATTTATTCAGTAAAACAGTGTTTCCGGACGTTCTGCCGAAGAAACGAAATTAAGGTTTTAGAAACGAATGCGTGTATCAGATTGTGTTTACTGATATGTTAAAAGTACAGGTTAACATGTAAAGGATATAACACTGGCAAATAATGAATCTAGTGAAGTTTCTCATTATCAAAACCAAGTAACAAATTAATCACACCCATGTTCTCTAAAATAATTTAATTCTTCTAGTGAAAAAAATCCTGGCAGTGCAGAGTGATTTCGGCCTAATCTCCACGCGCAAGCAAATTGCAAGAAACAGTACTTCCTTAAACAGTATCGAACCTTCATGGATTGTAGTGCTTTGGATATCGCACAATTGCAATTATTTAAATCAATAATGATCAGTGAGATTACTTATAAAGGTCACTTCCTACAGCTTGTCAAATTTAATCGATTGTTCATGCGTATACGACTAAGTATTAAAACAAAGGAGCTACAAGAGAACCTTGAAACATTCCTGGCTATCAAAAGGAAGTGTTAGTTACCCTTATTTAGATAAAGTACCTCTCACACCCGTTTCCGTTCTAGATAAATTAATATTAAATTGCGGCCTAGAGATTTCTAAATGGTTTATTAAGCATACCGGAAGATTTAAATAAATGATTCTCGGATATCCATTAGACATTGACACTGAGATTATCAGAAATTCCATATTAATTTGCCGATGAATATAATT
This sequence comes from Aelia acuminata, assembly GCA_911387785.2. Taxonomy (NCBI): domain Eukaryota; kingdom Metazoa; phylum Arthropoda; class Insecta; order Hemiptera; family Pentatomidae; genus Aelia; species Aelia acuminata. The sequence continues at coordinate 53,475,096 of OU426982.1, forward strand.
TCCAACACTTTACAGAGATCTACCTTTTTTGGGTTTCATAGTTAAGGCATTTATTTTTAGAGTAGTATACAAATTGCAACTAACAATGTTCATTATTCCCAATTTAAATTATTTTACCTACCCAATTTATGTTCATATTTTTTTTTAACTTATTTATAACTCGTATTATTAATATTATCATTATTATTATTAATAAGAATTTGATTTTTTGCTGATGAAAAAGCGATCATTGGAAAAATAACTGTGAAATTATTTGTAAATGGATTTATTGCTATCTATATAAAAAGATAAATGTTCCTATTTTATGTCTGTTAGGGATTGTTGCGGTATGCTGAGTATTTAGCAGCCCTATATAATTGGGCAGCATTACTCTGTTATTCAATAAAGTATTTCTCTCTCTCCATACCCTCCTTCTACACAATACTACTGAATATATTTTTTTAGTTTTTATGAATGCTTATGCTTATGCCTAGAATTTGGACTAAACAGATTGGCGAAAAGATAGAGAAATACCTTATTAAATAAAGCTGCCCCACTTTATAAGGTTTATATTGGAATAAGGTTTATTGGCCATCTTCATAGGGTTATTCAGTTGCTAAACTCACATCATATTACATCAATCCCTAACATACATAAAATAGGTATATTTGATTTCTTACATATAGAGTACTCATGTTTCGTTTCGTATAGAGCAATTATATATTAGATTAGGATGTTTTCTTGGCAAATGCATATTTTCATAACCTCATGATAATATAACTAATACAACTAATGATAATATAACTAATAAGGCTTTATAGTGTTATGGGTTTGTGATGGAAAATATATTTTTTTTTTCAGTAAACATTCACAAAATACTTTTAAAACTATTTTATTTTTTATATTAATCTAATCTTAATTTGTGGGTGACCACCATTTTAAATTATTTTTAAATAATTTATTTTTTGAAGAGAAAAGATTTGGCTCCGCCGGGAGTCGAACCCGGGTCTCCCGCGTTACATGCGCGAATGCTAACCACTGCACCACAGAGCTAGGCTCAAGGCAGAGCAAATCCTTCTTCTTCACTGATACCTACTCCCCCTATCTCACAAATTTTGCGAGTAGTAGCGGGAGGTGGACAAATTTTGTCCAATTTATGATATTTATTGACATACGTCAATTTTTTTTAAATTATTGACGATATTGATATAATTTAAAAAAATTGACGTATGTCAATAAATATCATAAATTGGACACAATTTGTCCACCTCCCGCTACTACTCGGGTTCGACTCCCGGCGGAGCCAAATCTTTTCTCTTCAAAAAATAAATTATTTATTTTATTTTTTACATGTCCACATCATACCTTTCAGGGTCAAATATAATTCAATGCATATTTGAACAAAAAACCACTAAAATTGAAACGTATACTACTCATGTATAAACTACTTTTACATCATTGGATAGATTACTGTATCAAGAGTTAGTTACCTACTCTGCAGCACATGAACAATAGCACGTAGTTTATTCTAGCTTCATGCCCACGATATTTTATCAAATATTTAATTTTATGTTTATTTATTCGCTCCTTTTATTTATTGTTGAATTTTAAATACTTTAAATAAGTTATTTAACTTTATGAATAGTTAATTTCAATTGTTTTTACTTATCCATTCAGCTTGTATAGCTTATTACGTATATAGTGTGTACACCTTACTTTAATCTTAAAATATTGACGCAGTTAAATAGGATTCAAAGTATTTTAATGTATTGACCAAAAAGATGTAATATGATTCTTGGATATTCACATCCCATGAATAATGTTAATGTTATGGTAGAACCAAATCGCACTTGATAGTTTATAGTTATTATTTACTGATTGTTAATATAATAATTGTTTAGTCTCAGAAATGTTCACTGATTAGCGACTCGTTTCCTTTGGTCCTTTGGTACCTCCTTCCGTTGGTACTTACGCCTTTGCCTGTTGCTTGTTGTCTTTATTACGAGACCTTTTACCATCTACGCTTTTACCGACAAAACCAAAGAGTGCAAGGAGTTACTTTCCATTAGAAACTGCTAGTATTGGAATTCCTGTAAGGATGTAGAAAGTAAATAGAAATCCTCTAAAAGCAAGACAATGAGCTGAAGAAGTGGACTTTGTGGGTAAAGAGGTCAGGAGTGGTCCGGACTCCTGGCCGCACTCTAATTGCGCCGAGGGTCAGTGCTAACATCGATCAGCTGTTTATTTAAGACCGTAGCGCGTGCTTTATTGGGGCTGGGTGCAGGCTTAAATTGCCGGCAGTACCTATGTGAGCGGTGTCCTGCGCAGGATAGGAGGGATGTGGCACTCCATGCTGCTAGTGAGAGCTAAGGGTTTCGGGAGGTTAATGAGATCCGTGAGGGGTTATGGTTATCGTTACCCTACAGCATCCAACAGTTATTCTCAAAAATGTGGTAATTTTATGGTAATTATTAACCCCGGAAGGCCATTGAGGACCACTTCGGATCACTACGTGTTTTACGATGAGCCAATGAGAAAGTAGAGCCAATGAGAAGCTGGAGTACTTGAAGGAAAAACGAGGTCTGGGGCCACGCCTACTGGATTAATTTAATCTAATCTAGTTCCGCACTTTGTACACCCCTTTATAAACCCACAAGTTACACTAGTGCCATTTATTTTTTTAGTCTGTTGTTTTTAGACTTCTCTGAATACATAAGTACTATACTTCCAGGCATTCACAATAATTATAATTTCTTTTCTTTAATTGTGGTATGGAGAGCTATAATAATAGGCTCCATAATAATCTAATGATAGTAATATTTATGGTCAATAAAATGAAAATTTGATTAATGGTAATTGCAAGTCGGTATAACACTACATACCGACTTAAATTACCAACTATCTACCAACAAATAAGAATACTCTATTCTGGCTTTCATATCAAATTGCAATGATGTAACAAGAGACTTTGTAATGAAATGGCCACGACTGACATGCATTTTATGAGGCAACTGTAAAGGAGTTGGATGAGAGACCTGCTCTGTGAAAACGTGACCGGGATGATGTGCTGCTGGGCACTATCTTTCCTTCATTCCTAAACTGCCAATTTAACAGGAGTTTATATCTCATTCGCTGATTGTCGCTTAGCTGCGACAGGTGCAAATAAAAGTATGAAGTAAAAAAGAAAACAAAAACTTTATTTTTAAAAAGATTGATCTCTTCCATATTTTTATTAATTACTTTATTTGACCAACGTTTCGGGATTCCGGCTCATCTTCTATGGGTACCTGTATTATAACTACACTATAGTACATTTCTAAGACTCCACAACCATCTGTTTGTAAAAAAAAAATTATGCCAGCTACATATTAATAATTTCTTAATTAATAATTTACTTCTAATAACATTCTTCTGTGATTTTAGAACTATATCCATTGCCACACTTTTCTCTTCTTCACACTTCTTTTTAAAAAAAAACCTGAATATATAACCTCTAAGTGAAAAAAACATTATATATTATTTTAATACAAACCATATAAGTTCTATTTTGTATTGTTCTTCTATAGGCTGTATAGCATAGAGTGATATGCTAACGATACTCTGGTATTCTTGGGTGTTGAGAAACTGAGTGGTGAATGTCTTAAACCATTAGAGGTTGGCAACACCGTCGGTAGTACTAGCAAATATTTACACCTTTCTTACGTAACCACATTTAAATTTCAGATCAGTCACTTTGTTTTTATGTTGACTGACTGTTGAGCACACAAAGTGGCAGATTAATAGCCTCTTTTAAGCCAAAATAAGATACATCATTTACCTCTGGTTCGTCTTACTTATTTTTTTTTCGTAAATTTATTTTTTCTTACCCATGTGAAGTTACTATGACCTATCTTGATATGGCGACATCCTCGTTCCTTGATTCGCTTGTATGTAATTAAAATCCACATTTTGTGATTTGTAGGCTCGTAACAACGGGAAACTTTTAAGGATTTTCCTCTAAATGTAATTTATATCTTGAAGGGTATACCCTATACACAGTACATCACGCTACTTCAAGATGAGGAAACATACTTGTTATATTTTATTTTTTTGAATGAGTTCTCAATATCTTAGGTCATATAACATTTCAAGAGATGATAAAGCAACCCAGCAAGCAGGAGAAGTCACGTACACTGTTCCTCGTGCTAAAGGCCTCTACTCTGGAAAGTTGTTCCTCATAAGAAATTGCAGGATACCATTTCCCATGTGTGGGCACCGCCTGTCACAAGACACACCCACTCCCATGCCTCTACTGAATATGTTGTTGTGGACGAAATATTAAGATTGCGAAAGGCCAACGTCACATAAAGATTGTTTTTTTTATTTTTTTGCAAAACAACTTCCGTTCAAGTAAATCCTTTGGAGTGGATTATCTTAAAAGAAAAGGAAAAAAAAAAATACTCAAGAATGAAGGAAAAACAAGCAACGTAATTATAACTGATATCACTCCAAATTGAATTCAGTATAAAAAATTTTGATAAGAACTATGAGTAATAATCTGCAAATACTTACAGGTAAATGACGTTCTTTTTTTTCTAATTTTTGTAACTAAAAAATTCAGAAAGTATACCTCGTTTAACAATCTTTGGATTCGACGAATACGTATTAAATAAAAATATATTAACACACTCACCTTTAATATAAATGGGTCCTGTTTGAAATTTAAATATAAAAAATCAAAAGGTCAAGGAAAGATAAAAGATACTTACGGACACTGTTTTATTTATTCTATGAAAACCCTTAAGATTGTTCCCTAAAGATGAAGGATTTTCCACTTCTTGTTTCTTCGCAAACCTCATCACTTCAACATATCAAGCCATTATAATTGTTCCCATGATTATGAATGGTGTCTATGCCACGTTTGTCTTGTTTCCAGGTTTACAATGAATTACCGTACATTTGAAAAATATTTTTATAACTTGCGATACTTTAATTTACAATTTTATTGTCATGGTGAATGGGAACTCCTTATGAATATGAAATCTTGTATGTTGTTACGTAGATGTTGTTGTTAAAGATTGAATTGACTGAGACAATTTTAAAAAGTAAATGAATGCCCTATAAATGACTTCAAGCAACAGAAACTACGATCTTTAATAGAAGCAATCGTTTAAATTAAATATAAGTATAATGAGCATTTCTTATTTGTTAATCCATTAATTGGTTAGGCAAGGCCCAACTGAATTAATGCAGCTAAATGAGTTCCATATATGGGTGAACCGGAAAATATTGTCATTCCTATTATCTGTAGTTGTGTAAAAAAAAAAAAAAGCTTAAGGGAGCCACTTGCTATTTCAAGGTTGTTTATATAATTTCCTTAAAGTTTTAACTCAGACAACTTTCAAAACTCACAGTAAACGAATCCCATATATTGCCGAAATTACAACCAATATCCAAGAGTGTATCGTTTTTGATAATATATTAAAAACTACATTGAATTGAACTATTTTTATGTAATGTGGTATGGAATAACTAGTCAACTCTTTTTTTTTAATTTCGAATTAGACCATATTCATATTTATATGCTGAATCGTTAGTTGTTTGTATGGGCATAACGATGGATTAACTTATATTTTAAAAATACCAAATTTCATGGGTGTGTACCAGTACTGGCATCAAAAATCATTTCTCGTATTTTTTTTAATAAAGTTAAGGAGATTTTTTATATTATTCCGAACTCGTAATATCGACAGGGATTTTGATAGATTGAGTTGTAAATTCAGTTGTATATACTTATTCGATTATTTTATATTTTACGACATTCACTCAGGCCGCCAGAAACGTTGCTTTAGTAATGTTGATTATTAGTATTAATGCCAGAGACGAATTGAGAAAATAAACTGAAAAAAAAAATTGTTCAGGGGGAAGTAAGTAGATGGAATTCCTCATAGGATATGATTAAAGCCTTCCTATAATTTACTGTATTTTTATATATTGTACTTTACTATACTACACTTTACTATACCATACTTTACTATACTTTACTATACCATACTTTACTATACCATACTTTACTATACTATACTTGACTATACTATACTTTACTTTACTATACTTTAGTATACCATACTTTACTATATTTTACTATACTATACTTTACTATACCATACTTCACTATACTTTACTATAACATACTTTACTATACTTTACTATCCCATACTTTACTATATTGTTATAGTATATTAATTCTTATTCTGATTCATAAAACAGATCGACCGTTGGCAGTAATTTTAATTAATTTGATTTGAAAATGTGTTAAGAGAAAGTCGTAGAATAAAATTCCCGCATTTTCGTTTCTTAAGTAAAAATTACTGAACAATTCCCACATATTTCCTGCCGACGAGTATTCAACCATTTACCGCCGCACGCTATACACCCTGGATTCGCCCCGCTTTATTCCTTACTACAAAACGGAAGGATCTTACTCATTAAGTTCTCGCAGACCTAATATAGTATGGATACACCCCTCCAGAGGATAAGATAACTCACATTAGTTTGTTTAAAGAGAGATCCTATACAACCCTGTGAGCTTCCTCCTATGTATATTTATGTTTAGATAAAGAGGCCACCAAGGAGGTCTGGGAGGACCGTTTATCTATTCCAGGCCAAGGGTTTTGGTCTGCGACAGCTGCAGGACCGGCATATTGCATAGCCTGTGATGTAAGTCACGTACAGCGCACTCACACACAGTCACACATTACAGTTTATCTCGGTTCAAACCAAAGGATACCTATCATACATTTATTTAAAAAGAAATAGATAGCTAAAATAGCAAAACTTTTTTAAAAGAAAAAAGTGAAGAAAGCCCGAACATAGTACCTATAGAAGCACTTATGCTAACTTGTCATGTGTTAGATTGTATTAAAGAAATCCCTTCCTTATCATTGTACTCAAGATCTACTTAGTTCATCATAAGGAATAACTGAAGCACCTACACCACCTGCTGTCCTGTAGGCGTTCAAGTATTTCGTAATCCCCAGTTGCTACGCTGAAAAATGGGCAGAGATAAGAAATAACAAGGTTGTGATGGGTCGTTCTGGATTAAAAGCACGTGGGACTACTTTAGGTCAAGCGGTAAGGCCACTGTTGGAATTTATGGTTCTTATCCTACGTTCTATGACCGAGTTTTGAAAAGAATATATAATTCAGAAGAAAAGAATAATTTTTTGTTGCATATATATGTATATATATTTTTTTAGATGATTGTACAATAATTTGCTAAAACATTCAAGAAAGTCTAAAGGTTTACTTATTTGTACCTGCTTATTGTAATTTTTTTATAATTGACTAACTTTTTGCAATATCCTTAGAATAAATACAACGTAATAGTATAAACAAAATTATTAACATGAACTAATTGGCCAGAGCGAATAATTCGTATACCACATAATCATTTTGACCAATATTAATTAATACTCATAATATGAGACGTGGTAAACAAAAAATATTACATTGAATAGGTAGTAAACACAACATATTATATTGAAGAGGTAGTAAACACAACTTATTATGTTAAAGAGGATTTGTTTTTCGCGATGTAAACTAGACCATAAACTATATTCTAAAGACAGTGACTTTACGCTAGAAACAAAAAATGTGTAGTTTTTGAGTTATGCACAAGTAAAGTCTGTAAAGTCTTCACAGCTCTTCTCCCGGTGGTTTTTGGCCTATTTATTATTTTCTGCCTATTTATTAGCACTAGAAGAGAAGGAAATCTTTAATATGATATCCGTCATCGAATATGATCAAGAAAGTTATGGCGTACAGATGTAAAAGAAAACTTTTAGAAATAATACATAAGAAAGATAATTATGTATAGCATCCCAACTTCTAAAGTCCCGAATTTAAATTCTTTATAATCTCATAGAAAAAAATACCCCTCTATTCATTAATCTACAATTTATGAAATCTATGGGCTTCATTGAGTAAAGTAAATATCAAAATAAATTACTTGATACTTTAATGGATATGCCTTATTTATCGTATGAATTACTAGACAGGAAGTCGAGAGTTGGAGAATACAAACAAAAAATCGATCAATGATAGACATCACTAATAAGCCATATCGTGATTGACGGTAAATATCTACTTCCTTTTCGAATAATTCCAGATGTATGTAAACAGTCAGCTGTCATTTCCTGTTACGATAACAATTGCGACACAGTATTGGAATATCCAGCAATTTACAAGTATTAAGGAATCGAAAGAGAGGGGCAATATGAATAATATACGCCTCAACAGTAGGATGAATATATTCTGCACGCTTGTTAACCAATACGTTCAGGCTAGTTGTTTTTTTTTCCTGAGCCAGAGACGAGGACGGGGTATTAATGCATTTTTTTTAAAAGATCCCTGGCACTCGGGACTCGAACACGTTAACTTCAGGTTATCATTTTACGCGTATTCTAACATGAGTTGAAATTTATTTCGTGGCGGGCCCACATAAGAAATCTTTCTCGAGTGACACCCCCAATTTGGGAGCTACACTGGTAGGAGTAAAAAAAAAAAAAAAAAAAATATGTCAGGAAGAATTTTAAAGAAATTCTTAGCTGGATAATATGGTAATCATATTTGGCAAGGGTTTTAATCAGAAAGGTTTTTTAAAAAAAAAAGTGGGGGCTGATCTCCTCAAGGCGGACATTGTTCCTACGGAGATGCGTCAAACCAGTTTATAGTTACAGTCCATTGTTTTCTTAACAAAGGCCAGTCAAATAGTGATAAATTATCTTCAGTCTTTTATCTCCAATAATTGAGGGCTTTGTGATCTCTGCCGACGTCTAGGGCATTAATTATTGTTCAAACAATAACTTATATAATTTTAAACTTAAATTTGTTTTGTTATATAATTAAATTAAAATTGTTTTGCATCAGTTACAGTTGAGGATGTTGGCACTTGTTGATATCCTCCTATGAAAATACTGGAAGATCGTAAGGTGAAGAAACTAGACAGAAATATCTTTTTACTGCGGTGAATAATGAAAAAGGGTGTAAATAAATAAATAATGTACATAGGAGAAAAGTTTTCAAAGGGTAGTAAAAGCATAAGCAACAAGACACATTCGATCGGGCTTAGTGTATTTATTATTTATTTTTTAAGTTCCAACAGTTACATTTTACGAAGGAAGGCATCGTCTTGATTCGTAGATTCTAAAACTAACCGTAACAATATTACGGTCACCAATATAAGATTAAAATTTCCTAAACGTTTTTAATTTCCTGTAATTTGTAAGTGGAATTGATTAGGATTAATCATATTGTTAATTCCTTAACAAACTTCATAATTCAAACAAATATTATCCTCAGTATTGTAAAAATGTAGGCATTGTTTAAATTTATAATGGTAGGAATAAAGTCCCAAACATAAAATAAATAAAATTTTGACTTTAATAAATTCTAAATTTAGACTCTAATAGATAAATAAAGATTTCATGTTATAATTAAAAAATATGTTATAACTCAAACGACAATGGTAAGGATATGTACACTTTTTAAAAATAGTACACTTTTAAATTATGGTTTAAATTTTAATTTGTGAAATTTTAAATTTTTTTGTGAATCCGAAAAAGGAAAATGCGATTTAATATTACCTAGAAAAGAAACAGGGCACTGGGCGTGGATTATATTACATATAAAAATTATTTATTATAAAAGGTTAGTTAGGTAAGGAACATATTTTTAAATAGCTGATGGTATAAAAAATTTGTAAAAGGAAAAGAAAACTATAATTTAAAGTGTAAAATATTCCATGAATTTTTCACTACGTATTTGGTATGTGTGAAAATTTACAGGATTATGCAATAAACAATTATACCATTCCCCACTTGGTATAATTGGTAAATAATAAAATGGTAAATAAATTTCCTGCAATCTGATGCATGCTTCTTTAAATGAAAAAAAAAAAAAACTTGGTAAATTGAAAGATTAAGCTTCACGAATTGTAGCTACTTGTCGCCCGTGCTGAACGTTAAAGATACGACACGTGTGTCCGCCAGGTGATGTAAGCTACTAAAAAATCAATAGAATGACTAATTTTCGTTTCGTTCCTGAACATTACTACGTTCAACAGATAGCTCCTTAACTTCAGAATACAAACTACACCCTAAAGCAGTTGAGCATTATTCTTTCTCATTTCTGATTCACTTGGCAGATGCTGATCTTGGAAACGAGTGCATTTTACATAATGCAAGATTATGATAATTTATTGTGTAGCATAAATTTAAAAAGACAACACCTACCATAAAAACTTCGTAATAAGCATAGAACGTTTATTGTGTTAGCTATAAATAAGAAACAGGTTATGTAAATATCAAGCGAAGTTTTACCTTGACATCAGTTTTCAGCTTCGTTTTAATTTCTATCGGAACGTGATCAAGATTATCGAAATGTCAAGTATGTTCAACATAACTGCAAAGTGTTTGTCATTTTACAAACTACGTGAATATCTGAAAGAAACAAAAACTACATGACACCTTTTCTACGGACAGCGCTCTTTTAATATTAAGCTATAATATCAAAGGGATGAGTTGTGATAATTATGCTATGCTAGAGTATCAACAATCAAATTGAAATAGTTAATATAACTCGATTAACTACATTAACCCCGGTGGCCGGGTAGGGTAAATGACTAGTAATGGGCATGGTTAAGGATTTTTATTCAGTCTAGGGACGATTCCGGTTGTTTCCATTATTGAAAAAAAATTATGTTTATAGGGTTTCAAACAAAAGGTTTCATTCTCAGAACTACTTAATTTTCTATCATTTCTGGGAAGGTTTTTAATTTTTTTTATTTAGCTAAACTTATACATAGCTGTTTTACCATTTATGGGCATATACATTTAGTTATGGTCACCCTTAAAACTAGTAATGGTCACCTTAGGGAAATTTTAATTTCATTATAAGAAAACATAAACTAACTAGATAATATCAATTTTTATTGTTCGAGTAACACGGCCCTCAACTTATAATTTTTGAATATATATTTATTTATTAAAAAAATAGCCATAGTACAATTATAAACATCAATTTTCTGAACTAGTTATGTACCTACAAAATTATTTCTAACTAAACAAGAATATGAATAAAAAAATAAAAATATAAAGACATATTTGTTTTAATATAATGTCTCATGTATTTTCACTCCTAATCATCACTGTCGTTACCACAAATATCTTTGATATTTAAATCCTCAATTTGGCTAATGCCATATCAAGTATAGGAGCGAAATCTTTTCTCATTATTTCTCTGCCTGGGTTTGAATTTTTCCAGGAGGCAACACTTTGCCTCCACATTTCTTTCAAGGGTCGGAAAGTGGAGACATCAGCAGGCTGGAGTATCCTCGTGGCATTTGGATATAATGATACTAGCACAATTCCTTGCTCAGAACACATTTCACTTAATTGGAGAGTGAGATGACTTTTATGACCATCTAGAAACACTATTACTGGTCGTTGAATACTATTTTTTTCTAGAAATGGAATGAAAATATTCCCAATGTATTAAAAAAAAACCTCTGCTCTCATCCATCCAGAGTCACTGCGCCCTATCCCCCAATCTAGAGGTACTGATCTAGTAATTTCTGTTGGTATCCTTTTGTAAGGATAAACGATCATAGGTGGAACAACCAAGCCAGAAGCAGAGAATGTGAACATTACTGTTATGGAACATTTCGCAGGGCCGCTATCGATTTCGTAAACGTTTTTGCTACCTTTCAGAGCAAGAGCTGAACCAGTACTTCCCGGGTTCAATAAAAATCCAGGATCATCTCCATTGAATATTCGTGATGGGTAAGACAGAATATCGAACCAGTTCTCATCTTTTAAAAGGTTTTGAACACTAGAAAACCAACCTCTGATATCTTTTTCAGAAACGCAACTACTCGCTACTGAAACAGGTTCAGGTGTTCTGCAACTAATGCTAGGATGTCTTCGAAGAAATCCCCTGTACCAACCTTCTCCAGGCATACCATTTTTAAAATTAGTATTTCTGTTGTTTAACAAAAAAAGCTCTTTCACACTTAGATATAAATCTATTTTTCTCCGAGGGAACCCCCATTTCGAGCAAAAAATTAACCATTTTTCAAGCAATTCCTCTTCCTCTTTAGGAATTTATATTTATCCTTGGTATCATTGAAAAAAAATTTTACTGTCAAAACAATAATAGAAGATTTTAATTTTTGACTAATAGAAAAACATACTTCAAGGCCGTAGATTTGACAGATGCACCTGCTTCAATTTCTTCCCGAGCTTTCTCAACATCTAGATCGGTGTTATGTGTTAAGTTTTCGAGGCATTTTAACCACCTACAATGATGTAGAAATATATTAGGTCTTGTTCAATTGGGAATGCTCATTAACTCAGCCCATTAAAAAAAGATTGGAAATGAAAATAATGTGCCCATAAGTGAAATAATGGCTGACCAATACCAGTTATGGTCATCTTCTGTTGAAACGTGGGCACCCATGACCAAAACTAGTAATTGATGTCAAATATTATTGATAAAATAACATATTGGTATGAAAAAATTATTCTGATTTTTTAATTGCAAAATGCTAGAGATCGGCCAAAAATGAGTAATGGTCACACCTGCCCATTATTAATCAATTTTTTTTTTCATTGACTAGTTATGGGCACAAATACTTTAAACTAATAGACAATTTTTTATTTAATTACAAATGGCCCCATGTGATAAGAAAAATGCTAAAGAATTAGTACATACCAACAACGTGAAAATCTGATGAACAATAGCGACGTCCTTCCCTTATGAACTAAAAACTTAGATAATCAGTATACAAAGGGAATCAACTGTTAGATACACTTCAACTGGGGAATCATAAGTTAAACTAGAATGAAACGCAGTTGTTGGGAAAAGAAAGAGATGGGGGTTACCGAGAATGAAATTAAGGTAATGAATTTCCAGAAACCTCTTAAACTTTTCCCAAATTTCATTCCTTCAACTTAATTATGGAAATTCCATGTAATTGTGCCCATTATTGGTTTGGTGACCATAACTAGTCATTTACCCTATAATAACTCACAGGAAAATAATTAATTAACATGGTCCAATTAAACAATTTGGCGCAAGGCAAGTTATACTATCATGCAAAAAATGCACGTCTTACAAGAATGTCGTTTTTATGGGGGAGGAAGAAGGGGGTTATTAGTTATTAACCCATGAAAGCGCCCAGTATTGCTAGCGTTACCATTACCGCTAGAATCACAAAGATAGCAATCTTATGTAAAAAAAGTAATATAGGTACTCTAATTTCGGAGAGTCTATCATTATATCTACCTAAAATATTATCAAGCGTAACTAATAATCAATTAAATAAGCCTAATAATATACCTTTTTTAGGGCAAAGATATGACCGAAGCTATCCGAGCCTAAATAAATGGTTAGATTGCATCGACCAAAGAGAAGCAGCGCTAGGAAGTCGCTGCAGAATTTCTCCGTCATGCAAGGTTGGAGTCAATGGAAATCTTTTGTTCTTTTGTTATCAGCGATAAAATCTTGGCTGCATTTCACCTTTCACAATAAACTGATCTCACCCGAGCACAATAACTCAACTTGCTAGAAATCGCAACTTTAGCTTAAAAGAGTTTAGCTCTTTATCTATTAGCCGGGCAACAATACTGTCTCCTAAAGAGAATAAGGAACTTTCCACTAGCCTCCGATTATTCTTTGCCTATTATGTCCTAGCTATTGTGTTACTTTTTCTTTCTTCGAAGTGTATTCTCATTTCGGATTCGCAAGGAATGAGCACAATAGAATACCATACTTGTGTTATTACCATGAATACAAATAAAAAAAAAATGGCGGCCGTAGAATTTCGTCAAGGAGGGGCAGGCAGATAAAATTTTTATGATCGGGGGAGGGTGTCGAGGTATTATGACCATGTAAGGTTCAATTAATGTTTCAAATAAAGCTTATTGATATTTAAAAATTAAAATATTTATTTAAGTAGTAAATAATACAATATAGTAAATTAATACGAATTTATTTGATTCGTATTTTTTGTCATATTTCCTTGGGGGGGGGGGGGGGGGGAGCAGCTGCCCTCAGCGCAAAACAACTGGGCTAAACTCAGAAGAATGCAATATAGTTAAAAATCTCCTAAGCAAATTTCTTAGCATTTCTATAACGAATTGTAAGCTTGAAAAATAGCTTTAAAGAGGATAGTACCATATACTAATAAATTCTTAACTCGACAATATAACTGATTCTAAAATCTTGAATTATTCAGATGGATTTTTATACTTTTCTTTATCTCTAGAAATTATAATATGTTTAAGGAAATTTATCAAATGTATATCAACAGACGGAGACAGATTTCCGATTAAACATCTTTTGGAAATTCATAGTAAAATGTGAGACAGATAAAAACCATTTATTTTGAATTATGAGGGAAGGATTACTTATTGAAAAACAAATTAAGTGTTCTAATTCTTCAAGCCATAATTACAAATTTGTCCCTTATAAATAAAAAAAAAAAACTGTAATTCGAGAGAAAAATTAATATGTTTTAGTTTTGTATTAGTATTATTCGTTGTACTCGTATTATTGGTTGGGTGATTTAAGCGTTGGAAAATATAAATTCTAGGTTTTTCCTATAAAAAATTTGATCGAATGGAGAACAAAATAAAATTGGACCAAACTGTTAAATAAGTTGGTAAAACAGAATGTTAATAACAGCCAGCACATCTCGCACCCTCAATGCAAGGCTACCATAATACAAAAATTTATTTTTTCTTTAATTTAATATTTTGAAACCACTGCTACAAGTCTAAAACTGGCTAGCCGACATATTTTAAAATATAACCTAAATTTAAGATATACTAATACGTGACATACTTAATCCCTCATGTTGATAAAATCAAATTTGAAAATATTTTCTTCGAAAACTTCAACAAAATTAGTGTTGGTATTGCATCAACAAAGAAGAGAGTATTGGCGGTTTTTTATGATTAAATGACAGACTTAAGTGCCATTTTGATAGAGGTTATTTGGATTTTGGATGAGTTTGATTATTTTAGCTAAAAGGAAAGAGTAAGTGAACTATAAATAGTCGTATCACATAATCGATTTAGTCAGCTATCCTAATTTATTAGGTTTATTAGAGCCTCTCACACAAATATAAAAACAAGATCTATCGGGTTCACGGTAAAACGATATCCTTTTATAAACAATACTAACTATAGGAATTACTAAGAAAAGTTATGAAAAAATATTAACAGTTACTACAAGGCGATAATTGGCGTACTGAATCGTAGAATAAACGAGTCTGGTAAGTATTTTCTTCAAGAAGGAACAAACCAGTCAATAGTTCTGATCAGTAAGAAGAAACAAAAGTTACTTTTCCTCGACGGAACAAGGCCAGCACGATCGGAGCAGCACGTGACCATTCGGATCGGAGGAGGCGAGGGGCGGGTGGAGGGGGTGTGACCAAAGGGTAATTCTTCGGCCCAACGGTCACCAGAGCGATCAACGGATCTTGGGGAATCCAGAGCAACCAAAACTTACCATCTAGGTACACGTGGCTGGTCGATTCCTTCAAGAGGAAGTCTAACACTATTACACTAGTTACCTTCTTTAAGTTTTTATTGATTTTTTTTATTTGACATAAAATTATTGCTGAAATCCTTATTTTGATGTCAAAAGAAGAAATTTGAAGGAATATGAACCCCTAGCCCTATAATTAAATCGTAAATTTTGCCATGACGCAAACCATTAATGAGAGTTTCTTTTATGATTAATTTTTATCATTATTTTAAAATAATTTTATATTTCAATATTTCGATAATATAAAAAAATGGTTTGGGACAGTCTATTTAAGTATTAAAAAAAAAATAAAATACCGCTCGCCTGATAAAAAAGTATTTATTAATATAAAACTATATATATTTTTTATCTATAAAAATTACTTATAAAAAAAAAAATTATCATTCTTTACAAAAAAAAAAAAAAAAAGTCAGAATACCCAACGACAAGATTAGATTTAATTTTGAAAATTATGACCACTAATTTATCAATTTCAATTTTTTTTCTAGACGAATGAATTGAAATTTTTTATTTACTTTCATAATAATAATAAGTAAGTTTACTTTCATAAACTGGCCCTATCAGGTTTAGTGAGAAACTATTACTGATACCTATATTTCTGAACCTATTTTAAAGGTAAATAGAATATTAAAAACATAAACGTCCAGTGACCGCAAGTCTACGAGTAATCACATTTAAGAGTTATGGCCTTCGTAAGATAATTGCAAAATAAGTAAATGTTATTTTAGTATTTCTTTTCTTTACATCTTGTTTTTTTTCTCTTAATAATCTTTTCAGACACGATTTATTTCTGCAATAAAGAAAAAACATACACAACCTACAATTTTTATAATCATATATAAACTATTCTCAGAAAATATTGTGATATCTCGGAATATGAACCCGGAACTCCGGAGTGGACGGTTGCAACAATTTAACCACAAGTATACAGATGATGTCAAGATTAAACTGAAGACAAACGTTCAGCACCCATTAACATCAAAATTGTTTGGAGAGGAGTATGAAATTTCCGGACTTGTAAATGTTCAGAATAGCGCGCTAAAAAAAATGATACTAACATCCTTACAACGGTTTAACATGGACCTAAATAGTATTAAACCCATCCTCAATCTGAAAATTCCGTTATGGAAAAAAGAGAAACATTTGCTAGATTTATCGATGGCGAAATGTTCGAAGGAAAGCCCGTTAGAAATCCAAAAATATTTTTTAGTCTTGCTAGAAAAATAGTAACTTTGAGGTTATATACACAAACTCTTCCAAACTGGAGGACAGCTTGGGCTGTACTGAGTAAACTGAGAAAGAACTGCTTTTAATCAAGTTACCAGGAGAGAGCTCTATATTCACTGGAGAAGCAGTAGCTGTCATGAAGGCTCTCCATTGGATCAAAGAGTCCAGAAAGTCAAACTGGGTGGTTGTAACAGATTCAAGGAGCGTACTGTCAGCTATCAACAACCTAGCCCCCACTAACTCAATAATAACGGAAATTTATTTATTTATTTATTTATTCGACCCTACCGTACCTCTAGGGTAATACGGGTTTTGGCAACAGTGATATGATATGCATGACTGCATAACATATCACTGCTGCAAGTACATCATTATACAGTTTTCACTGATTTTTTTTTTTCTTCTTTTAATTAATATCTCCCTTCCTCTTCTTCGCCTCCTCTGTCCGGCGGCCTCCCAGGAGCTTCCTCTTTTCTACCCATGGCAAAGTGGGTTAGACCCACGGCTTCCTTCCATCCGCATACAAAAGTTTTGAAGTGCTGGTAATTTTCCTTGGTCATAAGCTGAGGGAGGTCGCTCTCAGACAGAGTGTAGAGCCCAATCTCCCTCATCAGTTTGGCCCTTAGTGTCTCATAGGCGGTGCAAACGACGACAATGTGCTCGGCGGTTTCTGGTACTCGACAACTGGGGCATAGGGGGTCGATGTTTTTGCCGTGTTTGAAAAGTTTCGAATAACGGAAATTGTAAATACGCTGTGGGAACTTAGAAATAGTCAAAAAATAAAAGTATTGGTCCGGGTTCCATCTCACTCCGGTATAACAGGGAACGAAAGAGCAGATCAAGCAGCGAGTTTGGCAAGACAAGGAGAAAACCCCAACATAATTCAAATAAACAATATCAGCCACGAGGATTGGATCCACCAGTTCAAAAAAAGTTGGGAAATAAACTGGATGAGTAAACCATCACAACTAGCGCAAATAAAACCAGAGTGCAGCAAATGGGTCACAACCAATAGAAAATAGAGAAGAGAAGAAGTATTGTGCAGAATGCGGATAGGGCACTGCGCATTCACACATGCATACCTACTCAAAGGTCTCGAAGCACCCACTTGCCAAATGTGCTACAACACAACTCAGAGCACAAAACACTTGTTGCTAGATTGTGTACAACATAATGATGTACGAAAAAAGGTAAAGCTCTAGATAACTATGAAAGAAATACTGGGGGATGAAGAGTCTTCGGCCCTAAAGTTATTCAAATTCTGAAAAGAAACAAATTACTATAATGAAATAAAAAAAGGAAAAAATTAAAGCCAATGACCCTTAGGGGTTGAGGCTAAAATGTAAATAATTAAAATTTGTTTTCTCATATGCTTTTAAGTAATTTCATGAATTATATTTAAGTTTAATAGGTTTATTACAAAGTTTATTTCAAAATTATATACCTTAAATTATATAACAATCTTTAAATTTAAATCACCCAACGCAATTCCACTTGATGATCTAGTTGCTCTTTTTTATTATTCTAAATAAACATATTTACTCCTATAGAAGGTTATGCAAGAAATGATAACTATATTGCATTGCAACAATGCACACACTTTCTATTATGCTCGCAAAGAAAGTTAGTTAGTTAGTCCATTTTAAGCCTGTTCGGTTTAAAATGAACTTCAATGCACATTGTTTTTATAACTAGTAAAAAATAAATTATAAACATTACGAGCACTAAATACAATTAAAACATATTATCCTTTACTTTTAAAAAGAGCAGCCTTTTGCATTTCCTGCCCTCTATTTATTTTAAAAATGTAACTTATATTTCTTTTTCTTATGCATTATGTTTTTCTCATCTCATATTATTAAAATTTAGCATTAGTTTCCCAACATTTTGTCTTATTTTCAAATAAAGTTTAAAATAGCGGAATCAATGTATTAATTATTAAAATTACTCTTACCTTAACAGCAAGAAGATAAAAGAATGCAGATGAATCGATGATTTTTCTAAACGATGAGTACATTTAACTTGATGACTCTGATTTTCGTCAGTTAATCACTGCCTTTAGTAATCCTTAGTACTGGAACAACAAGATAATTTCATTTATATAATAATAATGGGATGAATATTATCTTCCAGCTTGATAAAATAATAATTACCACCAATAGACACCAATGAGGGTAGAGGCGATAACACAAATAAAAAAAAAAAAAAAAAAAATAATCTCTAAAATTTCAATCAAGATAACTGTAAGAATAAAGATAATTAACCTACCCTCTCACCACCCAAAATTTTTTGTAAACTACTTAAAGATTACTTAAGATAAACATTAATATTAAGGGGTTCACTTTTATTTATTTAATTTTATTTTAATTTCAATATCGTTCGCATATTTAACTCTATATCCTCCATAGTTCAGCCCAGACGCTTTCTATCCCAAATAAAAGCTAAAATATCTTTCTTTTTCCATAACAATGAACAATCCTCAAAACCAGACTATTTTATTTTTCATTAATGTAATAAGTAATTGTCTTGCTAACATTTCCTTTGTGTTTAAAACACGTATGTATGTATTTAACAAATATAAAAAGACAACCAAGGATGGTTATCAAAATCATAACATTTGAACTTTCAGGTATACTTACACAAACACACATTAATTACAACTAATTTTATCAAATTTAATACGAAAACTGTTATATAAACTTTTCATTTTTAATGTTTAACGATCTTTGTAGTTTTTAACTCTTTGGTTTATATAATTGCATTATTTGGACTTTACAATTCGTTAATATTTTCCATTCATATGGCTAAGAAGTAAAATTAAATAGCAATAGAAAACCAAATAGAGAATTCACCAACCATTGTTTTTCAGATAGTATTTGTACATCCTTGAATATTAAGTCGTGCTATTAAGTCGGCCTTTTAACACCGATAATGTCTTTATTATGCATGACGATGCCCGGTCCCGCATTACAAATGAGTTCGCCATATTGACGAAATCGGTATTTGCGTCAATGAATTGGCAACAAAGTATTTTAGCATCATTTTCATCAAACGTTTCGAAAATTGCAAGGGAGTTTAACCTAATTTCATCTTCATTAGCCGATGTATGGATACATAAAAAAATCCTAAGACCACCGAACGGGCTACGAACCCGCTGCCTTGTATTTTGTAGTTAGTAGTAGGCTATGCTAACCACTCCATACCTCCAGGTTCTACCTCCCTACATCCCTACCAAGAGAGTTTATTTACTGATGTTGCTTTAGATTTCTCATCTAGGTCTTTTTTGTTGCGGATTATTTGAGGAAAATTAGGGAGGCTGTTGTAATGAAAAAATAATAAAATTAACTGTGTCGAATGAATAACTATAAACAGAATTATGACATAGGATTACTATAATAACGCCCTGGCTATTACTAACAGAGCTCGAAGAGGATAGGTCAGTCGTGAGGCCGATTCAGACACAGAGTGGACCAAACGAGCCTAGGACCTCTCACCGGCCTTTCGGCGGCACCATCATTAAGGGTACAAGAAAAATCGGGTCATTTACCGGGGAAATATTATAGCTGCGGTAAGGGGGAATGAGCGCTAGTTAATTTAAGTAGGGATCGGAGAACGCTGAAAAACATTTACCGCTATGATCAGATTTAAAAATAGAGCACACAGCTCGACAAAAAATTGGAGAGCTAGAATTCTTTACACTATGCTGAATCAGATGAAACCGAAACTACAAAGATAGCTAAAAGAATGTTACTAAGTAATCATGACCAATGAATACTGCTACTTCACAAAATGATAAATTGTGAAATACTTTCTAAATAACTGTACCACCTAAAATATTTTGTTATCTTGTTATTCACATCGATTATGTTAATTTTATAGTAAAAAAAAAATAATCCATGGTGTGCCATATAGCGTTAGTCTCTAGACATGAGGTAGTAAGTAATGATAAATGTTTCGATCTTCTTAACTGATCTCGAATCGGCCGTCATCCTTTCAAGATTTTTTAAAAACAAATTTGCCCATGTGTGAATCAAAAACAACTCCGTCAGAAGCAGGCGTTCCAATGAAACAGGGGTTAATTAAAGGGGGGGGGAACGGTAATTATTAAATTAAATTGATATCATCCTTCTGTATTGCAAAGTAAAAAAAAAAAATAAACAATAAATATAACTTATAATCTTTAAATATCAAAAGAAACGGCCGATTTAACTAAGGAAAAACAGACCCATCTCCAAACTATCCATATATTCCTGTAACGAACTATCCGATTTCAATGATTTTTTTTTTCTTTTTAGTAATTTATAACTCTTGAAAAAACATGACATATGCGTCTTTGTCGGTGTTAAGTTATTTTTTAAAAATTAAGCTTTTATATCGTCCCAATTTCTTTTCAAGCAACTTTTTGTGAGCAATCGCGTAATGTTCAAAAATAAATCTTATAAAAGAACATGATCTTCGGCAAGAATATATTTTGACAACTCAAAATATATCAATTTTGAGTTATACATATCGTTGGAATCAGAAGGACCAAACCTACCGTTCTCGTAAGCAGCCATGTTCCATATTCTTTTATGGAGGGAATGGTCGCGTTAACGCTGGTAGAGGGCTGCTTTTGAGTTACGGTTAGTTCCAGTGCTATTAACTGTCTCAATTGTAGACTGAATCTTTCTCCTACATAGTACAATTGAGAATGCAGTTGAAACTTCACATGTGATTATCCGAAAAAACAAAACAGATTTTTGAGTTGTAACCATGTTCTCACCGAAGTGCGATGTGTCAGTTCTTCTTTATCAAACTGGATTTTGAAAAGTGCAATGTATACTCCTTATTTCATGTCGTTAGCAACGATCCAAAGTAGGCAAAAGTGATTAAGAGAGGGATAACTAGAATGAATCATAGGAACTAACGGGCGCGGCCGTTTCCCGGAACTTCGTTTCTACTCAGATCGACATTCTCTACAGTTATCATCTGTTAAATCTATCTTAAATTTCTAAGTCGACTTAAAATAACTTAATTTGATAGAAATGTGCTAGAACTTTCCGGAATGTATAAGGTTAAGAACATAAAAATATGGAGAATGGAATATGTTTTGGAAACTTGCAATGATATACATACGAAGTTAAGATGAAAGGAGCATGAAAACCAGTCTAAGCGAGGAAGCTGCCTTTGATGGAAGAACATGGAGATTTTTCTAGAACGAAGAATATTGGGAAAAAACAAAGGAACATAGTATAACGTAAAACAAAAACCATATGATTTAAAAGAGTTCTACACATTTTGTTGGAACAGTTACCAACTGCATGTTCGTGACTGTTCGAGAACCTTCTACGCTTGTCGGGAACCTTCTGAACTGTTCTAATTCAGACTAAATATAAGGAGCAATGGACTGGAGTCTTAGTCTCCTTTTTAAGATAGAATCGTATGGTTACTTTTGTGTTACAATTTGATAACATTGTTAATTATTTGAGTTTGTATTGTGTGTCTGACATTGTGAATTATAATTTTCGTCTAATAAAAATTATTTATATCCACGTTATTGTTACAATATTATAAGACTTGGTATTTGTGCGTAGTTAGTTAGTGTATTTACTCTGTAAATCAATGAGGAAATTGTTGATAATTCACAGCGGATTCAAAATATAAAAATCTGGTGCGTGCGCGCAACACACAACTTTCACTTACCAACTTAGATTAGAAATTAATGCGTTGTGTAAATGCCACTTCTCACTCAGTTACACATTTTTCCACATTCATTTCTTATTTTTGTTTTCATTTGCTCTCTAACAAACACTAATTTCTTTTATTTTTAAATAAAAGTTTTTACTTGATATAATTCGGCAATGCAATCATAATACTCCAAGTCGAATGATTTTATAATTCTCTATTTACTTGTTGAATATTTCATTTATTTCCCATGAAACAGATCATTTCCATTAAATGAACAGAAGGGTATTAATTATGAACAATGGTATGTCATTAAAAGCGTCATGCGTGGGCTCAACGTGTTTTATGAGTTGACTGAATATTTTTCTTTTTTTCTCCTCTATATGTTTACTTGGTTTTTATAATATCTCATATTTAGCCATTTTTTATTTTTAGGCGTAACGAGAGACGGTTTATTTCTCCATATAAACAAAAACAAAGATACTTCATAGGAAACAAAAACAAACAAACAAAAAAGGCCCCTATCCCATTTAAACCCCCCCCCCCCCCAGAACATTTTAATAATGATAAAGCTTACCGGATATTAAAGAACACCTAATTTTCATCAAACATGACGAATTTGATGAAAATCGTTAAGCCGTTTCTGAGAAAATCGAAAAAGAGATAAATTGCAAAAATAGTTAAGAAATAAAGTGCCCCTTCCGTTTGAGCAATTTTGATGAAATGCGGGCTATCACATCTATAACATATACATACGTCAAATACCCAGATCAAAATCGTTAAAGCCGTTTTTGAGTAATTAAAAAAACACGTGCAAATGATACAATTTTTTAAAAGTAAAGTCCCCCCTCCGGTTAATCAATTTTAATGAAATTTTACAGTCATATCTCGGGCATATACATACATCAAATACCCAGTTTGATCGAAATCGTTAAAGCCGTTTTTGAGTAAATAAAAAAAAACACGCGAGAATGATACGAAATTTTTTAAGTAAAGTCCCCCCTCCGGTTAATCAATTTTGATGAAATTTTTACAGTCATATCTCGGGCATATACATACATCAAATACCCAGTTTGATCAAAATCGTTAAAGCAGTTTTTGAGTAAATAAAAAAAACACGTGAAAATGATACGAAATTTATTAAGTAAAGCACCCCCTCCCTTTGAGCAATTTTGATGAAATTTTTGTAGTCACATCGCGGGCATATACCTAAACTAAATAACAAATTTCAGGTTCGCACGGTTTACGAGCTAGTCTGTTCACACACACACACACACACACACACACACACACACACACACACACACACACACACCATTTCGCGGAACTTGGTCATTTGGACTCAGGGGACCCCAAAACGTGTATTTCCGTTGAAAACCGGAAGTCGAAATTTTTCACGATCGCAATACTTTCACTTATTTCATATATAGGTAAGTGAAAGTAAAAATGTATTACATTTTATTTTATATGAATGAATGAAAATATAACTTTATTCTGGGACTTTTAGTCCCCTAAGAATAACAAAAACGAAGCATATTTGGAATACATATATATAAACATATACATAGATACAAACATATATCCAACAATGTAATATATTATATTACATTTTACATGAAATTACCGCCGGAAAGAGCTTCTTTATATCTAGGACCAATTTCGGTGGTATAAGAGCTTTGTCAGGTTTTTGAATAAGTGTAGCTTAAGTCTGGACAAAACAACAAGTAAAACCTATTAATGTTAACACATGTTGATTCTCGATTAGACTTGATACATTTAAAGTTTTACCAGCATGCCCCGGTATTTATTCTCCATCTGTATTCAAGGAGAACATTTGCCCTGATTTAGAATCCCATTAAAGGGTAGTAAGTACATTCTGCCTTATAGAGCATTGTATAGAGTTTTCAATCCCATTAATAGAGTTCTGTTTACTCAGACTTTAAGATTACACAGAGGTCAACTACGCCGTTTGGTCCAACTGTGTTGAAAACACTGAGAAAACTGAGAGCTAATACACATACAAAGAAAAATGCAATTTACTTGTGCATCTCCAATAATGTAATAATATTTTCAGATTAATAAATGAAAACGATAAATAAACTTAAATGTTGAAACATGATTTAGAGTAGCAATCGATAGGTATTCAAATGACTGTGTCTGCACTTTAAGGATTTAAAGAAGGATGACAGGATGGAGATGAGAAAAGAAAAATAATTATAAATTTTAAATAAAGAAGTCATAAGGTGTTTTCATCCAACGTAACAACAACAACGTAACACGTTTTTTTCAGTAAGCAAAGAAATATTGCCTTTATAACATTCAGAAGTTCGATGAAAAAAAAAAAAGATATCACTCACTTATTTACTCTATATGTGTACATAATAAAAAAACAACAACTAATTTCTGGCAATTATATCATCGATGCTTGTCGTATTATACATTACATTATAATATATGGGTCATTCTCCCAATACATAAAAAATTTATGTCCCAATCCACTGGTTAATAGAAAACCTCAGCTTGTTGTTCAAGAATTTTTATCTCAGTAACAATTTGTTTATAGACCTAAATTTAGACTTAAACTGTCAATATCTATCTCCCTCACCTGTCCCAAAGCTCAAGTTGCTGACTTTGATGGCGGAAAAAAGATATGTATTCTTTTATTTATAACCTAATTTTTTTTCCATACTTGTTAGAAGGTCTTGATTATTTGGTTTTAGGATATATTGCTATTTTCGAATTATAGAAAAAAAGTTATGATACATAATCTACGTGTCCCATAGGTGCAACCTATCTCCCTCACATTTTTTTAAATCGGGCCTCAATACTTTAGAAACCTTTATTTCATTATAATTCATTATTGTCAACATTGTAACAGATTCCCGCCTCAACAAGGATAACCTTTTTCACAGAAGTTCTACTCTAGTTTCCTTGAGGGTGCTTTTATCGGTTAAAACAGCGAGTGTCGTTTCATCTTCTATCTCCCTCACCCACTTATATTTCCTAAAAAGTGAGTTTGATTCACGTTATATTGCAGTTAATTTGTAGTTTTTCAAGGGATTTCAATAACCCATAAATTTTGTTGATAAAAGAGTGACATGGAATGGTCTACTTTAATACCACCTCAAAAACCTATCTCCCTCACTCGTGTGGAATAAGGGAGATAGACTTTGAGTGAGGGAAATAGGAACAAGGTGATGTTTGGCGCAATAAGATTTGATAACCAATCTTGGTGCCAAAAAAAAAGAAGAAAAAAAAAATGGTGATTTTTGAGTTTAGTAGAACCTGAACTCTAAACTTATTTAAATACGAGTATTTAAGTGAAATTGGTTTTCAGGTTTGCTTTGAGCACATTGAAATAATATTTAGAGATTACAAATACTTACTTCACACGTATTGGTTTGTTTGTTTAACGTCCCTTTATGCAAATAAGGTTAAACGGACGATGCTACAGTGGGAGTCCTACATTTTGCATATCCACGTACGTATAATTAGGTCGCACCACGTATTACGTCGCACAGGCTCGGGTTCTCTATATCTATCCGAGGGACGCTTTTCGCAAACGAAGGGATTAATCGAAAATTTTGATATGACCGAAAATGTTCTCCTTGAAAACCTGAAAAGATTGACACCATTTAGAAACCTCTATGACTATTTTTCTCCCAAAAACCGAGGTTTTGCGCTTATAACTGCGGCAAAAACTCGCAATCGAAGGCGAAATGAGTGATTTGTATATTTTTCCGGTGTAGCGGTTAAGGAAAGCTTTAAAATGATGCCTTATTCATGAAATTTGATAAGTTATTAAGGAAGTTATTGCGTACCGACAAAAAAAAGGCCTTGAGGAATAATATATATATGTTTCTATGAACGCATTTTTTGTAAACACCATTAGCAGCCTACCTTCTAACAATGAGTGGAAAAAAGTCATTGAAAAATGTAATTTTTTCGCATTGAAATTAGAACAATGAAATTTGAATGAAATGGGAGAATGACCCATATTATACATCATTATTTTTTTTTTTATCAAAATACTAAGTTGGATTTATATTCAATGAAAATATTATAATTACAATTTTTCCCCCTCCTTCCTAATCCATTTTAAAATATACTGTAAAGGCTATGGCTACATTGCATTGGTAAAGTACAATGTCACACTAACTAGTTGTGTAGATGCTAGCTGGAGAGTAAAAGAGTTCAACCTTACTTTCGATTTTATGGACCGGGAACCCACTAATTTTTTCAAGTAGCAATTCATTTATGTTTAAGATACTGCGTTCACTAATTAACAGTCATTGATAACTTTGAAGGAATAAGTTAAGGATTTTGAAAATTAATTAATTAAACGCGAGTAGCATAAGTTCTTAAGCTGGGACGAGTAGAGATTAAGCTACAAAGCGTTCAAAAGAAGACGGAAATATTTAATCCTCATTAAATAAGGATTTGTTGAAACACAAATTTTAATTAATTATATACTAAAAGAAATATTTCGTCTATAATTTCTGAAAGACGGATGGAAAAAAAAAGAAGGGATATTTCGAAGGTAACATGTACCCTAACGTCCAAACCTGCATCAATCCTTGTAATGCAAAACACCAAATCTAAATCAGTTTTGCAAGCAAATAACAAAGCCCAAACAAGAAAAAGCCGAAAAAAGAATAGGTCTGGGAAAATGGCGCTCTATATTCTCACGGAAATATTCACCTAATTAACATCAGCTAACGGTGGTACGATTATGTAATTCCTGCAATTTTCACATTCTATTCTCTTAACAATGTATTGATTTCTTCAATAAAAAATTAGAAAGATTTATGACAAAATTGATAATTTTTTTCCTATCTCAACAACCATTATTTTGATTTAAATTTTTATTATATTATATTTCTTTATTATTATTATGTTTACTTTGATCTTGCTTTCTATAGGTTCCAATTCAATATAAAGGTTTTTGATTATAGGAAGTTTTGTTGAAACAACTCTGATCGAAAAATTCTTTTATAATTAGCAGAGCTCTGTAACTGAGGCCATTTCCCCCCTCAGTTTCATTGGATAGTAAAAGACTAAAGAAGAAGAAGAAGAGGTTTCAATAAAATTTTATAAGTATGTTAATAGGTTTGATTTTGTTTAGACAGTAGCCATAGTTCGATGCATTATTAAAAGTGCATTTATTTTTTGAAATTATTTTTTATGATTACGTTAATCTTATTTTATTAGCATTGTTTAGCTCATTCAGATAAATGGGTATACAGGAATTAAAATATTTTTTCAATTTTTAATTTTTATAAAAACAATATGGTTTGACACTGAGGCCGGAGCATAAATTTTGCTACCTTTCTTTTTGGTCTCACATATTTTTAAACCTTACACGTTGAGATCAGAATTTAAAAATGAGATGTTATGATATATCTCAAGAAAAAAAAAAAATGTTATCATTTATATGTAGGGAAGTAGTAAAAGTATGTCTTTACAACAAATATTAAATTGCTTTAAATTGAATCTGTTTTACATATATTTCCGGTGTATAATGGAGTATAAGTTTATTATCGTTTATATTATTTCCTCTAATCTAAGTCATTAAGGACAAAGGCATATAATTTTCTAAGCATAGAGAGTATAATTATTATAGTCAGATCAGTTATTATAGTCACTTTTACCCATAATTCAAATAAATATTAATTTAAACAATAATGGCACTTATGGTTAAGCAATTTTATTTGGCAAATTAGGAGGATTCTTTGATGCAAAATATATGGTTCAGCCATTTACCAAACTTAGGCAGACTTAACTATGCATATTGGGGCTTCTTATTACACGAACTTTATTATATGTAAATATTGTTATTATTATTATTATATAGAAACTTAATTTGCTGCTCGGCTGAGTCCATTGCCCCTGGAAGCGACCGTAATAGCAGACAGATTCCTGCATGGAAGCATAACTTCCTATTAGTATGGGCTCCAAGGCTGAGGAAGTGATCCAAATCCGTTATCTCAGAGCCCATAATGCCTACTGTCCTTGCCTACTTCTAGCTAAGGTAGCAGGCTTCTATACTTATCTTTCACTTTCATTAATGATCTGTGTATTCCGAGGTCGAACATCGTCATGCCATGGCCTTATCCAGCATCTCATTAATCATAATGGGGAAGTTTCCTCTCGCAGGCAAATTGAGAGGATATGTGCTTGATATAACATGATGATGATGTATGTTGGAAGACTAGATAAATTTGAGAGGGAGCGAAGCTGAGGGTAAGTCATTAGGATGAAAGAACCAGCAAAATTCAAACACGAGAATGTTTGGTTGGAGTCTTGTGGAATTAAAGGTGCAACTTTTCAACAATGTTTCCTGCGCATTGCATCTTGTGACCGATATTAGCTTACTACAGTCGCTTTCTTCTACTTCTACTTGCTTCGTCGCTCAAAAGGGATTTATAAACTTGGAAACCCCTCGGAGTCCTTTTTATTTGTGATGGGGGCTACACTCTCTAGTGCCACACGCCCAGAAGCACTTCTAAAGTTCTACCAAATTCAATATAACATTAAGTAATCCACCAATAAGTGTAAAAAAAATAAATAAAAATAAAAATAAAAAATCATTCGTTTTTCTTCCACAGATCAGTGGCGGCGGATTCAGGAATTTTTATTAATGCGTCCGCAACTGTGAACCAGCTGAATTACGCACTCCAAAGTAATATGAATGGTCTTTGGTTTATTACTTTGTAAGGAAGTACTATGCCGAGTATACTTTTATACTCTTTGTTCCCTTTGTTTGTTAAATAATTTAGAGTACCTATTTAATAGAGATTGGGTGTGCTCCAGACCGAATCAAAGGTGTAACAGGATCAACATCAATTAGCTAATGAGGAGGATTTTCAGGAATGAAGGGCCAAATATCATTATCGTTTTAAATGTTTCAGTCCAAAACTCAAACCACTTAATCAATCATTTTATAAAGGTATATTTTTCATGTTTTTTCTTTTTTTTTCTATATCTAGATCTGCCGGTGCCATAGAGCTCGGTGCTATTCCCTTTGAATATATAAAACAATAAGTATTTAAACATATACAATCAATATATTGCAATCCTTTATTTCATCTATATTACAATTCTTTAGTTTTTTTGAGGTCGTTCTATCCCGAGATGATTTTATTCTGATACCACAGGAATAAAAACAAAACAAAAAAACAACGAAAAATTAACTCAAGCTTAGTTAAGCTGAGCATCGTAGTAACTCAATGAGTCAGAGTTAAATTCGAAATTGAATATTTATTTATCAAATGTTATATTTTTCCTCATACAAACGTTTAAGAAAAGAATATTTAAGGTTTTCTACTTCAGGGTGCCACCATACGAAGACTAGATGATATTCCAAGCACGATTATCCGATGAAATAACAAGTCATTATTAGAGACTATTGAAGGAAGATTTAAAAAGACCTTGGATGAAGAAATGGTTGTTTTAATGACGCAATGGCAGATGTCTGCTAATGACAAAAAGATATAAGGCGATGAATGATATATTTTCTGTCAACTTCGCAGTTAAAAACCCATTTCAATTCTTTTTACCTCAGTAATAATGATCGCTCGTTCATACGAAAATTAAATAACAGTGAAGAAAGACGAAGATGAAGATAATTGTATTAGAGAATAAGAGTTAATAGATCGCTCTAATACTAAGTTTTGCAATAAGTTATATCGACCCAGGACAAAGTTATTGATGATGATGGGGTGCGTGTGAAGTTGGGTAGCGTGCAAGGAGGTCAGGGCACGTTCGCTCTACGCACACTTTTCTACACCCACCTGGCGATATCCCCAACCTCCGTCTAAAATCAGCTATCTACTTCTACCGGGATCGAAAATCATCATTCCGTATTGCAAATAAAACATATGTTATTATAATTAAAACGAAAGCATTCATATCCTAAATGATGATTTGATAATTACAGGATGTAATTATCGAGCAATTTTACCAATCATCAATTCATCTATCTCTTTACGATAACCTAGTATCGATTTAATGATAGAATGGAGAGAACGAGATTTTAAAAAGGGATAAGAGTAAGAACTTTATGGATAATTTTATAAATGACAATAGAACCTTAATTTAGGATTCCGAGTTGTAATGATTGGATTTAGGAGGAAATTAATTTTTAAATTTTAAACTATTACGATCAGAGTTATATAGGACAATTTATGATAAGTTTCTTACGTCATATCATAACATATAATGGAACAAACCTCTACAATCTAGACGGGGACGATAAATGGTTCAGCTGGTGTGTGAGACATTACACGGATACCTCAGGAATCCGCTTAGCAGTTCAGAAGCCTGAATGCTCTCCCTACCGAAGACTGTGGTCAATGCTCCTCGGAGGAAGCCGCAAGGCCGCTAAAGAACATGCTAAACGGTCCAACGGTACAGCAAAACGATTGCTCCAATACTCAACCGGAACTGTCTGCTGGCTACAGGGGAACTCTGGGCGCAATTTTTGGAGGTTCCATTGTGTTAAATATTAGTGAGGACAGGTATAGTTTCCTTTCTCTTAATCAGAAATAAAATGGATGTTTTAATAAAAATTGCGTTTATGTATGTCTGACACAGGCAGAGTGTTTGGTATAGATACTTTCGCATAACCACTAAGGAAGGAGTTAGTTATGATTGTTTTTTTATTGGAACATAATACATCCTTCTATTTCAATGTGATAGGCAGTCATATTCTTAAAGTTAACATCTGCCTAAGATAAAAATGCAACTCAAATTTTTTATAATTAGAGATTTTGAGCTATATCTTCATAAATATAGCTCTAAAGATCCAATTTATATTATCAGAGTTCCAAATTGTTCATAAACAAATACTTAACTTGTTATTAACTATTTTAATCTATCGAAAATATTTAACTTGGCTTTATAGAGTGCTCTTTTCTTCTGCAGACTGCTGTATTGTATTTAGCTCAGGTGTCTGTTTATCCTGTCAATCCATTTGTCCATCGCTTGGCTCCTCGCCAACTACTGTTTAGTAGTTTGGATTCGTCCTTAAAATCCTCACCTTCATTTGGAAGATGGAACAGACGAGTTTTGCTTTCTAGGTTGCAGAGTTCGTCACATTTAAAACATCTAATAGAATCCAGATTGAACTCTTTTTAATCTATATTTGGGCCTTTCTCCCATTTCATTCAAATTTCATTGTTCTAATTTTAATGCGAAAAAATTACATTTTCCAACGATTTTTTACCACAAATCTTGTGAAGGTAGGCTGCTAATGGTGCTTACAAAAAATGCCTTCATAGAAACATATATATATATATATATATATATATATATATATATATATATATATATATATATATATATATAATTTCTCAAGGCCTTTTATTTGTCGGTACGCCATAACTTCCTTAATAACTTATCATATTTCATGAATAAGGCATCATATTAAAGCTTTCCTTAACCGCTACACCGGAAAAATATCCAAATCACTCATTTCACCTTCGATTGCGAATTAAAAGCGCAAAACCGCGGTTTTTGCGAGAAAAATAGTCGTAGAGGTTTCTAAATGGTGTCAATCTTTTCAGGTTTTCAAGCAGAACATTTTCGGCCATATACATTTTTTCGATTATCCCTTCGCTTGCGAGTAGTAAGCAAAAAGCGTCCCTCGGATAGGACGTAAAATAGAGGACCCGAGCCTGTGCGATGTCTGGTACTCGTTAAAGATCCCTATCCTAATTATACTTGGATATGCAAAATTTAGGGCTACCACAATAGCATCATCCGTTTAGCCTTAGTTGCATAAAGGGACGTTAAACAAACAAACAAAACAAATACGTTTCAACTAATTAAGTCTTTATAATCTCTAAATATTATTTAAAAGTTCTCAAAACAAACCTGAAAATCAATTTCACTTAAATATTTTAATAAGTTTAGCGTTCTACTAAACTCCAACATCACCTTGTTTCTATTTCCCTCACTCAAAGTCTATCTCCCTCATTCCATCGGAGTGGGGGAGATAGTGTTTTTAGCTTATAATAAAGTAGACCATTCCATGTCAGTCTCTTATGAACAACATTGATGGGTAATTGAATTCCCTCGTAAACCTACAAATTAACTTCAATATAACGTGAATCAAACTCGCCTTTTAGGAAATATCAGTGGGTGAGGGAGATAGAAGATGAAACGACACTCACTGTTTTAACCGATAAAAACACCCTCACAAGGAAACGAGAGCAGAACCTCTGTGAAAAAGTTTATCCTTGTTGAGACGGGAATCTGTTACAATGTTACAAGCAATGAATTATAATGAAATAAAGGTTTCCAAAGTTTTGAGTCCCGATTTCAAAATAATGTGAGGGTGGTAGGTTGCATCTATTTGACAGGTAGATTATGGATCATAACTTTTTTTCTATATTACGAAAATAGCAATATACCGTAAAACCAAATAATTAAGACCTTCTAACAATTATGGAAAAAAAACTAGGTTATAAATAAATGGGTATATATCTTTTTTCCGCCATCAAAGTCAACAACTTGAGCTTTGGGACAGGTGAGGGAGTTAGATATTGACATTTTAAGTTTAAATTTTGGCCTATAAACAAATTGTTACAGAGATAAAAATTCTTTAACAACAAACTGAGGTTTTCTATTAACCAATGGATGCAATTGAATCATTAAAAAGTTCACACAAATAATATAATCTCATTGGGACATAAATTCGTATGTATTGGGAGAATGACCCTTATAATATAATGTAATGTATAATACGACAAGCATCGATGATAAGTCCCGTGAAATGGTCTCTATGTATGTGAAAATAGACGTACAAAAACTTTAATTCGTAAGAAAGTGAAATTAGGTATTTGAGGTAGTATACGTCCGTGAGGTGACTGTGAAGAATGTTTCTAAATTAAGTAAATTGAAGGGTCACTTTATACCAACCACGAAAAAAAATAGCTCACACGATTTTGATTAAACTCGTCCTGTTTAATCAAAAATCATTATTCTTTAATATGAGGTAGTCTTTATCATCGCAGAAATGGCCTGAAAGGACTTAAATGGATAAATGGAAGGGAAAAATTCTTCCCACAAAGTACAAAGAATGTTAGAGAATAAAGAAGTAAATAACTTGGAGTAAAAAACTCTTTTTCATAGAATATTATAGTATTACACTTCCGAAGGCCCTTACGCCATTTTCAAAAAAATATGTCTTATCTTGGTCAATTAAAGGAGGGTGGTGAATGGAAGTTCTTTAATGCGCGCACCGCACTAGATTGTTTTTCATCTTAAAATTCGTTTCTATCAATAATATTACGATATGATACATATGATGATTTGATTAAATATTTTACAACATAAAGTAAAACAAATATCTCCATTGCTTACATCTGTGTTTATAGTACAAAGCGAACTAGGGCGGAAGTCTAAGGGCGGGGTAGGAAGTGTTTACATCGATATCCGGTGCACTTCCGGTACCAGCCTCCGCGACCTCCACGGTCATCGATATAGGCCCATCATCGTGTTCCGCTTATCAGGCTCATAATAACGAAAAGGAAGTTACAGTAGGCTTCAGCCAGACAATATAACAATATTTTCTTTTCTTTATTTCCATCAAGCTGACACTTGTTTAATGTTGAGTATAATTATTATATTTAGATTATATCAGC
Source organism: Aelia acuminata (assembly GCA_911387785.2). NCBI lineage: Eukaryota > Metazoa > Arthropoda > Insecta > Hemiptera > Pentatomidae > Aelia > Aelia acuminata. The sequence goes on from OU426982.1 coordinate 53,509,208, forward strand.
ACAGAGAAAAATTAAGAGAAAGCCCTTTTTCTGCCATTTTAAGAATTTTCAATTACAAAAGACTTGTTGGTTAGAAAATCGGAGGTACCGTTACCCGATCTTACGTCTGGGCAAAGCCAACATAGTGCCGTTTAATATTAGTGATCTAGTCTCCGCTATGGATATTTTCGATAGTAATGGACATAAAACTTCGATAGTCTGAGGTAATGAGCGTGGGAGGGGGGGAAGAATAGTAGAATTTTTCATTTTGATCGACAGGAGCTATAATGCACGTTTCCATTTGTTCCTTCTTTATTAGGGAATAAGATGAACATTTCTGGGAATAGAGAATGGGTTTCATTATAACTTGAAATCATTTTTATCAACTTCAAGCTTAGTCGTAACTGCAAAGAATAAAAACTTTACCACAAGGTCAAAGAAACTGTATTTACAGGAAAGTTATACCAAACCTCTTTAAGGAACCATGCAACAAGGATTCCAGTTGTCGAAGTACCTAGTTGATTTGGCATGACAACATTCGGAACCCAGGAATGTGCCGGAGTTTTTGAAGAAAAAAGGACGTTGTGACATTTCCTTGACATGACATTTCCAGACATAGACTAAAACTTGCGTGCTTCAAAAAAATGTTCTCAGGTAGAGTTCATTTATAGAGTTCGAAAATAATTGGTTACTATACATTGTTACTGTATATATTATAATAAAATATATTGTTACTATATATATATATATATATATATATATATATATATATATATATATATAAAATTGTGATTTTGTTTCTATGCCATTTACCGCGTAATTTTCAAGTCAAGGAACTGGAACATAGTCAGTTGTTTTGTGTGTATACTATTCCATCAGGTTGGACGGGCAAACCATTCAATTTTTCAGTCTCATATTTTAGATGTAACATCGGGAAACTTTTAGCATATCGGAATTTTATCGACATACCGCCTTGTTACAACCTACTATCGACTAACACATTAGAACTCTTTTACATATTGTAGCATTTATGATAACGAGATACAACATGGAGATACACCATACATGCTCATTAAAAGGCGACAAAAAATGAACTGGGCACTTACTACCATTCCTCATGCGTGAAATGCTTAAGAAAAATTATTGATCATAGTTACTGATATTACTTCTGCAAGTGGGTATAATATAAATATAATAGTTAATAAAAATTACCGTATTATTATTTTTTTCCCATTACCTTCGCCTCTACCCAAAAGGATCGCGGTCGGTTTGTTCTGTAGTATTATTGGTAAGGGAATGTATTGCGATCATGAAAAATTTTCACTTCCGGTTTTCAATGGAAATACACGTTTTGGGGTCCCTGAGTCCAAATAACCAAGTCCCACGAAATGGTATTTGTGTGTGTGTGTGTGTGCGTGTGAATAGACTAGCTCAAAAACTATAAACCGTTCGAACCTGAAATTGTGTATTTAGTATATCTATATGCCCACGAGGTGATCGCAAAAATTTCATCAAAATTGGTCAAACGGAGGGGGAACTTTATTTAGTAAATTACAGTACCAGTCAAAAGTTTAGACTCACCCTTAGATTTGGTAAGGTAAATAAGTAACAACATTTTATTTATTGGAAAACATAACGACTATAATCTTATTTTTAATTTATTTATAACTAGCTTTATATAACGGTTTCACCCAGGGATTTGGAAAACAATTAGAAAAGCCGTGGGTCGAGAAAAGTTCGTTAGGTCAGAAATGAGATTTTTTTTTTACTCCAACGGTTGATTTCGTAAAAATCTAATGTAAAGTGAGATAATAACGATTTTTATAACAATAAAGAATATACCCAGAGATTGGCTGAAGTTATGCAATTTTAATATGGACAGGTGTTCGCACCTGGTATGAAAGAACCATTAAGTGAAATTTGGAGAATTTAGGACAAACGGTATGTATTTCTATAAAGAACAAACAAAATTTCATTTATTATTTATTTATTTATTTTATTTATATAGATTGTGTTCGAAACAATGATATAATTTTTGAAACGTTATCTCTTAAGTTACAATTATTTTTTTAAACTTGAAGATTGTGAATTGAATACAAGTGAGTCTAAACTTTTGACCGGTACTTTAAGTCTCATTTTCAGGTGTATTTTTTATTTACTCAAAAACGGCTCAAACGATTATTATTAAACTCGGTATTTGATGTACGTATATGCCTACGATGTGACAGTCAAAATTTCATCAAAATTGATCAATTGGAGTGGGCACTTTACTTAATAAATTTTGTCTCATTTTTAAGTTTTTTTTTATTTACTCAAAAACGGCTTTAACGATTTTGATCAAACTGGGTATTTGAAGTATTATGCGACTTGGAGTATTATGCTTGCATTGCTGAATTATCGCAAGTAAAAACTTTTATTTAATAATTTAAAAATGTTGTGCACTTTAGAGAGCAAATGAAAACAAGAATAAGAAATGAATGTGGAAAAACGTGTGACTTTGTGAAATGGCAATTAACAAAACACGCCCATTTCTAATCTTAGTAAGTTGGTAAGTGAAAGTTGCGTGTTGTTTTTTGAAAAGTTTATTAAAAGTGTTCCGCCGTTTGGGGTACATTATTACATTTTTGGCAAGTGGGTTCTTCTAGGCTTCGGAGAAGGTATCCAGATATCCGTGTGTGACTTCGCAATACCCAATCCTAATATACACCCTTTGGATAACTAAACGGCATTCCTTAGAGTATTGTTTCATTGATTTATCTATAAACGGTCACCTTTCCTTCCACCCTGGTATTTTTAAGTTTGGAAGGGGTCTAATGTTCAGACCTATGTTTACGTGTTGCAAATAGTTGTAATATCATTTCTTTGAAAGCGTTCCCAACTCCGTAGGACGGAGATTTAAGGTCATGGACATGAGTGATCAGGTAAAAACTAAAAATGAATTTCATTTGCACAAACATTCGATGATTCGAGATAGGAAAAAAAACGGTTACGGTAGTATTTAACGAATATGAATAAATAAAGGACGAAGCTATGATTTTTACAGCACAGGAAAACAATACAAGTATAGTGTGACAACATTTTTATCATTACATTTTGATATAAAAATACCATTTCATTGCATCAAATCATTTCATAGAATGAATAAGATCGAACCCTCGAAATATTTCTACTTACAAATTCTGTTAGCTGGAGCAAGTGCTCCTTTGATCAGGCCTCGCAAGTCATTACTTAATCTGACTCAATTACTGTTCCAAATGAAACAGTAGGGCCCATCACGTAGTAGCAACAAGGCCATTCTGTTCACTATTTGAGACTCGTGTGATCCGAAGAGCGTGACATGCGTAACGGCGCCAGATGTGAGAGACCTGGGAGCGGAGGAGAAAGATTTGAGCCTATCTGAACTTTCTCCGACGTATCAATGGGGGATAGGTCACGGCTGGTTAGCCATCTTTACAGAATAGTGAATGAGCCGTTCCTGACAGGCGCTTCTCAGCTGGAGGTTGCGAAATAGGGGAGAATCTGGTTATTTCACCGTAAAAAAGTGAAGTTATGTTCCAATAACTTCATTTTATAATAATTATTTCGATGTCGGGGTTTTTAAAGCTGAACTTGTGGTCTAGTTTACTGCTATTTTGTTGTGTAAAGGAAATAAGTATTACGAATTCTCCAGTTATAACAACGATTTTAATAACCAATCGGATAAAAGATTGGTTTTACTTTTAGACAATGTCGCAATGAATGAAGAAAAAAGAAACAATTTTTTTCTTGGCAAAATCTTTAAACTTACTAAAAAGCAATAAAAATAACAACTAACAGATAAGCACTACGACCGATGGAAGATTTTAAAGTACCTACAGTAATGGTAGAGAGGTAATATCTACTCCATCTTTAACCAACATATAGAACGAATTGTGAGTACCGCTACTATAAATAAATAATAATTAATATATATATATATATATATATATATATATATATATATATAATTTTTTTAACGTTTTATATATATATATATATATATATATATATTATTTGATTGAAATGCTATCAGATATATTTTTTTACAGTTCACTCACAGGATATGCGACCAATGCGCCGCAGTGTTGTATACGCAATCGTTCTAAAACACCACTTAGACGTTCAAAATTACAATACATTAATATATTATAATTTTAACATACATTGATCAATAGGTATTGAAAGGCTACATTGACGCCTTAGGAGAGCTTCAAACATATTGGCATAATATTGATAGGAATTTACGTAAAAGTGTATTAATGGAAGCTGTATTGATGCTCAAATTGAGTTCATGAAGTATGCTAATTAAAATTTGCGTCAGTATTGGTTTCAGAAGTCAAACATAGAACATGGGATGACTATCCATCACTGCCACAACGTAATTTCGTTTTATTTTTAATAATTCTGTATTTATGTATTACAGCGGGTCTGTGGAAAGCGAAATTACTTTATTTCTATCTTCCGGTTTCCTTTTTACAGCACATTATTTTCCTTTATCGAATATCTTCATTCAGACGATGAAGACATTACCTGAAGTCTTGGGATCCCAACAGGTCATCTCCTAATAACTCTTAATGATGGAAGTGCTTAGCGCCTTGTTCTTTTATCTTCAGGATGGAGCAATAATCGTCACGAAGGATTGCCATCAGTCATTAAAGTCATCGTTTGTCATTGGTGGTACTTAACGTCTCTAAGTTGATCGTTTCGACTGCATTGCCTGATTTGGAGACCAAAGCCTGCATCTTGATGTCTTCGGAATTGATTATTGTTGAGTGTTCTGGTAAACCATAACGTCGGAAGGGCCAGCTGTCTCCTCCACATTCCCCCAATTATATCATTCATGTTTGGGCAAAAGGGGTTGTCATAAAAAAAAAAAAAAAAAAAAAAATTGTCTCGTCTTCTTAAAATTCATAATTGACTATAATTTGTTCGTTATTCATAATTTATTACAGTCTCTGTTGAAAGAATAGAGTTTCATTTATTAATCTAGCATAAAGAAATACAATAAGAAAGAATTTATAATGATTTTTAATAGCTTAGTAAATCGTTGTTTAAGCTTCACATTTCATGACTTAACCCCTTTTGACCAAACAACACCAGTGATATACGATTTACATTATTGATCTGTGTCAATATCAACCTTTGTGTCTGGAAAGAGACCTTGGTTTTTCTATAAAATGTTTTAAAGATAGAATATATATTTGTTTTCTTGTCATGCTTAATGTAATCATCGACCATAAAAAGTAAAAGGATATTATTAATAACACCTCTACACTAATTAGTTATTTCATAATTAGTTCCTTGTCTGAAGTTATGCACATATTTTCTCAGCATTTAATTAGTGTTATATCCAAGAAAATTTTTTTTTTTCTAATGTATACCCATGTATTCGCTTATTATTCCAACCTCAATAACAATGATTGCACCATATTTTATAATAAAGATTTAAAAAAAAAAAGTCAGCAAAAGGCTTAAGAGATCATGTTTCAAGTGAATAAAACCTAAAAACAATAGAAGGAACTTTTCAGTGTTTTAAATAACTGAATGATGTGCTTCGAAAACCACTCAATCAACGTGCATTAGAAATACATAAAAAGAAAAACAACTATTCGAAAAATAGGTTTGCTATAAACAAGATATTTTTATATAATTCTTTTCACAGTTAGAAAGTCTGTCAAAAGATTTTTTCTCCAAACTTTTTACTTTTCAAGCGCTCGTCAACGAGAAGGAAACAATTGCCGACGGTTACGACAGAACTCTTGATTTGTAATATATTAAATTCAGTATAGAATCGGGAAAAATTGCATTATGGATTTATTAATAACAACGTGACATCTTAAGAATAAAAAAAAAAATAAAAAAATGTACATAAAAGAAATAAAATCAGGGAGAAAGCTGTGTGAAAGATTCAAATAATAACAATGTGATAATGGTAGTTCTCTGAATTCTGCACGAGAGATGCATAAATTCCAAGAAAGTAATACATTTCACAGACGATTATAAATCTGTTACATAAAGTGAATACGAATAGATTATTTAGGATTAGAATAAATGTGCTTAGCATAGCTAGAAACACTAACACGTTTAAACTTTTCTGAGGTTTCTGAAAATATAGTAGAGTGATTATATGATCGTACTATTCAGGTGGCTAAACGACGGCGAATTACTTGAGGTGAAAGGTGAAACGAACGAATCATAGCAATGTTGCAACGTTACAACAATCCCCGCTTAACGATGGGGGCAGAAACTTATCTGAGATGACTATGTGAAATCCATCTTCAGAACGTACATTTCAGTGAGAAGACAAAAACCTCTTGATGTTAATGTCATCGATAGGTTCTCAATAATCTAATATTATTATCATAACACATTTAGGTGTTTATTGCTTAGTTGTAGGTAAGTATAGGAGAAATGGTGGGACACAAACAGAGGGTCTCTTTCCAGACAAAGGTTGACATTGACACAGATCAATAATGTAAATCGTATATCACTTGTGTTGTTTGGTTAAAAGGGGTTAAGTCATGAAATATGAAGCTTAAACAACGATTTACCAAGCTATTAAAAATAATTATAAATACTTTCTTATTGTATTTGTTTATCCTAGATTAATAAATGAAACTCTATTCTTAAAACAGAGATTGTAATAAATTATGAATAACGAATAAATTATAGTCAATTATGAATTTTAAGAAGACGAGACAATATATATATATATATATATAATTTTTTTTTTTTTTTTATGACAACCCCTTTTGCCCAATTCTGAATGATATAATACTGGGAATGTGGAGGAGACAGCTGGCCCTTCCGACGTTATGGTTTACCAGAACACTCAACAATAATCAATTCCGAAGACATCAAGATGCAGGCTTTGGTCTCCAAATCAGACAATGAAGTCGAAACGATCAACTTAGAGACGTTAAGTACCACCAATGACAAACGATGACTTTTATGACTGATGGCAATCCTTCGTGACGATTATTGCTCCATCCTGAAGATAAAAGAACAAGGCGCTAAGCACTTCCATCATTAAGAATTATTAGGGGATGACCTGTTGGGATCCCAAGACTTCAGGTAATGTCTTCATCGTCTGAATGGAGATATTCGATAAAGGAACATAATATGCTGTAAAAAGGAAACACAATTAAATCGGAAATGAGCAATGTTTTTCTGCACCGTTGTGCGGAAACGTTCACGAATACCTCTGTTTATGAGGTAATCCCGATAAACCAAGAGAAGTTTATAATGTTTAAAATAGTATTCTATACAGATATTATATTTTATCTTACTATACATTAAGTCTAACAGCTCATTTTTACATTCTCAATATTATCTATTTATTATTTTATATAAATCATTTACTTATAATTTATCTCGATATGATTAACTTGGAACAGGTATTTCTTCGATGTGTAATGAGATGTTTCACTTTATCGTTATTTAGTCAGAGTTTCCTTAGTTTGAACCATTCTTATATTGCATTAAGTGATGTAAAGTTCGTAAAGCCTGTTTAGGATCCGTACGTTTAGGGAGAATCAACAAGTATATCTAACAGGTAATGTCAAGCGTATATTAACAGAATAGAGGAGTAAATATTGAACGCTGAGGTACCTACTCTTGTCAAGAGTAGATAAATTAAAGAAATTTCTTAGCACACTCAGATCGCGAAAAATCCATCGAAGTGGACTGACGGAAGAATTAGGGAGAAGGTGAATTCTAATATGGTATTGAGTTTTGTCTGGCACACTATTTTTAGCAAGTATAATATGTTTTTTAGTTTTAAATGTCTGTACGAAGTTTTTAATCGATTTTTATTTAAATGCCAGAGGTTTAATACTGAGTGGCTGCTAATTTCAAAGTTAAAAGCGATTAAGAAATATAACAAAAAGAAATTTTTAGTATACGTTTCAAGTTACCGTTAACAGGACTGGTTGTTGGTATAGTAAACGAGAGTGCCCCAGGGAACTCGCAAATAACCGAGGCAGGTTGATTTAACACCACGTTTCAGCATTCGTGAATTTATCAGTGAATCGTGTAGTTTGGTCACTCAACAGTGTGGCCATACGTCATCTTGTATTCCAGTACATAATTTATGAGATATGACTCGTCCTGCTCTTGGATCTTCAAATTCTGAAAGAATATTGGCAGTGCAATGTTGGTGGCATAGCATTTGCCTATATAATGAACAGTTATATGATCATTTATTAATTTGTTAGTAAAGGTCTACAGTTCTAAATCTTGGTCGTCACAGCATTCTATATATAAATTAATAGTTATGATTAGTTTATTTATGTAATTGTATTTTTATTTTGTAGAGCGTCTTAAGTGTTTCGTAACGTAAATTTAAATTTTTAAGTCCGATGAGCGATAACTTTGCTACGGGCTTTAAAATATTAATATCGGGGATAACATGGTCGATATTGGAGTGTTTTGGATATGAACGGGTAAAAATATAAAATGATTGGTAGCGGGCTGGCCGAGTGGGCAAACGCGATGCCCGTGGCAACATATGATCGGGAACCCGAAGATAGCAAGTTCAAAACCCGGAGCCAGAGGAATTTTTATAATTCTCGGCATCAATTACCCAGCCTTTCCTCTCGCCCGGGGATCCCCGTATGGCCTAAACGGTGAGGAAGGGGAGGAACAAAAAAAGAGTGTTACCTACATCGAATCCTTAGAGAACTCCTTATCAGTCTCATTGATGTAAGCCTATGAATAACAATCTGAAGAGAGACTGCCGTGTTTCAATTAAATCATGCAAGTTTAAACATAGCATTTAAATCAATAGGACAATATAAAATCGATGGATTTTGATGATGAGTAACTCAAATAATACATTCATCATTTATGAATGTCCATCGTCTATTTCTAGGTTTTCCAATTCGATTCATCGAGCATTGTTTTTAAAACTAACAATAACATTGGGAATTATAAGAGTGTGGGAAGGACTTACGCAGTCTGTTGCTAGCCAAAGGGTTTCTAGTACTTGTAATATACCTACAATTTATTTAATAAAAATATAAATTTAATTTACCAGGGGAGAAAATTTCCAAATCCATGAGTCCAATAAAAACATATGAAATGCTTCAAGAGCAATTTTTAAAAAAAATATTTAGAGTAAGAAAAGTCACTGTATCTTATGACGAAGACCATAAAAAAATTCAGTTAGGCAACAAAATTTTAAAGAACGTTTAATTGAAGTTTTAACAAAATGTGTGCTATTATATTTTGGAGTCCCTCAAAAGGCAGTGAATTGAATAAATATATCCCATCATGATCCCGTAAAACGAAAACTATTTATCGTTAGTGATTGTTTTTTTATTTATCCTGAATCTATAATAATGCGTACATCAGTGGGATTTAGTACCATAGCGGAGTACTATGTGAAAGAAACACAACTCATCCGTATACATGAGGCCATTCATATTCATGAGGCGGTGCGAAACAGCAGTAACATGTGGCGTACTTAGCAACCGAAAAACGTCCCTGTATCAGATAACAGACAGGTATAGAGATACTAAGGAGGACGGCAGGTAAGTGCAGATCTTCCTAGATACGAGTGTGTTCAAGTGGGTTGTGTTATGAAATCAGATCGTTTTATCTGTTATCAGTAATCGAACACAACATAAACATAATTTTCCTCATAAAGGTATAACAAGATTACTCTAACAATGAAACAGTAGGTATGCATAAATAAATACTACAGATAATTCTGCGCCCGAACACAGGTGTTGCCCTCACCGGCATCCTAATCGATATCTTTGGTTACTGCGGTAATTTCAAACATCTTATATGGAATACTTTATAATAAACTTTTAAAAATGTTAACCAATTCTATTACGGCCTATTACAGTGAAATAAAAATAAATGAAACATCATGATAATTTCAAAGGACAGCACCAAAACCTTTTTCTTTGACCTACACTAACTGCTGAATAATATACTAAATACAGAAAAAAGTTAAAAACGGCTCAATACGTAAAAATCCCACAAATGCTTCGACATTTATATAAAGTTGCAATTAAAAATATTTTTTTATATGATAGTGGGACATAACTATCATTAAAAAAACGGATGATCAATTATAAATTACATGGACATAAAATATTTGTAAAATATATACTGAAGAAAGACATGACTATACTGAAAATATATATAGAAGAAATAAATGAAAAATATTATTATTTAAAAACTTATTAGTAAATAATCACCCTTTTTTACCTCCTTTCTGAATTTCTTCTTAATTAATCAAAAACCATTTACATAATTAATTTCAAATATTTACTAACCACAATTTATGGTATGGTAGCTAGATAAATTAAATGTTACTTATATATTTTTGTTTTTATTTATCACATGGGCGGTGGGCCCCTGCAATAGGGTAATATAAAGAAAAAATTAAATACCGTAATCAAAACCGGTCATCTCCCCAACCCCCCGAATTATTGTCTCCACACGTCTTCCTTTATCAAATCCAAATATCAAACTTTTTACAGATTATTACTGTTTTATTTAATTACTATTTGTAGATTGTAAGGAATATCAGGAATACTTTCCTTGGTACTTAAACTTATCCCTTAGTACGTATTGTTGTACCGGTCTGAAGATATTAAAGGCTGGATCTCAAAATCAATATTTTTTGGATAACGGCACAATTAAAGGAGTAAACTTGTATCTCGGGCAAAAAAGGTCAAAAAAAAAAACCTTAATCCGGCCTGTGCTTGCCTACGGTTCTGAGAAATTGACTCTAACAAAGGCTGACGAACAGATACTTGTAATCCACGAGGAGGATATTACGGTTGGATCCTGCATGGTCAAGAGTTGCGCAGAACAACAATTGCAGGGGTGTATCCATTGTATCAGCAACCATACATTGTGAGATGCGTCTTAGAAGACTGAGGTTGGCTAGACATTTGTCAAGGATGGGATATGGAACATTTTCCAATGTAATACACGAGACAAAAGAAAGAGGTCAACCACGATAGCGCGTGTAAGATGGGGTTGCCATGGCCCACCTATACTTCTTCCGGTTTTTATACTGAGGCTTAAGAGAGAGAGAAATAAGTTGCCATGTCGTTGGTTATGCTTTTCTTTTACTAAGCCTGGGCGTTAAAATAAAGGTATAGATTTTTAAATCTAATTATTTTTTCTACTAAAACTTATACTTCAATATATGTTCATAAATAAATAATAATCAGTAAGTTAATTTAGGTTAATGTAAGTTTCTCACCTCCGGCAGATAGCATAAGGCAGTAAAGAATTCCCTAATGATTCCCAAAGCCACCTGAAAATAAAATAAAACTAAGATAAAGTAAAAATTCTGAGGATCTCATTGCTAGAAACGAACAAACAAGGTAATGAGCACATATTGAAACCATGATAATGCAAGTAAATTATATAGTTACGTAAGAATAGAGCGACACGACCGCTTAGCATTCAACCAGCTAGCTTGTAAGGTGCTATGCATAAAAAAGCTCGTCCAAAACTCTCCTAACACTATTATTTATTTGGATTTTTCTTTGAATGAAAAAATAAAGTAACTAAAGTTTATGATATACATATTATGTGATTAGGCAATAGTATTAATTCTTTTAAATACTTTAAATCTATATGAAATAGGCAGGAATTTAATCCTGAAGACGATGATCTTAAAATAAACATATCAAGCGAACCTGAAGTTAAATAAACCTGAATTTTAAGATTTTTTTTATCAACCTTATACCTTAACCCTCAAACTTTTTATACCTTCCCTTCGGTATATCATTTGAACGTTTTTACCAGTTGGCATTGCGATAACTAACCTTATAAGTTACTTTTACTCGTCTATTTCATTCGACGAAATACTGTCAGCTCAATAATATCTACCAGGCAAAGTTCACATAGGTTAATATCAGAATAAAATTGTTTTAAATCTATTTCTTCATTTTAGTTATAGGAATTTACATCTTTCTTCAAGGATATGTTGCCCTTTTTAGTCATTTTTCTTCACCTCACTTTCCGAGAACCTGATATAGTCTATCAAAACACTGTCGATTAAGTACGTGTACCTACTGGGTTTCTAAAACTTCTCCCATCCGCGATACACAGCTACCCTACCCATTTTTAAATCCCATCATTTATAAATAATATTATCTGATACTAAACAGAAGAAATATAGAATAAAATCGTCAAAATAAAAAATTATTTAACTTTTATCAGTTAATGCCTTCTCCTTATCATGTTTCTTCGATCCTGCTTTCACCGATGTCTTAAAAATATTAGAAAAACTATACATCGGCAAACAAAAATTCGAACCAATAATCTAATTCGAAGATTCGTCAAAATACATCACTAAAAGTAAAAGTGGTGATATAGTAAAGCGATATTGTAACGAAAAAAAATAACCATCGAGGAGCTGTTTAAAAAAAAAAAAATCCATTGTTGTTTAGTTAATTGTTGGCTGAAGCCAGTTGTTCTCCAAGATGGGCCGCCGACATTGGGTTTTGTTCTTGACCTTTATATTCTATGAATGAAAAAAAATGATATATTTATTTTTGGGTTCCTTGTTGAGAATCCTTAATGAAGGGCCATTTTCTTTATTCTCCGAAACCGATGGCCTAACCTTTCTTCTGTTCAAGCTCTCTCTCAGAGCCTATTCTTTCAGTATTGCAACATTATATTATATGACCATAAGCTTATACGGAATAGCAATATAGAATTCGAAATGCGAAGAATGGCAAAAACAAACTTTTCAGTTGATGAATTAATAACCTATTTCTTTTATTAAGTACTGATGACTTAATGAATCAAACAAGTAAGAGTCTATTACGTTCCTGTATAGTAGAAGGAAATGAAAATGTTCATTTAAGAAAGAAGAAAATCATTCGAGTGCTGATTATTTTAACTGGAAACATTAATATTTTATTTTATTGCATCACGAAACAAGGAGTAATTATTAATAAACATGGCCCATACGTGCCACGATGTGGAAAAATGTGACCTGTTGAGCCAGCCAGTATGGTGAAAAGAACCGGGCCACGAGAGGGATTTGCATAAGAATCGCTCGTCACGAACTTATTTCATAACTTATCAACATCTCAGGATCTTTTGCTATTAGCACAATGGCCTCATCCATTGTCTAGTAAAGTAAATAAAAAATTGTTTATGACTGTAATAAAAGTTTTCAATACAATTTATTGGCAGGTTACTTCATGTATTCAATATCAACATCAATATTATACTTAGGAATTTTAAAGAAAATATCGAAGTTATGTTTATTTTAATAATATTTTTATCTTATTTTACATATTTGTTTTTAGATAACATTTAAATATATCAAATTAATCATAGCAATTCATATTTTATTAACGACATAATTTATTTTCATTTAATTCACTACATACACATTTGAAATAGACAATAAAACCAAAACTATTTCAAAACGACATCTTGAACAATTGCAGAAATGGGACATGGGGCTTCCTAAACATAAAAATCTGGTGCGATGCGCGCTACACACAACTTTCATTTACCAACTTACTTTGATTAGAAATTTCCGTGTTTTGTTAAATGCCATTTCTCAAAGTCACACAATTTTCCATTCATTTACTTATTTTTGTTTTCATTTGCTCTCTAAAGTACACTTATTTTGTTTATTATTGAATAAAGTTTTTACTTGTGATAATTCGGCTATCACTAAATCAGTCGTCTGATTTTATAACTCTCTCTGTAGTTGTTGAAAACTATACATAGTTACCATGAAATAAATAATTTCCATTAAATGAACATATCTTTAATTATAAACAATGGTTGGTCATTGAAGGCGTAATGCGCATGCGCACGAGTGTGCTCAACGTGTTTTATTAGTTGACGGAATATTTTCTTTTTACTTTCACTTACCTATATATGAAATATATAGTAAGTGGAAGTATTGCGATCGTGAAAATTTTCGACTTCCGGTTTTCAACGGAAATACACGTTTTGGGATCCCCAGAGTCAAAATAACCAAGTCCCGCGAAATGGTCTGTGTGTGTGTGTGTGTGTGTCTGTCTGTGTGTCTGTGTGTGTGTGAACAGACTAGCTCAAAAACTATAAACCGTGCGAACCTGAAATTGGGTATTTAGAGTATGTATAAGCCCGCGATGTGACAGCGAAAATTTCATCAAATTTGCTCAAAGGGAGGGGTACTTTATTTAATAACTTTTTAAGTTTTTTTCGATTTTCTCAAAAACGGCTCTAACGATTTTGATTAAACTGAGTATTTGATCTATTTATATGCCTGAAATATGACTGTAAAAATTTCATCAAAATTGATCAACCGGAGGGGGGACTTTACTTAATAAATTTTGTATCATTTTCACATGTTTTTTTTATTTACTCAAAAACGGTTTTAACGATTTTGATCAAACTTGGTATTTGATGTATTTATATGCCAGAGATGTGATAACCAACATTTCATCACAATTGATCAACCGGAGGGGGGACTTTACTTAATAAATTTTGTATCATTTTCACGTGTTTTTTTTATTTACTCAAAAACGGTTTTAACGATTTTGATCAAACTTGGTTTTTGATGTATTTATATGCCCGAGATATGACTGTAAAAATTTCATCAAAATTGATGTACGGGAGGGGGGACTTTACTTAATAAATTTTGTATCATTTTCACGTGTTTTTTTTATTTACTCAAAAACGGCTTTAAAGATTTTGATCAAACTTGGTATTTGATGTATTTATATGCCCGAGATATGACTGTAAAAATTTCATCAAAATTGATCTACGGGAGGGGGGACTTTACTTAATAAATTTTGTATCATTTTCACGGCGTTTTTTTATTTACTCAAAAACGGCTTTAACGATTAACAAAAATAAGATATGAATGTAGAAAAATGTGTGACTTTGGGAAATGATATTTATCAAAACACGTCAATTTCTAATCTAAGTAAGTTGGTAAGTGAAAGTTGTGTGTTGCGCGCACGCACCAGATTTTTTACTTTCACTTACCTTTATATGAAATATGTAGTAAGTGGAAGTATTGTGATCGTGAAAAATTTCGACTTCCGGTTTTCAACGGAAATACACGTTTTGGGGTCCCCTGAGTCCAAATGACCAAGTCCCGCGAAATGGTCTGTGTGTGTGTGTGTGTGTGTGTTTGAACAGACTAGCTCAAAAACTATAAACCCTGCGAACCTGAAATTTGGTATTTAGTTTAGGTATATGCCCGCGATGTGACAGCGAAAATTTCATCAAATTTGCTCAAAGGGAGGGGGTACTTTATTTAATAACTTTTTAAGTTTTTTTCGATTTTTTCAAAAACGGCTCTAACGATTTTGATTAAACTGAGTATTTGATCTATTTATATGCCTGAAATATGACTGTAAAAATTTCATCAAAATTGATCAACCGGAGGGGGGACTTTACTTAATAAATTTTGTATCATTTTCACATGTTTTTTTTATTTACTCAAAAACGGTTTTAACGATTTTGATCAAACTTGGTATTTGATGTATTTATATGCCAGAGATGTGATAACCAACATTTCATCACAATTGATCAACCGGAGGGGGGACTTTACTTAATAAATTTTGTATCATTTTCACGTGTTTTTTTTATTTACTCAAAAACGGTTTTAACGATTTTGATCAAACTTGGTATTTGATGTATTTATATGCCCGAGATATGACTGTAAAAATTTCATCAAAATTGATGTACGGGAGGGGGGACTTTACTTAATAAATTTTGTATCATTTTCACGTGTTTTTTTTATTTACTCAAAAACGGCTTTAAAGATTTTGATCAAACTTGGTATTTGATGTATTTATATGCCCGAGATATGACTGTAAAAATTTCATCAAAATTGATCTACGGGAGGGGGGACTTTACTTGATAAATTTTGTATCATTTTCACGGCGTTTTTTTATTTACTCAAAAACGGCTTTAACGATTAACAAAAATAAGATATGAATGTAGAAAAATGTGTGACTTTGGGAAATGATATTTATCAAAACACGTCAATTTCTAATCTAAGTAAGTTGGTAAGTGAAAGTTGTGTGTTGCGCGCACGCACCAGATTTTTTACTTTCACTTACCTTTATATGAAATATGTAGTAAGTGGAAGTATTGTGATCGTGAAAAATTTCGACTTCCGGTTTTCAACGGAAATACACGTTTTGGGGTCCCCTGAGTCCAAATGACCAAGTCCCGCGAAATGGTCTGTGTGTGTGTGTGTGTGTGTGTTTGAACAGACTAGCTCAAAAACTATAAACCCTGCGAACCTGAAATTTGGTATTTAGTTTAGGTATATGCCCGCGATGTGACAGCGAAAATTTCATCAAATTTGCTCAAAGGGAGGGGGTACTTTATTTAATAACTTTTTAAGTTTTTTTCGATTTTTTCAAAAACGGCTCTAACGATTTTGATTAAACTGAGTATTTGATCTATTTATATGCCTGAAATATGACTGTAAAAATTTCATCAAAATTGATCAACCGGAGGGGGGACTTTACTTAATAAATTTTGTATCATTTTCACATGTTTTTTTTATTTACTCAAAAACGGTTTTAACGATTTTGATCAAACTTGGTATTTGATGTATTTATATGCCAGAGATGTGATAACCAACATTTCATCACAATTGATCAACCGGAGGGGGGACTTTACTTAATAAATTTTGTATCATTTTCACGTGTTTTTTTTATTTACTCAAAAACGGTTTTAACGATTTTGATCAAACTTGGTATTTGATGTATTTATATGCCCGAGATATGACTGTAAAAATTTCATCAAAATTGATGTACGGGAGGGGGGACTTTACTTAATAAATTTTGTATCATTTTCACGTGTTTATTTTATTTACTCAAAAACGGCTTTAAAGATTTTGATCAAACTTGGTATTTGATGTATTTATATGCCCGAGATATGACTGTAAAAATTTCATCAAAATTGATCTACGGGAGGGGGGACTTTACTTGATAAATTTTGTATCATTTTCACGGCGTTTTTTTATTTACTCAAAAACGGCTTTAACGATTAACAAAAATAAGATATGAATGTAGAAAAATGTGTGACTTTGGGAAATGATATTTATCAAAACACGTCAATTTCTAATCTAAGTAAGTTGGTAAGTGAAAGTTGTGTGTTGCGCGCACGCACCAGATTTTTTACTTTCACTTACCTTTATATGAAATATGTAGTAAGTGGAAGTATTGTGATCGTGAAAAATTTCGACTTCCGGTTTTCAACGGAAATACACGTTTTGGGGTCCCCTGAGTCCAAATGACCAAGTCCCGCGAAATGGTCTGTGTGTGTGTGTGTGTGTGTGTGTGTGTGTGTGTGTGTGTGTGTGTGTGTGTGTGTGTGTTTGAACAGACTAGCTCAAAAACTATAAACCCTGCGAACCTGAAATTTGGTATTTAGTTTAGGTATATGCCCGCGATGTGGCAGCAAAAATTTCACCAAAATTGCCCAAAGGGAGGGTGTATTTTATTGAATAACTTTTAAAGTTTTTTTCGATTTTCTCAAAAACGGCTCTAACGATTTTGATTAAACTGAGTATTTGATGTATTAATATGCCCGAGATATGACTGTAAAAATTTCATCAAAATTGATTAACCGGAGGGGGGACTTTACTTAATAAATTTCGTATCATTTTCACGTGTTTTCTTTATTTACTCAAAAACTGCTTTAACGATTTTGATCAAACTGGGTATTTGATGTATGTATATGCCCGAGACATGACTGTAAAAATTTCATCAAAATTGATTAACCGGAGGGGGGACTTTACTTATACAATTTCGTATCAATTTCACGTGTTTTTTTTATTTACTCAAAAACGGCTTTAATGATTTTGATCAAACTGGGTATTTGACGTATGTATATGTTAAAGATGTGATAGCCCGCATTTCATCAAAATTGCTCAAACAGAGGGGGCACTTTATTTCTTACCAATTTTGGCAATTTTTACCTTTTTTTTCGATTTTCTCAGAAACGGCTGTAACGATTTTCATCAAACTGGGTATTTGACGTATGTATATGTTAAAGATGTGATAGCCCGCATTTCATCAAAATTGCTCAAACAGAGGGGGCACTTTATTTCTTACCTATTTTGTCAATTTTTACCTTTTTTTCGATTCTCTCAGAGAAAAAAAGAAAAATATTCAGTCAACTCATAAAACACGTTGAGCCCACGCATGACGCTTTGAATGACAGACCATTATTCATAATTAATGCCCTTCTGTTCATTTAATGGAAATGATTTGTTTCATAGGAAATAAATGAAATATTCAACATGTACATAGAAAATTATAAAATAGTCGACTTGGAGTATTATGCTTGCATTGCCGAATTATCTCAAGTAAAAACTTTTATTTAATAATAAAAGAAATCAGGGTTTGATATAGAGCAAATGAAAACAAAACATTTTAACAATGATAAAACTTACCTGATATTAAAGAATACCTGATTCTCATTAAATATGACAAGTTTAATCAAAATCGTTAAAGGTATTTTTGAGAAAATCGAAAAAAACGTAAAAAGTTATTAAATAAAGTTGACTGTTTTGATAAAAACCTCCTTTTGACCAATTTTGGTAAAATTTTCATAATCACGTCACGTACTTATTCCATATACATATACCATATACCAAAAACCCAATTTCAGGTTCGTACGGTTTATAGTGTTATAGCTAGTCTGTTCATACACACACACGCACACGCACACGCACAAGCTCACGCACACGCACACGCACACACAGACACGCACACACACACACACGCACACACACACACATACACACACACACCATTTCGCGGGACTTGGTTATTTGGACTCAGGGGACCCTAAAACGAGTAATTCCGTTGAAAATGGGAAGCCGAAATTTTTCACGATCGCAATACTTTTTCTTACTATATATTTCCTATATCGGTAAGTGAAAGTAAAAAACAAAAACACTAACATTAAAATATCAATATTCATATGTTAGAACTGATTATTACGATTATATTTTAAAAGAAAAAAGGTAAATGTACTTAATACAAAAAATATTAACAAATTAAAATAAAACTACAAAACATCATATTTACGTTGACGAAGTGATCACTAAGTAATCTGTATTTATCTTATTTTTTCTATCGCTGTTATTTATGACAGCTGAGTAATAAACTTTTAAGAGATTATAACTGGTTTTTAATTATCAGTAAAAAACAAAAATTATGGGAAGGACACTTGACCTAGCCCTGTTGTATACATATTTAATAAAAATTATCTGTTATTGGTATCTATAATTGTATATATCTACACTGTTATTATGAATATATGTTTGTCATCAACCTTAAGTAAGTAATCAAATAATGTTAGGATCCACCCATTTTTTTTTTTATATCAATAATTGCCAATAAGTGTAGATAACAAAATATTTTCTATAAAAATTAAAACTCATCTATTCATAATTTTAAATCAAGGATTCTTTTACTTAGCGTTCAACAAAATGTATTGTTTTATTTTCTATAATAATAAGATATAAGGAATTTCTTATTAATAATAATAAATAAATAAATATTATATCATAGAAGGGGTTATATTGAACATTACTAACAATAATACACAAATACTACTTTTAAATTTATTAATAATTCTATGCCAAATGAACGGTTAAGTAATACAATTAAGTATTTGATTATCGAACTAAATAAATATAAAAATATGCAACATGCGAAGAACTATTCGTAGCATCACAACGTGAGAGTTTACGCGTAGAAGATGAGTGAATTTTCTAATACCCAACGCGGGATATTATCATCTAAATCATAGCAATGTATGATTATAAGTCGGCTTGCTTTTAGAAGAGAAAGCTTGAAGAAAAAAACGGGTAATTACGCGGCCAACAAATAGGAGTCGAGAAATTTTCACTGAAGCAAAGTGGGTAGGTAGGTACATAATTACTAGCATTATCAAAACTTTCAGATTGGCAAAATTTATAAATTTAAATGCTTTTAAAATTTACAGGCTGTACATAAATAAATATATATTATATATATATATATATATATATATATATATATATATATATATATATATATATATTATATATGATGAATGACACAAGAAAAATAAATGAAGAAATATATATAGTAGTGTAGATCCCGTTTTTGGGTTTCAGGAACGGTGTACAAATAATTAATGACGGAATTACACGGACACCTGACGAATCTTCATCTCAATTGTAAAATTCCTACCTTAAATCTTAAGTAAAAACGGAGAAAAATTGTGATTCTCTAAATTTTGATCATGGTAATGTCTTATTTAAGATGGAAACATTTTTTGGAGGATCCTAAATTTATCAATATTGCTAAAGCAAGGCAAAGGTTATCGTTCATTAACACGTCTGATTTCTAGAAATGTTTCCACCCTTCAAATACCCGAAGATAGTTGTCAATTCTCAAGGAGGAGCTAGGTGCTCCGATACGGCCACAGAAGATCACAGACACCGCCGACAATCAAGAACAGTCTTCCCAGGCAGAGCCTGGTGTCTCACGCGCCTGCCCTTCTTTCATGCCCTGTCGCACCAAGAATCAGGCGATGCTTACCTGGAGATTACACTCAGGAAAATAATAATCTCATGCATAGCATTTTCTTCTGTCTCATCTTATTATTTCCATTTTCCTTCCATCCCTAGATATGTGTAATGCTTTGTCACCACAATGATTTTCTGCATATTAAACACCTACATAGTATCTTGCTCTTCCTTCTCGGAAAAACCTAACAAAATAAAATACCTTATTAACGTATGTACGCGTAACGAATGCTTGTGAGTCTTGGGTTAAAGCGATTAAAGGCTAACGGATTTTAACATTAATCTGTTCTATGAAATATATGATAATTATCAGACAATATTCAATTTAACTCCATAAATAAGTTATTTAATAAAGGAAATTAAAAACTTATAATGTAACCTAATTAATCAAGTAAATTATAAGCAGTATTTAAATTAAACAGAATTTAAAGTAATCAATTTAAATTAATTAATAGCTCGTTAAGGAAAGGAGATAACTTATTTAATGAAGGAAATAAGTTATTTTAGAAAAAAACGCAAAGATTTAGGAATGTATATTAAAATAAAATTGGCAAGTTCCTAAACTACAAGCTTAGAGTAACAGAATGGAGGTATTCACACAGATCTCTTATACACGGTGGGCCAGACCCCCCTACCGTGCACCCCCCCCCCCCCCCCACATCCCTATAAATTGCATATCGTTGTGTTCCTTGTGATAAAAGATTAAGAAAAAGCCAATGTTCCCAGAAAAAAAAGTGGCCGCACTAACCGAAAATGGCGTTCAAACATGGCGGAATGACGACTTTGATTTTAGGTAGTTTTTTGATTACTGACATTCACCATTATGCTTAATTTCGCCAGAACTGGTATTTTATTAAAGCTAGATAGTTCTAGATTCAGAATAAATAAACAAACGTTCTAAAATAATTAGTCTTGACAACATAAAATACATTTAAAGTCATTATTTTCAAGTCCCTCGCGTAAAAGTTAAAATTCCAAGTTAATTTGTGATTAAACGGCCATCGTTAACGAAAAACACCCTAAAATAAAACATCTGTAGCAATTATTCTTCTTTAAAAATCAGTGGTAAAATTTCAAAAAATATCAACTAGTTTCATAGAAAACGGACGTACAAGGCGAAAAGGCGCCGGTGACTCGGGCGCATCCAGTCCTCTGCCATATCGTTCAGTTCTCATACATCATATAATTACAGCGGGTTTAGGATATTATTTTGAATGTATAATCAAGCCTATGTAACTGCAAGTTTTTAATTTACATAAATAATTAATATAACCTTTATTTTTTTTTTATTTTTTTTTTTTATTTTTTTTTTATTTTTTTTTTTTTTTTTTTATATATCTGATAAATAAAGGATATGTATCTGATAAATAATAATGAATTAGTCGCAGATTGCACATTATCTAAACTTCCTTATATTGAAATAAACTGGTTATCACACTGGCTTCTGATCATTCGTGAAATTTGAAATAAATGCATTTTTGCAAAGTATTGATTATTTACAGATTTAAAAACAACGCAAATAAAAAAGATAAATAAAAAGTTCTGTTTGTTCGTTGATATGTAGAAATTATTCGTAATACTATTTAGGAAGTATATACATAACACAATTTAATAGCTCACAACAATTAATGAATTAATAGTTACACGATGTGTGTTTGTATATATATATATATATATATATATATATATATATATATATATATATATATATATATATATATATATATACATATTATGATTAATTTAAAATTAAACCACTACTGCAGAGGAAAACCAATTAAAACATGTAAGTATTCATGCATCTAATGATCTATAATCCACGAAGTTGTGGTCTTTTTCGGTTTCTGGCATATAACTACACATCAAAAAGTTTACTTTCTCTTTTTTTCGAAAAAAGGGTATACTAATACAAATAAAATGAAATATTTGGAGTGGAAATCTGATTAGTTATTTAGCTAAATTCGAACTTGAAAGATCGGTCATTTTTACCATTTTGGTAGAAACTCATGTTCCAACGCCTACAACTTTACAATATGTACTCTAAATGAAAAGTGTTACAGATAAAAGTTTTAGAACATTAAATGTAGCATCAAATAAGCCCACCTAAATAGTTAGTTCTGTCAATATTATATCATATCCCCTTAGTTCTCACAAAAAGAAAGAATCAAGCGCTACGAATACTTTCACGTTTTCATTTGTATGTCTACTTAGTAATAAGTTAATTTAAAAATAAATGGGCATGTTTTATACTAAATTTAATGTTCTAAAACTTTTATCTGTAACATTTTTCATTTAGAGTTCATATTGTCGAGTTATAGGCGTTGGAACATGAGTTTTCATCAAAATGATAAAATTTACCGATCTTTCATGTTCGAATTTGGTTAAATAACTAATCCGATTACCACTCCAAATATTTCATTTTATTTGCATTAGTATACTCTTTTTTCGAAAAAAAGAGAAAGTAAACTTTTTGATGTGTAGTTATATGCCAGAAACCGAAAAAGGCCACAACTTCGTGGATTATAGATCATTAGATGCATGAATACTTACATGTTTTAATTGGTTTTCCTCTGCAGTAGTGGTTTAATTTTAAATTAATCATAATATGTATATATATATATATATATATATATATATACAAACACACATCGTGTAACTATTAATTCATTAATTGTTGTGAGCTATTAAATTGTGTTATGTATATACTTCCTAAATAGTATTACGAATAATTTCTACATATCAACGAACAAACAGAACTTTTTATTTATCTTTTTTATTTGCGTTGTTTTTAAATCTGTAAATAATCAATACTTTGCAAAAATGCATTTATTTCAAATTTCACGAATGATCAGAAGCCAGTGTCAGTAACCCAACTACTACCATGAGAACATTATTATTTAATTTCAAGATAACCAGTTTATTTCAATATAAGTGAGGTTTAGATAATGTGCAATCTGCGACTAATTCATTATTATTTATCAGATATATATCCTTTATTTATCAGATTTATAAAAAAAAAAAAAATAAAAAAAAAAATAAAGGTTATATTAATTATTTATGTAAATTAAAAACTTGCAGTTATATAGGCTTGATTATACATTCAAAATAATATCCTAAACCCGCTGTAATTATATGATGTATGAGAACTGAACGATGTGGCAGAGGACTGGATGCGCCCGAGTCACCGGCGCCTTTTCGCCTTGTACGTCCATTTTCTATGAAACTAGTTGATATTTTTTGAAATTTTACCACTGATTTTTAAAGAAGAATAATTGCTACAGATGTTTTATTTCAGGGTGTTTTTCGTTAACCATGGCCGTTTAATCACAAATTAACTTGGAATTTTAACTTTTACGCGAGAGACTTGAAAAAATTGACTTTAAATGTATTTTATGTTGTCAAGACTAATTATTTTAGAACGTTTGTTTATTTATTCTGAATCTAGAATTATCTAGCTTTAATAAAATACCAGTTATGGCGAAATTGAGCATAATGGTGAATGTCAGTAATAAAAAAACTACCTAAAATCAAAGTCGTCATTCCGCCATGTTTGAACGCCATTTTCGGTTAGTGCGGCCACTTTTTTTTCTGGGAACATTGGCTTTTTCTTAATCTTTTTTCACAAGGAACACAACGATATGCAATTTATAGGGATGTGGGGGGGGGTGCACGGTAAGGGGGTCTGGCCCACGTACTATTAAACTATCTCTTAAAATCGTCCTTGAAGTATGTCATGAATTACCAAAAAAGAAAGATTAAACTTAATCTAAGTTTCAGTTAGGTGTACCTTATTGGAGTTTTAGGTGGAAAATTCAATTTTTTTTTTGCACAGCCTGGGTCGTGTTTAGAATGGTTGCGCTTACATGTACGGGTTGAAAAAATACAAATTAAAATAGAATAGACTTCTATTCCATTCTTCGCAAGATCACTACCTTAGCTATCTGGCCTAATATTTTTTAGTATAACATAGAGCTTCTTAATTTACAATCAAACCTACCAGGCCAAGACTCTTGGATATTGTAACTTGTAGTAACTTTGTGGAAAAGAGCTCAACAAAAAATCATTGCGCCACAAAACCCAGCCTTCCACTTCGGAACCCCATTCCGATTCAGTTAACTGGGCAATTAGTAATGAAAGAGGTCGATGAACTATTGATTTGTTAGTGATATTACTACCAACACGTAGGTGGTCGACCGGGAACGGCTCATAGCTAAATGTTTATGCTATTGTTTATTGATAGGGTAAACACTACACAGCTTACCTTTAGGAGTAACAATAAACCGTAATAATTGGCTGTAATGTTTACACTTGTTGAAGGTAGTCGGTTTAATCTGAATGGTATAAACAGAGCATTACGATCAACCACTTGAAATAGATAAGCTAGTACATAAACGTAGGCTTTTAACCCAATTAACAAAAAAAAAAAAACAATTGGGGCATGATATCACCGTTTTATATTAAGAAGTTAAGGATCAATAATTCCCAAAAAATTAAACCATATTTTAACAACCAGCGACCAGTAATTTACTGGTAGATTTACTTACTGATACAGGTTCTGTTAAAAGTTGTCTGGCACCAGTTAGGCAAGTACGACTATTGTAATTTACGTTTTTCACAATTTTAATCTTTTTACCTAATTTTTAATTTTTAATTAAATGATAAATGTTACGTTCAAAATTCTTTAGGCAGACATAGTACTATGCAACCTACGGATTAAAATACAACTTACGGGTAACTTCTGGATTGACACTGGACTAATTAAAAAAAAAACACCTAAAGTAAGTCATCAAAACCAAAAAAAAAAAAAAAAAAAAAATATATGTATATATATATATATATATATATATATATATATACATACGAGTACATACCTACTGATACTTATACGGAAACATGTCTCACAGTTTTACGTTTCAGCAAATAAGATATACAAATTAATTGAATTACGAATGAACAAATATCAATAACTCATAAGGTCAATAACAGAAGCTGCTTAGTTTGCAAATAGCAAAACTCTATGTCGACTTGTAAAAAAACATCTATCAACCAACACAGACGTCCTCTTTATTCTATCTTTAATAATTTTAACTAAATAAATATACTTGTACATTGGTCACGACTAAAAAGGAGTTCGATGACAGGGCACCTTTTTTGAATACAGGAACTTAACTTGAAGAGATGCTACGTACTATTTTTCTTATTCGCAAAAGGTCATTATATTGATAAATTTGTTGATTGCTTCTTTATTAAAAAAAGATAAAATAGAAGTATGAAGAAGAAAAAAGTTTAAGAATTATTTATTGATATTCCCGGTTACCTCTCTTTATGCCTTGGATTTCGTTCGCAAAAATATATTATGAGACTAAACGAAATCTTCTACAACAACGTAGTTTGTCTCATTCTTGAACGAGGCTTAAGTCACGAAGTGGGAAAACAAAGAGCAAAGGCGGGAGCCGAGGGAGGTCAATGAACATTTTACAGTAGCGTCGTTAACCTCCTTGTATTGTCTTCATTGTCATCACCGCCCCAACCAGACCCAGACTAGTTGGAGCTGTGATGCGAGCTGTCGATGGGAGTTGTGGGAGTTCAGTGGAGGACCGATGTTAATAGCTTATAGTGTAGGTATTATTTTTCATTGGTTTTACATATGTTGGTCACCTGATCTAACTAACAAGAAATTTCGTCTCTTAATCCACTTTTCGGCCATGAAAGTTTCCAACAATATGTACGTTATCTAAGACCGATAAGTCACGATGTTATGAATTTCAGAGAAAGAGATTGCAGTTTATATAAAGCCTCGTCGCTGTTGTTACATACGAGCTATAAGGAAGCCGGACTCTTCGATAGATTTACCTAATGAAAATTAATAACCATACCGTGGCATACAGAACAATGGAGTGTAAAAAAATAATTACTGTTATATAGGTCTTATTAGAGTCTCGGTGGGATATTTTTACATAGTTCTGGGAGTTATTGGGAAGGCGCTACACCAAGGAAGATTCTTGCTATTATTAGACATTAAGCTGTTAGCTAATAACTTTTTTCATTTACTTTGGGTAAATATGAATATGGACATAGTAACAGTCTCTAACATAACATAACAGTCTCTATGTCCTATCTGTGGAGTACCCGAAACAGCCGAACACATTATCTTGGACTGTGCCCCCTACGAGACACTGAGGGCAAAAATGCTGAGGAAAACAGGCCTCTACGTTTGGACTGAAATCCGTTTCCCTCAGCTATGGCACAAGAAAACTATCAGCATTTTTAGGCCTTCGTACAGAGTTGGGCATATTTATATTTATAAATAGGAATACGAATTTATTTTTATCTTAATTTTAATGTGAATATGAATATAAATTTATTTATATCACAATATTTGTGAATATGAATACAAATAAATTCGTATTTACAAGTGTGAATATAAATAAATTCATATTCACAGGTGTGAATACGAATTTATTCGTATATACAAATTTTTCTGTAAATAAAAATAAATTCACAGAGAAAATTGTGAATATTTATATCTAAGTCTGTGAATTCGGCCGTATTTACAAATATAATGTGAATATTGAAAAATTCATAAATTGAGGTGTGAATTTCTACTGAATTCATAATTTCCCAATAAATTTATAAAATTCTTTTCGGATTTCTCCATACTGGTACACATTATTGAGTTAACCCTTTTTATGGAAATCACATCAGATATTACCTGATATCGATTACTACGTTTTTTGGGATGCTGATTATGAAAAAAATATCGATTTTGAGATTCCACCGCCAGGTATCGATTTATTACAACTTACGCAACATAACCGATCTTGGTGTCGGCTATAGGGTTACCCGAGGTGCTGATTATGAAAAAAATATCGATTTTGAGATTCCGCCGTCAGGTATCGATTTATTACAACTTGCGTGATATAATCGATCTTGGTGTTGGCTATAGTGTTATCTGAGGTGCTGATTATGAAAATGATATCGTTTATGAGATTCCGCCGTCAGGTATCGATTTATTACAACTTGCATGATATAATCGATTTTGGTGTCGGCTATAGGGTTATCTGAGGTGCTGATTATGAAAATGATATCAATTTTGAGATCTCACCGTCAGGTATAGATTTATTACAACTTGCGCCGTCATTTATTACAACTATAGCCGACACCAAGATCGATTATATCACGCAAGTTGTAATAAATCGATACCTGACGGTGGAATCTCAAAATCGATATCATTTTCATAATCAGCACCTCGGGTAACCCTATAGCCAACACCAAGATCGATTATATCAGGTAAGTTGTAATAAATCGATACCTGACGGCGGAATCTCAAAATCGATATTTTTTTCATAATCAGCATCCCAAAAAACCTAGTAATCGATATCAGGTAATATCTGATGTGATTTCCATAAAAAGGGTTAACTCAATAATGTGTACCAATATGGAGAAATCCAAAAAGAATTTTATAAATCTATTGGGAAATTATGAATTCAATAGAAATTCACATCTCAATTTGTTAATTTTTCCATATTCACATATCTATTTGTAAATACGGCCGAATTCACAGACTTAGATATAAATATTCACATTTTTTATGAATATTCACAATTTTCCCCGTGAATTTATTTTTATTTACAGAAAAATTTGTATTTATGAATAAATTCGTATTCACACCTGTGAATATGAATTTATTTATATTCACACTTGTAAATACGAATTTATTTGTATTCATATTCACAAATATTGTGATATAAATAAATTTATATTCATATTCATATTAATTTTTTTTTTTAATAAATATTTATTGAAATTTACATCTGTATTTACATATAATACATTAAGTAAATGTGCTAAAATAAAAGAAAATAATGTCTTGAATAAGCATGTAGAGAAACTATCCACTGATAGCACTCAAGTAGTGTCTAACTTAAAAGATCTCGAGGCCATCTTCTTTTCAGACGCCTTGGAGGATTATCTGGGATAGAGGAGGAAGCGAGGGAGGATACGAGTGGGTTCTGATGGATCAGGAGTTTACTATGAAAGGACTGGTATCTGGATCGGGCTAAATCAGCGACATACGGAACATTAAGGTCTTTGTGGATTATTTTATTTGTTACAAAATAAGGAGCGTTAAGGATTTTTCGAAGGATTTTGGACTGCAAGGATTGGATTAGAGAGGAGTTTGATGGTTTGGTGGAGCCCCAAAGCTCGATTCCGTAAGCCCAAATAGGTCTTATTACTGTCATATAAAGGAGCCTTTTGTAGTAGATTGGTAATTTTGAGCGTTAGTCTAGTAAGTGTTGTAGTAGGCGGTAGCGTCGAGCGGTTTCTTGTCGTTTCAATCTAGTGTGGGGATTCCAAGTTAGACGTTTGTCGAGGTGGAGTCCTAAATAACGGATCTGTTCAACAGGGACAAGTCGAGAATTGTTGAAGGATACAGTAGGACAGGAGGTAGTAGGTTTTCGACGGAGAGTAAAGGTAATTTGATGGGATTTGTTGGGGTTGATTTTGATTCTTCATTTTTCAAGGTTTGTTATATGAGCTTGAAGGTTTTGGGATGCAATAACTGGATCATTATTTACTGATAGCACACAGGTGTCATCAGCATAAGTGGTTATAACAGTGTTAGGATGGGTTGGGATATCAGCTGTATAAACTGTGTAGAGGATGGGACCGAGGATGCTACCTTGAGGGACCCCAGCTGACTGCCGGAAGAGGGAGTCAGCTCTTACTCATTATTGTGGTTTATTTTGAATAATCTGTCAGCTAGTTAGGAACGGATAATAAGGAAGTAAGTAGGAGGTAGGAATTTACGGAGTTTGTACAGTAGTCCCGGATGCCAGACTCGATCAAACGCCTGTTCCACATCAAGAAAGACTCCAGTCCACGCTCCAATGAAGACGAGACAACGTCGACCACACGATGACATTGCTGGATAGTGGGGTGGTCTGGGATTATACTATTTGAGTCTAGGATAGGATAAAGCCGTTTAAGGATGAGTTTTTCCAGAATTTTACCCATGATAGGTAAAAGAGAGATAGGACGATAGGAGGATGGTTGTTCTAGTGGTTTTTGGGGTTTCGGGATCATTGTGACTATGGATAATTTCCAGGGGTCAGGAAAGTATGTGGTGCGGAGGACAGCATTGTAAATGTAGGTCAGGAATAATACTGCTTTTTTAGGAAGCCATTTTAAGATATAGGATGTAATTAGGTCGTGTCCTGGAGCTTTGCGGGAAGTTAATCTTTGAATGATAAAAACTATTTCGGAAGGGTGGAATGCTTTAGGAGGAGGGGTCATCTGGAGGGGAATGTCCAGTCTTGCTTCAATACACTCTAGGGTATGTGGATTTAGGATATCAGGATGTGGGTTAAAGGTTTTGAATTGGTGTTGACCGAAAACTTGCGACTTCTCTTCATCAGTTCTGGTACAGGATTGGGATTCAGTAAGGAGGGGATGATTACAGTCCTTGTACTTAAGTATCTTTTTTGTGGTCGTCCATAGTGATTTGTCAGTAGTTGTGACATTTTCAGTGAAGTTTTTAAATTTTGAATTCTGAATTTTCTTATTTCTGCTTTTAGTTTGTTAGTCAGTTTGGTGTAATGAGTTTTATCTGAAGGATATCTGGTCCTGTGCAACTTCGATCTCGCTCTACGTTTATCTCTGAATAAGGATCGAATATGCTGTGGCAGGTTAGTCTGTTGCAGATGGCTGTTTTTACTGATAAAGGTGTTATCCTTTATACAGTTTGATATAGATTTTGTTAATTGTTCTATGGCTTTGTCAATGTCTACTTTTGTTTTAAGTGAAGTTTTCAAGTCTAATTTATTTTCAAGGTCATCACGAAAATTGTCCCAGTTGACTCGTCCTGTAATCAATGTAAGGGAGGAGGAAATCTGAGAGGTAACAAATATATCCAGGATATCGGGGCGTTTTTTGAGCGAGGTAGGCCAATAGGTAGGATTGTTTGGCGAGAGGACAGAATAGCTATTGGAAGATGTGACATGAGAGAGGAAGTTACCACGTGAGTTGGATGATCGACAACCCCATCGTTGGTGTTTAGCGTTGTAGTCTCCTCCAGCAATGAAGCGCGGTCCGAGGGAATGGAATAAGTATTCTAGAAGATTATGGGAGAGGTTGTTGCTAGGAGGACAGTATACAGCTGAAAATGTGAGGTGGTGAAAATCACTTGAGATTGATATCGATGTGGCCTGAATGGCGTCAGTTGGAGTGGAAGGAATAAGGGAATGAGATAAGGATTTGTGGATAAGAAAGCAGGAACCAGCGTGGGAAGTGTTGTCAGGATGATCTGATCTGTAAGTGATGTAGTCCCGTATGTAAAAGTGTGACCGTTTTGTTAAGTGGGTTTCAGTTATGAGGGCAATGTCAATATGATTGTCATGAAGGAAAGTCCGTTAGCATTCCACAGAACGACACTAAGGGGCTTATCTCTCATCGTGAAATATTAATAGGGAATTCTGAAAGGAGTCTGGTCAAAAGACTGATGAGAGGTTTGATGGTATTTTGAAGATCTAATAGGAATGATGCAAGGTTTGAGTTGAGGTCGTTTGGATTCTGCTTATGAAATGGATCATGGACTTGCGGTGGATAGGTTTTGTGACTAGGGGTGCTGGATGTGGGTTGGGACCGTCGTTGGGGACCTGTAGGTGGATTTGGAGTTTTTTCTAAAGGGATATTATTTTCGGAGATAGGACAGGAACGTGCTGGCGGAGGATTTTCGGGCGGTAATTTAACCCATAGGAGTAAATGGCGAGGTGGGATTTGATTACGCGGAGGTTGTGGTTTTGGATTGGACGTCTGGGGCTTAGGAAGAGAGGTCTGAGGCGCCTGACGAAGTGGTTGTTGTTTCTTGGCATCAATTTTTGTAGGCTGTTTTCTGATGTTCTGTTGAGGATGATCGGAAGCTGTAGAGGTAGAAGGTTGCTGAGGGATAGTGTGCGCTGGCAACTCTGGAAAATCTTCGTCATTTTCTATTTCAGGTGCCGGTACGGAGTTTTTTTGTTCAAGGTTCAAGTTTCTTATTGCTATTATGCTGTGCGTTTTTAGTCGGTATGTTTTTTTATAAACTGGGCAACCTTTGTAGTTAGCAGGGTGACCTTCGCCACAAAGAACACATTGCGCTGGCTCATCTCTGGGCTTATTGTAAGTGTCAGATGCGTGTGCTCCAGCGCATTTGACACACCTGGCAGGGTGATGACAGTAGGCCTTTGTATGCCCCAAATTCTGACATTTTGTGCACTGGACTATAATAGGCTTGTTTCTTGGCTCTTCAAATTTAACTATAGAATAAACAAGTCTGTTTACTTTGAATATTTCTGGGTTGTTTATCGCTGGCTCTAAATCGACAAAGAATAGCGGCAATGGGTATTTCTGTGTAGGGTGTAAAACAGGAGATACCCGTCTCACAGTGTGGCCGATTTCCTCTAGGCCACTTTGTATGACAGATGTAGGGGTAGTTGAGTGAAGACCTCTTAATACTACTCTGTAGGATTTTTCTTCCCTTAATTGATAACAATGAAAATCATAATTTTTCGTAGATAAATAATTTATCAGTTTCTTATAATTTTCTTTGGAGTTAGTATTGATCTTTATATCGTTTACTCTTGAGAAGCATCTGAAGTTAGGCTGCCCGATCAAGTCGGCTATTTCTTGACCGAATGCGATGAAGTTGTTGATTTTATTTACATAGATAGGTGGTGGTTCTGGTTCAGAAAATACATTTGATTCTGGGGTCTTGACAGATGAATTGGTTACAGTTGCGGGTTGAGTGTTTGTATTGGTTGTTTCTAATGATTCAATTTTGTTGGCTGCAGTGGTTTTGCTGCGAGTAATTTTTTTTTCGGCAGGCTGTTTTTTGGCTGTTTTATTTTTCTTTTTATTAGGCGAGTTGCCCGCTGACCCCGGGGCAGAGTTTCGATGGCGCTTTTGTAATGTTCGCCTTTTCAAATATTGGGAGTCGGTTTCACTGACCTCAGAGAAATGAGTTTCTTCCTCTGAGTCTTCACTGGAAGAGCTCTTGTCCAAATCCATATTATTGTTAGACATGTTAAAATTTTAAATGAAAAAGAAAAAAAAAATTCCTCTATATATAAAAAAGAAATTAAATTTTTAAACTATTTACATACATAAAATAAATCATTAAAAAAAAAAAAAAAAATGAAATAAATTCTCTTATAGTTTGAAATAATAAATAAAAATAATTCGGCGGAAAGGAAAAAAAAAATTAAATTAAAGTCCTGGATTTGAACTCGAGACCAGCTGAAGTCACGATGTTAGTATACAAGCTACAGGCCTTGAGTTATCTGTAGTATGATAAGACCCGCTAGGGGAATTACCGTCACTGTGTGATTATTAACTGCCACACGATATTTATGCTAATAGTTAATAATAATCTCTCACCTCACCAAAATGTGAATGCCACAATATTCAATTGTTTATAATGTCACAGTATACTGAGTTTCACAGCTGAATTAGTATAAACATATATAGTATATATAACATACTTATAGTATTAACTTCTCAATAGAGTAAAAATCACAGAGCGATTGGAACATACTTCTGTAGTTGCGGCCATGACACTTAATACTATCACATTAAAATTAAGATAAAAATAAATTCGTTTTCCTATTTATAAATATAAATATGCCCAACTCTGCCTTCGTAAGTGGGTGGAAATCGATTGCAGGTCCAACGCATTTCTCGTTGGGCAGGAGAGGATGTCCTGTACCCGGAAGACCAGTATAAATTATAAGAGTAGGCTGTGTGCACAGCTCATAAAAAATATTGTTATTATTCTACTAGCAGCAGTTGGTTGCTACCCAGAAATGGATAGCATCCAACTGCTGACAAAATCCGTATGCAAATATCGTGAGATCAAGTTTACAAAACATAACTGTAATGTTAGTTTTAGAAACGCAATTGGTTATGCTTGGACGAACGTAAAGTAAGGTATTATTAGTTCTAAGGCTTCATTACTTTCTTCATATATTTTGTTTATACTTTTTTTATTTTAGCGAGTGAACAGGCTTATACTTTATGCACATTTATACAGAAAGTGCCTTAATGTTTAACAATAACAAATGAAGAATACATTCTTAGAAAAAAGGGTAATAAAAAAAAAAATTAACAGTATTCCTAAACGTTGAGTCATTTCTTTTGAAAATAAAACCAAAGGTCATTTCTCAATAAATAATCCGCTCAAGATTGAAAATATCGAAATAGTTATGGATATTCATTTTTATTTCGAGAAAGTAATAAAGACTGAGAACTATACGTTTGAAGTAGGAGAAGGTGCACTAGCTAATTTTCCCTATCTTGTCGATAACACTTCATCATGGCTGAGGAAAAGATTGCTTATCACAAGGCACACCATCGGGTGTGACAAGAAAGATGAATGATGAAGGAGATTACGGTGTCAGGCCCGGGCAGTTTTAGTTTATGTCATCCTCGCGACATCGCTCATTACCCTGGTGCGGCCGAGGCAATTTGTTTCAATCTAAAGAAGGCACTTGTCTCCTCCTGGAGTGCCTTTTATTTAGGAACAATCAACTTCCCCATCCTTCATTGTTTATTACATCATTGTTGGAAATCACGGCATTTCGCCCAAAATTCTTCTTCTATTTTCAACTACATGAGTAGCCCAGTAACAAAAAACAAACAATTTATAAATTTATCGCAAAATAATTTAGAAATATTTTCCCTGGTGTTGATATATTCTCTATGAAATGCTAGAGTCCTTACATTAAACGTTGAAAAAATATTAAGAATGTATTCAAACACAGTTTGACTTTCAAACAATACTTAATGGTTATAAGAATAAGTAATACCTACCTCAAATGTTGGAATAACATATCACATTAAAAAATAACAAAATTTTAATTCACCTGAATTTAAAACCTACAACATAACGTTATTACTTCCTTCAAAATTTCTTCCTTATGGTAATTATCCCTGTCCCAAAATTTCAAGATTCTGTAAAAATGTGCATACCACGAAATTCTTGAGGGAGCAACTTGCGCTAAACAATCCTTTCCGGTCCCGTAATCAACAACATATATAATGATGGAGACAGTAATCATATAAACTGTATATTGTACTGGTATAAAATTCTCCTTTTATCATAAAAACGACAGGATGAAACCGTAACGATTTCTTACAATACCTGGAATCCGTTAGGAGCTGTGAGTCATGATTACAGGGCCGAGTGGTCTTGTTGTTGGACCCGGTCTGAGTCACAGGTCGTGAATGTGACTTCGCGTGCTCTGGCCGAGGGGTCTGTCTGTTCCTGAGTTGGGAATTATACAGTGCATAGGCCCTGTATTTTTAATGCTTCACTCACCTCGATGCTGAATCATTAGTAACCGATAAAAAAAAAGCGGTAGATTAAAACAGTCTTAGTATTGTACCATAAATTGTTCCCGAGACAATACAAAATAAAGTGATACAAATCGTTCCCTTCTACATCATATCAGTCACAAATTGATCAATAACGTGTTAATTAAATTGTAATAATAAATCCCCTATAAGGACGGCTATGAAGGAAACGAAACTAACTCCTACAAATAAAGAAACTAGGCAACTGAAAAAGTGTAGTAATGTAATTTCCATCAGGAGCAACCCATAGCAATCAAACATTGTTTCTAATGTAGGAGATAATGAGGCCATTTTATTCACAGATGACTCGGAGGATTCTCAGGAATAGATGTAGAGGTAAGGTTGGAAGCAAGTGGGTTAGGATGAGTCGGGAGTTTATTATAAAAGGATTGGTAGGCAGATTAAGTGTTTTCGATTCGAGGCATTTAATGGTTGGTGGAGCCCTAGAACTCGACAGAATAAGTCCAAGAAAGGGCTTATTATTTTCAGGGAAATTTTAAAATTAGTGTAAACAATTTAGAAAAGTATCAACATAACTCGTAGCGGAAACTAAAATAAAATCCAAAAAATAAGATAGCAGCGACATTTATTTTATCATAAATCATATTAGCTATTTTATCATAAAATATATTAGAAAGGTATAAGACCAGCTTAATAAAAAGGCATGGAAAGTAATTTAAGTAATGGCAAAAGTATTAGGTAACGGTGTTAGACTGAGTTCTCTGGACTTTTATCTCTAAATCTGACTTAGATCAGAAAGAACAGAATTCGTTAAGACGATTTTTAATGTGTCTATGGGTGAAAGCTATTCCAACTAAGGACCAAGCATATAGGTATTAGGAATCCACAATTGCTGTTTGAAATAAATTAGGGAAAAAATTAATTCTGTAATCATCAGCATTGAGTCAAAAATAGCCTCCTGAAGTGTGTAGACTAGCATAACAGCTAACAGTGCCAAAGTTCGCGGCCTTGCCTCCCGCAAGGTAGCATTAGGATTTTTAAAGGGAATAAAAAATCCTTGGTTATGCCGTCTCTCGGATGGGACGTAACGATGTCAGAGGTTCCTCGTTAAAGATCCCTATCCAATGTATACCTCGATATGCAAAATTTAGGACTCCCACTGTAGCCACGTCCGATTAACCTTAGTTGCATAACGTGATTTTAAATAAGTAAACCAACAACACATTTATAAAGCTCTTGCATAACAACTGACCAGTGCAGTACTAAACCCAAAACTCTCCATGGGCTTTGGTAAAGCAAAGGATTTTAAGATATAGAAGGTATACTTCTAAGTTAATGATCAACAAAACATTTATTAAAACTCATTCTAACGAGAGTTATCCAAATCGGATTATAACAATGCTATCAATAAAAAAACGGTCAATGAACTAAAAATCGAGTATTTTCTATGAAGTACTGATCTTGTGACGTAACAGGGGAATAACCAATGCTTGCATAATCATTACCTGCCCAATCAGGTGTAAACAAGGATATATTATAGTTTTAGCGGAAATATATCAACAAGTAATATTTTATAATTAATTAATATAATTTATAAATTACCACAAATAATGTTATTAATTAACACAAATCAACATTAATTGATTACGCAGTAGTGGACGTCCAAATATTCTATCATATTCTTAATATTTCTTATTTTGAATCATAATTTATGTTAAATTATTTATTTTTAATCCATTGTAATTTAAGGTGATGACTATAGACAAAATGTCAGAAACGACAACGTGTAATCGGGAAATGAATATATTGTCAATGAATATGGGATTTTTTAAAATTTAATTAATCAAAAGGAAATCAGTCTACCAAGATAATATATTTAAAAAAATTTATATGAATGTGTGTTAGCTTGGTAGAAGCTAAAAATTCAATTTAATCTTACATAATCATGGATAACTTATATAATATAAAAAATTAATGGTTTAAATATAATAACAGTGAGTGAAAACAACAACTAAGATTTCATGGTTTTACTCAGATAGCGTCTTTAATTGGAAGTAATTAGTTGGCAGTGACTATCGGTCGAGACCTGAAAGGTATGTTTGAAGAATAAAATTTAATGACATTGAGTCTCTGAAGAAATGTTCAATAAAATCAAAAGCAAAGAACTGGAGGGAACCCGGGAATGATTTACCTCTTTAGCGTCAAGAAGAATACATGAAAAATAGGTCGATTTACAGATTTGTAATGGTGTTTCGGAATTTTTTTTTTCTTCTAGATATAAAGTATTTTTCAGAAGCGGTTATAGGTTATTATCCACACAAACACATATTATATTTTTGATTATATGCATACAGATAAGTCGAAAATTAATTCTTAGTTTCGAAAGGATTGAGATTCCAATGAATGCTTTCCCGTCGGTAATTTATACTTTACGTAAAGCATCAATGTATAAAGCGGTGGGTGTAGTCATTATAGATAGCCAGACATGAAGGACACTACAGGTAATAAAAACTTCTCAGAAGAAAACACTGTGCAACCAAATTATTAGCAAATACCACAGACCAAAAATTAATTCTTTCATTATGCTAATAAACGATTCGTATAAAAAATATATATGATGGATGGTACGCGGTGGCTACAGAAGTCAAGATAAATGATCTTTGCCAGAACATGAGGTTGCATCATATAGCAGTGATATACACAAGTGGGCGGTTACACTCCCAGTTCGTCGCTGGGACGATTCAGTCGGGCAAAATGGATACAAAAAACCTTAAAAAATAAACGACAAGACCAATTCACTTGCCTTGAAGATGGATTACACGTTCTCTGTAACAATGGTCGAAACGTCAGCTGGTATAATTGATATATCTCTTGCAGCCGATCATCTAAGTTTATTTTATAGGTCATTATATCTGATGACTGTTCCAAAATGAACAGATATGGATTAAATTATGAAGAAGTTGGAGATTTTTATACGAAAGATATGGGACACTACACAGCTAGTACCGATCGGAGCAAGGTAGATGAACTTGAACCATTAGACTCGGTTCTTTCTTACAGCAGCCGGGTTTGTCTGCTCCACTAAGCAATGTACCTAAGGTTCTTCAATGCCGACAGCCTACAAAAAAATGTAATAAAAAAATCGAAATCAAACATTTTTTTGTAAGGAATACAAAAACCAAATAAAAATAAAAGAAAACATTGGGTTTCCCATCCGTAAAGCAGACAAAAGAATTATAGCTGGATTGGGTTTTTGGGGTT
Organism: Aelia acuminata; assembly: GCA_911387785.2. Lineage (NCBI taxonomy): Eukaryota > Metazoa > Arthropoda > Insecta > Hemiptera > Pentatomidae > Aelia > Aelia acuminata. Next base: position 53,547,366 of record OU426982.1, read on the forward strand.
TCTCAGGGATGCTCTGAAATTAACAAAATGCTATTAATTTACTAATACTTAATTAATTGACAGCGTGTAAAAGGTAGGTTAGTAACAAAAATTAACAGCTAAAATAATGGAATATTCTGTTTCATCTTTAATTGTACTGGTGTGAATTAAAAAAAAAAAAAAAAAAGATAAACAAATTTAAAATAACAAATTATGGATTGATTGTGATGAATAATTAAGGTCAACGTCTTTGAAACAAACAAGATAGCTCAACAAAATGATATAGGTAAAAAACTTGAAAGGCTAGTAACATAAGATATATATTTACAAACTTTGTGCTGCTTCCACATAAATTAAATTGTAAATACATGTATATCGATAGCTAAGCAAACCAATCACTAAGCCGAGACTAGTTTGCTATGAATGATCGTTACATAATGCATGAAATATTATCACCATAAACACAGGCATTTATTTAAGTAAAAACATTTCAAACTCCACAAAATAATTACTTATTTTTTTGGAGGAGTTCATTGTAAATTTAAATCAAATTGCAAAAGAGTCAGGCAAATAAAAAACAAAGTTTTTTCCTTAAGATCATAAGCATTGAATAGGTGTTAAAACATTGTCACAAACAATTTGTTGGAAAAGTTGCATGCATGGCTCAACAAACCTTTCAATTAATGACTATTAAATAATTCATAAAATTATTTCATAAATTCGTAAAATATTACCAAACGTAAAAACATGCAATAGTTTTTTCAACTATAAATTAACAATTTTTAATCGATAAAAAATGTCTAATTAGTATTTTGAATTATGCAGACTAATCACTTTACATAATATCAGAAGAAATAAGATCAGTCTTTTTTAAACCTCTAGTATTTAAAATTATAATTTAATGAAAACCTATCACAAACATTTTATTGACTATCAAATTAGGTTGTATTTACTAAATACTTTTTAAAGTTAACTTTTAACAAATTAATCTATGGTACTTACTGTAAGTCATTATTTAACATTTTTAAAATCCGATTCGAGTAGTTTAAAAAAAAAAAAATTGATCGCTAATAAAGTTTACATCAAAAATTTTTATTTTTAAATTATTAGTTTGTAATGACATTTTTTTGGTTTATTTTAATACCAAATTGGGACATAAGATTTACAATATAAATTAGGTGTATTTTTATTAGTATCTCGACTGCTTTCTGTTCGGTTTTCACGAGTTGATATTCTTTTATCAAAAATGGCGTCCTCGTCTGAAAATATAAGGTCCTTTGTAATATGAAGGTTTTAAGATTATTTTTTCTTCGTAACGTTACGGGGGTTTTAATTGCAAAGATTATTGTGAAAGAAACGTGAACATCCGAAAGGCATCCAATTGTTTTATGCAGCGTGGACGTGTACAAATTCAAAAGATACTATCTCGGTTGTAAACAACACATAATGTCTGTAAAGCAATTTTCAGTACCTGCAGAATGATGGGGAAGATAGTCAACCAACCGTGATATCTAAGTTGCAGCCACTGTATGGGATGTGTGCTGTGAACTACAAGCGAGTTTCTTAAAGACTAGAGACAGCTGTGTATCGAAATAAACGTACCTCATTGCTCAAGTAGGATTTGAAAACATTAAGGATCGGGTTAAACCTAAGTGGATTGTACAAAAAAAAAAAAAAAAAACAATACCTGCCATCTTTTGGAATATCGTTTATTAACCTCTTTACATGAATCGAAAAATAAAAAATAAAGCTACGAAAAAAAAAATATAAAGATATTATTTCAAGGTGCATTTCAGCCAACAAATAAAATAATACAAAACTCACCCCCCCCCCCCCTCCAAACACAGTGTATCGAAATATATTTATAAAAGTAAATTCATATCTTTTTTCTTTTTCTTAAAAATGATAAAAGAACAAAAATAATAACAAAAATTACAGTTGATTTTAAATGAAATTGACTGTGATATTACTTGTTTCCAGGTTAATGAACTGGACCCATGCAAAATATGATTTATCTCTAAAATTCAAAAACAGATAAAAATGGGCCTCCTCCAAAATTCGAAAACTGGTACAAATGTGACCCCCTCCAAACTTGGGCTATGCAACTTATTGCCCCTCCTTTGCATGTATATATATTTTTTTTTTGTAGAAACACCCCTATCGCAAAAATCAGTGTGGGTCACAAAAACGAACTAGGGGCTGTGCATTCTTGAGAGTTCATTTATATCAAAAATCGTAAAAAGATGTTTGATGGTTCTATGGATCAATAACATTTTCTCAGAAAATCGAGGTTTTAAGATCACTTATGGTTTTGCATTTCTTCCGCAAAGTGAACTTGGTAAATATGTAATAACTCCCGATTACTTACTAGCAATCTTACTAATACGAATGAAAAATATAATACAATTGATGAAAATATGTACTACGAACTTGCTTAAGCAATAAATACACAATTGCCATTTACAAGTATAATACTAAGGCCAACATTGAAAAGGTAACAAAGTGGCTGGATCTAAGTGTGTCTTGGAAATTTATTTAACGATCTTGTTGCACGCAAAAAGTTTTAATTCAGGTCAATACCGGGGCCTTGGGCGTTATCTAAGGATTTGACCCGTTTTTAAGTTGTGTTGTTGAATGGTGGTTAGAAGGATTGCCCAACACCTAAGGAACACGTTACCTACCAATCAAGCGATATTTAAATATAACAACAAGGCTTCAGAAATTATCTATAATAATCCAAATATGAGACGCAGAAATAATACAAGTAAATATGATACTAAGGTTGTTGGGGAATATGGAAAGTTAATTGAATACAGGTAATTATTTCATTATAAGTTTAAGACCATATTCATTAATAATCATTTTCTATTTAACTCGATATTAACTTATTCGCACTTTTTTTATTTTATTTTTTTTTATTTTAAGTAAGTGTAAGCGAGTTATCGTCGCAACTGAATGTCAAATAGAATTGAAATATAAAAAAATACAAAAGAAAATCAATTACGCCTCATATATTGTTTTGGAGTTCCTTATTGAGAAGGACGAAATGTTTGATGACCTAAATATTTATAATAGAAAAAGATGTGAGCATCCAAGGCTGACATCTAGGTTAACCCCCCCCCCACCCAATAAAGAACCAGGGGTCCTCTTAATGGGGCTAGAGGTCCTCCAGGGCTGATGGGAGACTTTTTTTTAAGGCCTAGTATTTAGGAGCAACAGCAGGTTCATGTATTATAAATTATCAACCAAATTTCCATGAAAATACAAAAAACGTAAGTAAATTAAAATGTAAATAATAGTCCAAATATTTATAAACTACCAATAACAACGATTCATTCAGTTAATTAAGTGTTAATGTAAGTAATAAAAATTGAAATTAGTATAAAAATATATTATTATATTATAAGCTGTTAATTAGACTAAAAAGAAAAAAATAGGAGCGTAACTAAAGGATAATCTATTTTTATTCAATGCGATATAATCTCGATTTCACAGGATAAGTCACCACAGATTTTTTCTGCCATTTTTCCATAATACGAATCCAAGAAGCCTTGAATATGTTCGCGGTCCCGACCGGTTCTGATGGAGGTCCATTTTCGATGTATCGAAACTGGGCGGTTAACTTTCGATAATTAGTCCCTAATTGGTGCCTCCCCCGATGAAGCGAAACACATCACTTTCTCAGGCAGCTTTTCTCTTTCGGGATCGGGTTCAATTCTGCTTCAGGAATTATATCATCCCACCACGTTCAAGGTTGATCAATATCGAGTTTCTCTTCGATTGCTCGCAAATTAGGCAGGTAACAAAGCTAGATATCACTATATCACCGTATCATCACTAAGCGCCTGTGCAGCCTTTATATGGTTATATATTTAAAAACATATTATCACTAAAACCAGTGGTGAGCTAAGCGTTAAGAATTATGTAAGGGAGTACTGCTTTTGGATGAACAGATGCGCCCTACTTTGATGAGGTCACGCTCAACCGCCTCCCCCTCCCTAATTATTTAAGCCCATAATCGGCAATGTTTTCTGTTCTGTGACAATCCGGTACACCCACCTAACATAATGCAGTTTAGGTGCTCTTACATTAATAATAAATTATCCTGGCAGTTAGGTTTATCGCGGTAAAATCCTCTAGCGCACCTAATAACTTGGAAAAATGAAGTAATAAATCCAACAAACCCTTTTTACTATTATAGACTTCAGAGCCCTCTTGTTTTGTATCTCTCCAAATTAATAATCCTAATATATATATATATATATATATAATGAATCGCTTTGCTTAACGGTTTATTTAATTTTCATGTTTATGCTTCAGATGAAATGTTCTCTAACGGTAATAAATCTCCTATAATCCGGAACGCTGGAACGAAAGTCCTTAAAACTTAAATAACCCTTCAGTCAAGGAACATCGAGAGTTGGAGTGGATATAATGAAACCAATTGACCAAAGAAATATAAACTTCCATTATTACTAACCCCTACATGCCATAATATAATTATTCATACCTCATATAGCCGAGTTGAAACCACAACTAATGCCCATTCGTGAAAAAATCCTAGGTACTCGGGATTTGAGCTCACAAACTTCAAGCTATTGTTGGATGGTGGGGGCAAGGTCCAAGTCATCGCACCCACGTACATACCATACCATTATGATTCATTAAATATCATCCTCCGTTCTTCTCCACCGAGTTCTGGCTTAACATAAACTTCCCTCAGATGTCTTTAAAAATCTATTGCTTTCTCACTTCTTTCTACTTTAGGTTTAACACTAATTATCTTTACAGGAAATGTCGACCAATGGCCAAGAAAAAATATATTTCCGTTGCTAAAAGTATCTGACAGCAGCTGTAGTAATTCTGGACAAATGGCAAACATTATTCAGGTCGTTTTGAAACAACTAAACTGAATTATTGTTAGCACACCAAACGAACCCACAATTTTTCTGTGGAAATCTGAATTAAATTGTTTGTTATCAAGTTTTACAGTTCGCCAAGCATAGAAAGCAAATCACTCAAACTAAACCCAAAACTGTATCTGACAAAAGGTAAGTTATTTGAGTGCATTGAAATTTTAAGTTATTTGAAAGCATTGAAGATCTGAGACAAATTTCACTGAATACTTTGGAAAAAAAACAAGGTTTAGAAAAAAAAAACATGAATATGTTAATTTATTGAATAATAATGCTCGTTAAGAGGCATAAGGTGATGAAAAAGGTTGAATTTTAGTTTGGTGACCCACAGTATCAATCGGTTATAAGATATTTCACATTGCGTGTTCTTGATCGATTCAAATCTCAGCAGGTCTAGCGAGAGTCAAGCATTCTGCCACCAATTTGGTGGGCCTTGGCCCAATAAGAAATGTCACGCCACCGTTCGACATATTTAATAAGATCGCCCATGATTAGCCTTGCATGTATGTGTTATGACAAATAACACCCTGGTACTTTAAAAATATGAAAATTCTAAAACAGGAATTGCTCATTTATGCACCAGAAATAAATAAAATAAATCTACTATTAAATGATTATATGATATTAGATTATATAAATTTTAAAAAATAAATAAATATAAAAAAAATACTGCCACTAGCTATAGAAATAAAATAAAGGAATACTAAACATCACAATCATTTTGAGTTAAATTTTTAAAATTATATTTATTTTTCTTATAAAATATAAACAAGACGAAAATGAAAAAACGAAACGGTAGACGAAGCAGAGAACACATTTGTCCCAGTTGCAACAATGACCTATTCTTAAAATTAACGACAAGTCTATCCAAGGCTGATAGCTAATGGATGTGGCTACCAACACTTCTAAGTTGCAACGGAATGTTTTATTGTTGCAAGTTCCATTTCACAAGCATGCAATGCGCGAAATTTTGTATTAGATACTGCTATTCATGAGCTCAGTCAAGTAGCAACCAATACAAAAATATTTAATGGCTATGGTAATCAATATGATAATCGTGGTTATTGGGTATTTCACCAATTTAAGATTTTCTTCCTATCTAATAAAACCAAAAGTCTTTTTAATTGATAAAAAGAAACCAAATTAATTGTACACTAATTAATTGTAGAATCGAAAAATTCCAACAGCGTTCTATTTTTACTTTCACTTACCTATATATGTAATATATAGTAAGTGGAAGTATTGCGATCGTGAAAAATTTCGACTTCCGGTTTTCAACGGAAATACACGTTTTGGGGTCCCCTGAGTCCAAATGACCAAGTCCCACGAAATGGTCTCTGTGTGTGTGTGTCTGTGTGTGTGTCTGTGTGTGTGTGTGTGTGTGTGTGTGTGTGTGTGAACAGACTAGCTCAAAAACTATAAACCGTGGGAACCTGAAATTGGGTATTTAGTGTAGGTATACGCCCGCGATGTGACAGCAAAAATTTCATCAAAATTGCTCAAAGGGAGGGGGTACTTTATTTAATAATTTTTACGTTTTTTTCGATTTTCTCAAAAACGGCTCTAACGATTTTGATTAAACTGAGTATTATATGTCCGAGATACGACTGTAAAAATTTCATCAAAATTGATTAACCGGAGGGGGGACTTTACATAATAAATTTTGTATCATTTTCACGTGTTTTTTTTTATTTACTCAAAAACGGCTTTAAAGATTTTGATCAAACTGTGTATATGATGTATGTATAGGCCCGAGATACGACTGTAAAAATTTCATCAAAATTGATTAACCGGAGGGGGGACTTAACATAATAAATTTTGTATCATTTTCACGTGTTTTTTATATTTACTCAAAAACGGTTTTAACGATTTTGATCAAACTGGGTATTTCATGTATGTATATGCCAAAGATGTGATTGCCAACATTTCATCAAAATTGATCAACCGGAGGGGGGTCCTTATTTCATGACTTTTTTCCAATTTTAACCTTTTTTTCGATTATCTCAAAAACGGCTTTAACGATTTTTATCAAATTCGTCATGTTTAATGAAAATTAGGTTTTCTTTAATATCAGGTAAGCTTTATCATTATTAAAATGTTCTGAGGGGGCTTTTTTTTTTGGGGGGGGGGGGGCTTTTTTTTTGGGGGGGGGGGGGGCTTTTTTTTGGGGGGGGGGCTTTTTTGTTTGTTTCTTTCTTTCTTATGAAGTACTACTACATTTTCACATGTTTTTTTTATTTACTCAAAAACGGTTTTAACGATTTTGATCAAACTTGGTATTTGATGTATTTATATGCCCGAGATATGACGTAAAAATTTCATCAAAATTGATCTACGGGAGGGGGGACTTTACATAATAAATTTTGTATCATTTTCACAGGTTTTTTTATTTACTCAAAAACGGCTTTAACGATTAACAAAAATAAGATATGAATGTAGAAAAATGTGTGACTTAGGGATATGATAATTAGCAAAACACGTCAATTTCTAATCTAAGTAAGTTGGTAAGTGAAAGTTGTGTGTTGCGCGCACGCACCAGATTTTTTCTTTTCCATTGACTATTTCTTCTTAAGCATGCGCTGAAGTATTTTCCTTGACACACCCAAATTTCTGAAATAGATCATCAGATTACACTCAAGGCTGGAGATTAGGTTACAAATGATCCAGTTCAATTCGCTTAACTGATTTTTCGTTTGATGAATCAAAAATAAATTTATTACATTTTTGTTGATAAATATGATTTAGAGAAATCAAGTTGGCAAGAGATTATTAATTGGGCAAAAATTATTTTGGGAACATTTAAACCTAAAATAACACTAGTCTTGTGGATCAGGTGAGGTTCATATTTATTCATATATATATATATATATATATATATATATTTTTTTTTTTTATTTTGATACAGAGAACACACCGAAAGATAGAGCGAAAGAAATTACAGTAATAGTCTTTATGAGATGCTTAGGTCTGTTTCTTCACAAATCATCAAATTAATAACTCAAAGTTGTTTATTCTGTTGAGTTGCTAAACAAATAACATAACAGTAAAACAATGTTTCCATCACTTTAAGTGTGTTTCTAAGAATTGGTGACCAAGTTTGTCTTGCACTATCCCTTTGTTTTTGTTTTCTTACAGTTTCAGTCAGAAAATAGTTCAATCATTCCAAGAAAGAGGTCTTCGACAGTGTAGAGCCCCAGCCCAATTGAGACGTGCCACAGTAAAGGGTTTCAGGTAATATTGAAGCGAGCCACGATACGATGCTATCTGATCATCTAGTGCTTTCGACGTAATGAGTTGTGTACAATTACATGAACAAAAAAGTTATTACGATAATTCAAACTTTTCGGTTGAGGGTGGTAAGAAACAAAGGATTTATGGAAATATTTTAGGATGTAGCAGTCAACCAATTTAAATGCTTGGTATGCATCAGTCGCTAAGCAATTTTGTTTAAAGTATACGGATCCTGCAGATACCCCTTCCAATTTCGTGCCATATTATTTTTATTTTTCTCAAATTTGTAACTGAAAGATACTTTTCTGGCTGTCACTTAAAGTTATAAACACCTAGCCGGTCAAGGTTTCTCCTTACGATTTTTTTTTTTTAAAGATTAGCCGCAGAACGTGCCGATCGAAAGATAAGAAAATCCTACCATATATACACAAAGGCTAAGACGCAGTTGAACCAGACCTGCGGATGATACCATATGGTTGCGTGAGAGATAACACTGTGACAGGGGCGTGGTGCGGAGAAAGTTATGTGTGGTTTACGGGAGGTATCTTCGGGGTCAAGGGTGAAGGCGAAGAAGTTTCGCCTACTGCGGGGTTTGTGGAAAATTTCTAGTTGTCGCCTGAGGGAACCACCAATGTTAGTCCCACTTGGCAACACTACAGCAAATCAACATGAATGATACTGACTGATAATCTATCGCTATAATGAATGACGTGTGTCGAGTCAGTCCCTCATGCCAAATAGTGAATTGTGAGAAGGTAGCCATTCACTTCAAAGTAAGGGCTGAAGAAACATTTAGAACAGATCTGTTGAAGAAGAAATATATTGATTAATGACTAATTACCTTACACCATAAGAATTTTTCAATTGTGTTAAGACGACTCGAAACAGTTTACTGTGATCCTATGATCCCATGATCGGCCAAGGTCCTTCCATGTTTAAAGATGAAACCCGTGAACTTTTCAAATATCACCTTTACTTTGGCTAAAAGCTATATAAGAAAAAAATTGCTCCATACATCTAAAATAAAATTTAAAAAAATAAAATATTTTTCAGAAGTCTTCAAACAAATGATGGCAGTTTAAATTTGTTTAAGAGCGTACACTAGACGGTTTCCCGATTGTTCCACCGTTTGTCAGTAAAAGTTTTCTGGATTTGAGGGAAAATAATTTTTCAATCTTGTATTTATTTTTCTTATAAGAAAGATTCCATTGTAGAAGTTAAACCGATGAGATCAGCAATTCTTGTATTTGAGTTTAACCCAGGTGTTTTCTAATGTTGCTACTGTCTCATTAATAGGAGAAGTGCCATCCGACTTTAAATTTAGATAAAGTAAATAGACCAAGAAAAGGAGATTAGTGAACAGTGTGTTCCAATAAATTTGTTAAGTCATTTTGATATCATTGAACATAATTGTTCAAACCATTAAGAAGAGAATGAACATTATTCTATTAAGTATGAAGCTTGAAGCTACAGCGTTACAATTTAACATTTTATCACCTCTACATTTAATACTTGTTTTAAATTATGTTTACACTCGCTCTTTATACTTTCGGAATCTCGACCACACCCTGACTTTATCTGTCCATCTATAAATGACGTTGGTGAAATCCGGATTTCTAATCAAGTTTCCTTAAAGTTCACCCACGGCCGATCGTTATGTCCATCTTACGTCCAACCTGTGACAGCGGTAATCACCCATCAGTTCCCAGTAAGGAGCTGCCGCCTAGGTCAAGAGTACGGGGTTTTCTCTTCTGTCACATAATGAATCTTTGTTAAGAGTATATATACTTTAAGAAAAACACAAATTAAATCAAACAATTTGGGTAATATTGAATATTGTTATTAAACAATCCACCATTCACAAAGTTTGGATTTAACAAGAGAAAAAAATAGGAATATTAATGCTATTTCATATCAACTGTTAAAAATTGTCTGTCAGAATAGAGATTATTTCATTGATATTGATTATTGTCAAAAATTGTTTATGACATTGACATTCTTCCGTTGTGTAACGTCTATTAATTCATATAAATGTCTGATAATAGATACTAAGGTTTTACAATCTATAATTTGACACCCACATCCGATATACTGCCAATGACGAAGTTCATTTCAAATGCGCCACCTACCCACACCTACCTCCCAGGTGGTTGGAATCTTCACAACGCATTAAAACCATAAGTTGGATTCGTCGAGCTACGGACAGCTGTTTGGGACGTTTCATTAGCTGATTCATCAACTTCTCAGAAACAAAAAACTTCAAAGGACGAATGAATAATTCCTCAGAAAATTTATTAGAACAGGATAATTACTAGTGAGTTTCGCCGCTTCTTATAAGCGCATATTTCAGTAATAAATAATGTAAAATAAAAATAATAATAATAAAAAAAAAGACATCGTTATTCTATAATAATAAAAAAAAAAATAACATATGGTTTATTCTATAATAATAATTCTAGACCTTTTGTTGGAACGAACTAACAGTTGGAAACAACTGCCATAGAACATGTTTGTGACTACGATGCTCGAGTACAATCTACGCCGGCCGAGGATGTCCTAGACTGTTCTCCTTACGACTATATATGTATAAGGAGCACACGACTGGAGAGTTAGTCTTGTTGTGAAGCACAAGACACATGATTATTTCTGTGCGAAGTAATAATTTTTGTAACCTGTCTAATTATTTGTGTCATCACACCTAATTTGTGTGGTATTGAAAATTGTTATTTTTTTCTTTGATAGGTAACCCACATAAGTGTAACAATATATAAATTAGACACAATAAATAAAAAATATGGATATTTAAAAAAAATGATGATTAAAATTAACATAATTGTCAGTATGAATGAAGCCAACAACATAGTGTTGTTCGCCAAATATTTTTTTTTTTTTTTTTTTTTTTTTTTTTTTTTTTTTTTTTTTTTTTTTTTTTTGGCTTTAAGATTTTACCCAAATCCTATTCAGCGCCTAATATCATTAATAGTTATGTTATTAGAACAATAACGCACCTCCCAGCCATTTCCACTTCATTTAATAAAACTTTTTAAACCATCTTCACATTAGAAAATATAAAATATTATTTTATAAATAGTTGGGTGAAGCGAAATTCGAGCTAATAAATAGAAATGCCTTCAACTCATAATAATGCCATTTACTTTAAATGTAAAAATTAATAGTTCTTCGCCGATTTTTCAAGATTTGCTGATTTTTTTCAAATGTACTTTATATATTTATTTTTATACAGTTGTAAATATCAATAAATCGATTTTTTTCAGGCAGTAAGATCTGAAAAATCTGGAATAGTAACAAAAAATTCTTCAAGATGTTATCTGAAATATCCAAACTACCTGATATGGTAGTTTTGCTAACGACATTGGAGATTAGCGAGTACTCCTTCAATGTCCCAAGAATATGCGGTCGTTGACTTCAAGGGTATATCAGGAAGAAGATTGTCCAATTGGTTTATACCTTGGTCCAATATTTCGAGAGCTTCTTCAGGTCAAGTGTTCGCGAATCAATATCAAGAATTGGCAATGGCCTAAACCATGGTCATGATAAATGTACTTTTGTTTAATTTTGAGAAATCAGTATGTAAATAAATATAGCTGTGCTAGAACTTTCCTCTGATCTTTATATGAATTAATTTTGTGCACTTTTAAAAATCCACAAGGAGAGTCAAAGTAAAGCGGGATCCTGCTGCTAGCCAAACACAAAAGCTGGGACGCCCACTCTCTCTTCAACTACCTTCAGTACAGTTATACCCCAACGGCTGTTCGTCATCCTGGACTATATAAGGTACCAGCAAACAATGGGCATCAAGTGTTGGAGGCATTGACCCGTCTTCTTCAACCTTCCGTCGGTGAATATTTAGCAGGCCGTGACACGAAACTTCTAAACGATTTTAGCCAATCCCTCCCCACTGCTTCCTATTAGATCTCTGATCAACATGACAGTGAATAGAAGATGACAGTAATCACCAAATCCTTAAAAACTAAAATCCGAAAAGCTCTGAATGTCACATTAATTATTCATATCAGACTCGTGGCAGTGATAAAATTAGTATTGATTATAATTGAAAACAACGGAAATACCTGACACCGATGAAACAGTTAATTACGTACCACACATGTGTTCTAACTCGGGACCGAGAAATACATTTATTTATTTATTGCCATCCCTACCGGCAATACGGGTTTTGGCAGCAGTTGGATGCTAACCATTTCTGGGTAGCAACCAACTGCTGCCTGTAAAACAATAACGTCATTTTCATGAGCTGTGCACAAAGCCTGCTCTTCTTATTTAAGTGCCGTTCTCTTCTGCCGCTGCCCTATCTGGTGGTCTTCCTGCAGCAGGACCTCTTCTCCTCCCCAAGGAGAAATGTGTTGGACCTGCAATGGTTTTCCATCCACTCACGAAGGCCTTAAAGTGCTTGTAGTTTTCTTGGGCCATTAACTGAGGGAAACTGCTCTCAGTCAAAACGTAGAGACCTGTTTCTCTCAGCATCTCAACAGGCGGCACAAACCAAGACAATGTGTTCGGCGGTCTCAGATACTCCACAGGTAGGGCATAATGGATCAATATCCTTCCCGTATTCGACAAGTTTGCTACGAAAACCACCATGACCAGTGAGTAGTTGGGAGACCCAATAATCGGGTACTACCCATTTTGCTGCTAACCTCGAGCCCACGGTTGGGAAATATTTCCTCAGTATAGCTCCCTTTAGCGTCGTTATCCACCTCTGGTTCCATTGATCAAGGGTGTACTCATGGATGATGCTCTTCCATCTTCGTGGTTCTTCATTGATCCTCGCACGCAAAGTCTCCGGTAAGACCGCCGACCCTTCCCTCATCATTTGGGACCGAGAAATACAATATGACCACACTTGTTGGGTTCCCCACACGTATTTTTCGTAATCACTACTACTAATAAATGTTCAAATGATAGAAGCAAACTTACCTCAAGTTCTGAAAAGAAGAAAATATTCAGTGTTCACGATCAATCAACAAAAAAAGTTTTGTTTGTTCCTGGGAGCCTTTACAAAGTGGATCAAATGATAGCTAACTTAATTTAAATTTATGTTTTTCCAATGTTCACCCTATTGGATATTCTACTGTGGGCTTATCAAATGTCGGTGTTGTCATAAGAAAAAGTAATTCAAATTTTGACCTAAATTTTTAGAGTTAAGGTTACTCATTTAAATAAATTGAGGGAAGGTTACTTAAATTATTGAAGAAACTTTCATTGAGAAAGTTAGAAAAGAAAGAATATAAGTGAAGTTATACCTGTAAAATAAAAATGTATATTTGTATTGAATTCATAACGAGTCACTGCCTTTTTAAGACATTAATTACAATGTATTAGAAGATCGTAAATAAATGACTGACTCGTTGATGTTTCAAATCAAAATGACGACTTGAACATTCAAAATGCAAATTCGTAAAAGTCAAATGATACCTGAAAAAAAAAAATCTGAAACGATACTTCAGATGCGGGGGAAGGTCACTCCGTTTAAGGCCGGACAAGAAACTGCGGAACAGCCTTGGCCTTTATTCAATTTATTTATTTTTATTTCTTGGTCTTATAAGAAATGTCATTATCAGTTAAAGAAATTGTTTGGTCTTATAAGAACTATCATAATCAGTTAAAGAAATTTTTTGGTCTTATAAGAAATGTCATAATCAGTTAAAGAAATAGATTTCAATTTATTTTTATATAACTTTTTCAGGAGGGGCGAGATAAGGGCTGAATAATGGCCCCGATCTAACATGACGCATCAACCAAGGAAAATTGTTTCAGAGGCTTTGGAACAAAGCGATGAAACATTTTGAAAGATAATGAATCATTTGACCTAATTCGATTATGATTACAACCATTTAAAATTAATATTAGATTAATTTCGAATATCTCTCTCTCTCACTCTCTCGATAAGCTTGTTTCTTCTTTATATTTAAAGACTTAGCTATCCTTTGTTTCTTGTTTTTCCTTCTTAACTCGCAAAATCTTCAATCACTAGTGGTGAATCTAAGTAGGTATCATTCCATTGGAAAGAGCGAATCTAATAGTTTCTGGATAGCCATAGAAAGAAGAGGTTTGATTGGAAAGGAAACCATAAGTACGATCGTGTAAAGCCAACTTATTTCCCATCCGAAGGTGAACCTTGCACTTTGTTGACCTCATATCTGAGCCATAATTCCTTTTGCCGAAAGCAACCACTTACTGCTATCCCATACTAAGGTCAGAAGAAATTAGCTTTTGCTGAGGATACCTTTGTCTGTAGTTAGTACACCATGCTGTTCCTTTATACACTTAAAAGGTACTTTTTAAATATTCTCGACCAAGTGGAACTGAAGTTCATTTTTATTAAGTTCTCATGCACCCCAATTCGGAAATAATTAATGGTGTTTAAACCAACAAGCTCTAGCAGCTGCAGAAGGTATCTAACGATGCTATACCTTTCAAACTCTAAACCTAAAAAAAAAAGAATTTACATGCTAAACTTCATTCTACTCCAGAAAGCTCCAACAAGATTTTCTAGGTATGTAATAATTAAATTTATATAGAATTATTGATTAATTAAGTTTTTGTGGTTTAGAATTGATGTATTCGTTTCGCTATCGTGAATGATTCACTGATATTTGAATGTATTTGTTTATACAATCTTAATTATTATATCTCTTATTAAATTATAATATATCTATATTCTTATATCTATTATAATACCTGCTGATAAATATCTTACATAATACATACTTCTTACATGCGTTCGGTTTCAGGTGAATATTCATGATATGTACAATATATCATTAATTTTGAAATCGGTTTCGGGCTTGAAAAACTGTTGATTGTGCAATAAATTCGGAGTTTCTAATTAGAAAGTTTAGCGAGTTTGAAGATACATTCCTTGAAGGTACATTGTAGACTTAACTCCGACGTTAAAACAACATTGGCATATCGATAATAAAATATTTGTCGCCTTTGTTCAATAATGAATTTTTCATATAACATTAATTTAAACACAAATCATGATTAATCAGGTTTATCCTAAAAACCTGATTAAGATGGTTAAATAAAAAATAAAAGTCTTCCTTTTAATTAACTTGCCTGGTACTTGAGCAAAAAACATCATGCTTTGTTAGTTATATATAGTATATATAGTAATTATGAAAATAATTAGCTGAAATATGATACAGATTTTTTATCCATATTTTGGTTAATTTTTTTATTCATTAAAACCAAAGAATTAGCAATAATAATAATAAGTCTCAGTAGTAATATTTAAGTATTTATAGTTGATATTGAGGATTGGTATATTATATAGTTTCTTCTGTACGATCCACTGGCTTCCATATACTGAAAGCCGATGAGTAAATAAAAATGATATGAGACGGAACGGAAGTTTTACAAACAGTACCATACAAAGACATTAGGCATATGCAATGACGTAAATCAAATGCATAAATGCAAAAACAAACACCTAACAGTCGTAAATAAACGGAGCTACTCTGAAGAGGAAATGTGCTTTACTATTACTAATATGCAATACAAATCGTATTTATCATTGCTGCATCTCTCTTCAACAGTAAAAAGAAGAAGTATTACCTGGAGACATTACGTCGCTCCAAGTCATCAAAACACAAAAATACAGCAGCGAATGATATAAATGACTCTTGTTCAGACAAATATTTAAAATGATATCCCCCAGTGAACCACTCTATGTACGAATCCTCTCCCCTGTAATGTAGGAAGTAAGATATCATTCATTAACGGATTCAAGTGATGTTGCGGTTGACTTTCGAGCGAGGCCAAAGATAATTTACAGATTTTTGCTGCAATTAATGTTAGCTTTCCATTCTTAATCGTAGTTAGCAATTATGAGTAGGTACGCATTCCTACGTTGATGGAACATTAAACAATAACCCCAACAGGCATCATTCAATATTAAATGTTAGCAAAAAAGATGGATGAGTTTTGTTAGACAAAAGCATTATATTGAGAGAAGTTTCCAATGGAATAAGTAATGATACTATATGTTGACATTAGAAATAAGATATAAAAATCAAGACTTATACCAACTCTACATGGTCTCTTTTAGAATAGAAACAAGACATTAATAATATGATACTTATCAAACTTATCACAGAGTTTTCTGAGACTATTAGTTATATTAACGATAAAACGAGCCTTAGGAACTATATTATTTTAAAAACCATTCTTAACACTGAGGGAAAAGCATGGAGTTCGAATTACCAAGGCTGTGAATATTATAACTAGGCATGATTATGCCAGATATGTTTTATTGAACTTTACTTCTGATATGTATCATCATTTATTTTTTCAGGAAACATGGTATGAATGATTACGAAGATAACTGGTCACAGAACAGATAAAATTATTATGAGTATTTTAACTTAGTTATTATTAATATTTAATATTTATAAACGTTTATACTAGTTTTTGGCTTGCGAAAGATTTTTGAGTCAGCTCCATACAATATTTCGATGATATATTCCATAAAATATAATATTTTAATATTAAAATATAAAGTTTCACAACTAGAAAGCATTGTCATTATAAAACTTATAAAAACCAGTAGCTCGGTTACCTTATCGGAATAAGGAAGGAGACCTGACTACGAAGCGGAGTGCATCGACACCAGCCTGCAGGGGAGGTTGTTTCTTCTCATCCATGTTTTTTATATCCAGCGTGTTCGTCGTCACGTCGGTGACAGCCAACAGACATCGGCCTTGCTCGATGACAGCAGCTGCTCTGTTATTTCACAGATATAGTCCCTACCCCATACAAAAAACAAAAACAAAAAGTCTTATAAAATCAACTGAGTCCGTTAAAGAGTTCTTCGTTGACACTGATGAAGACGGGATTACCAGCCAGCTGACAATAAAGTGATAAGGACTATATTTTGATGATTGAAGAAAAGCTAAGCATGAAAACTGACTGAAGTCGGTTGATTCAATATGCATACCATTATTTATTTTATTTTTTAATTTTATGCCGGGTGAAATCAATATCAATATCAAAAAGAATATAAACTACTGATATCACTAATTCACAGAAAATGGTGTCAAGAAGTGGAAGTGATATGCAGTGACATGCCTTGTTTAAGGCATCCGAAATCAAAATGATCCGTGACATTGGAAATAATATATATCATTAAGGTAGATAGGATTGCTATGGGTAGCTTCTAAAACTAGTTGAATCCTGCCCTATTACTTATGTATTCAAAGGTCAGTTATTGGATGTTTTTGGTATTCATATGCGAATTTTAAATCATGTATAAAAAAATTTTATCCAGCTACAATTATTCAATTTCTGGTCATACTTGAAGCAACATAACGTTTTAATATCTGAACAACATAGGTACTTAAATTTCACTATGGTTCAGCTTTGATTCATCTGGTATCTGATTCCTATCCTGGAAGTGGTTGATTATTTTTTTTTATTTTAATACCACAGCAATTTAAATTACTTTTTTACAATGTAGTAAACAATAGGCTCTTCAGCGGTTGGTAGATAGTTACGGATAGATTGTGCATTCAACGTTGACAACACATTTTGTTTTCTTGTTAGCTTAGAAGATTTGAACAATGGCTTTCATCCCTCCATCTCCAAAGCAGGAGAAGACTGAGGCGTATAACACAGCGTTTTTATGACATATACATTACACATATCCAACAAGTGACCGTAATAAAGGACTTCCTTCTTGAGAGGAAACACTTACCTAAGCCAGAAGAGAATCATAAAATGTGAAACATTGCCTGATGCTGTCCAATCTTGAGGTGGTCTATTCCCTGCATTTGACGTGACGGCGCTCTATGATTAGATAATGTGGCGAAGAACAAGATGATGGTTACCGGCAGCGACAGGTCGGCGACCCAACGGCCTTCAGCTTTCTCGAGAGGCCGACATTTTCTCGTGCTATCTTATCTCTTAGGAAGTCCCTACAACGGTGATGTGTTCTTCGAAGGTTGTAGGGATACAGATACTGCGGGAAGGAAACTGTTTGACGCTATCGACCAAAGCGGCGTAGACTCCGGGTCAAAGCGAGGATTTGAGCCATACATAGCTCAACAAGTTGAAAAAAAAATGAGCCAACCAAATAGTAACGATGACTGTATTAAAAAAAAATATTTTCTCAAGGATAATTGAAAATAGTTGGTTGGAATGTGATTTTGTAAATTTATATTGGTATCTGTATCTAGATAACAACTCCCACACAAGTTTCATCGAAATCCGATTTAATGCTTGTTTATCTATACTAGTCCGGTGATTAGCTCGTTATATGAATTTGGGTGGAATCTAGTCAGGAACCATAATTTTTCCCCGATTTCAAAACCGATGCCAAAAAATTACAAAAAAAAAAAAAAAAATGGAAACTTTCGATTCTGAGGACATAAAATTGTTTTATTCTGCATCAATAGATTGGGATAGCGAGGAGGATATATATTGGAAAAATATAAATTTGGGATTTATTTATTTACAAGACAGATTCCGATAAATGGAAATGCTTTGGAAATACATAGTACACGGAGTACCAAGAAGGAGATCAGGAGAAACATGCTGAGTTATATTCCTTTTTTTATCATAGAACTTTCTTCCTACTGGCTGGAAATAGATTTGTCAGCGGAAATGATCCGAGGTTCCCACAGTTCTATAAGTTGTGTTTAGAAAGTTATTATAAGAAACGGATGTTAGTCATTCCTGGAGCAGATAAATTTTGAAATCGGTTTCGGGCTTGAAATACTCTTAATTGTGCAATAAATTCGGAGTTTCTAATTAGAAAGTTTAGTGATTTTGAAGATAAATTCCTTGAATGTACAAGGCAAACTTAACTCCAACGTTAAAATAACACTGATCGTTATCATAAAATATTTGTTGTATTTTTCAATAATGAATAACCTAATCTTCTTTAACTAGAGCAAAAAACATCATGCATTGTTAGTCATGAAAATAATTAGCCGAAATTTAATACGGAATTTTCATCCATATTTTAGTGAATTTTTTGATTCATTAAAAAAAAAAAGAATTATTAATAATAATAGTCTCGATAGTAATATTTATTTATAGATGGTATTGAGGATTGCTATATATTGGTTGATATAAGAGGATTGGTTTTGCAATATTTGCCACTTGCACATAATAAAACTGGCAAGTAAAATAATCTAAAAAAGAAAAAAAAATCCAATAAGAAGCTCTTGGGAAATTAAGGTAAAAATGGACGTCTGACAGCTGAGAACAAGTGGAAAGCTGTCTAGGGGTATGTGTAGGGGGATGTCAACATTCGGCCGATTTAACAGTTATTTTTTGAATGAAATAATTTGTTGTTTTCCGCATTGTTCATAACCGAAATAATTATAAAGATACAATAATTGGTTAAATTAATAAGTGGCGACCACTCCCCTCCCTAATCTCCCACCGAGGTCAACACCTCTATAAATAACCGGTCATTTTCAATCACCTTCATCCCAAGCACAGAATAAGATGGGCTAATGTCGTTCTCATCGGCAAGGGTCACCAAGACCTGTAGCACCTTCGAGTAAGGTACGAGCATAGTTGTTGATAAAATGGGTCAGCCGTACACAAGGCCTCCCAACCTCGTTTTTCAATTTTCGGGAATATAATTGACAATACAACAATGATTGCTGAGAAAATAAAAAGCAATTGTGAAGAACCACAACCAAGGAAACGATGCCGTGACTCGGGGCGCGTACAGTAGGTCAAGGAAACACCCGCGTCTGGAACCAGGTGATTCAGTCAACAGTTACCGAGTTGTATTTACTATTACATTTCATTGCAGACTAACAAATTATTTCAAAACTATATATGTAGAATAAGCTGCACTTGGAATCACAAAGTAATTTATGCAAAAAATATAAAAAAATAATCTTAAAAACTTTAAGAAGAATAATTATAATTAGAAAAGAGGTAGATTGCCTTGAAAAATGCCACACTATGTAAATAGACAAGACATTAAAATAAAATAAAGGCGTTTTCGTATTAAACCTGGAAAACAAATGAAAACTAGTTTTGATCCTACAAGGTCCTTTTTAGGCTTCCACAGTCAATAAAAAATATTTGGCAATTTTTTCTGAAAATAACTTAAAAAGCTTAATGTTCGTTGAAATATTGAGATTACAATAGCCAGTGCAATAAATGATGTATCGAAAATCAGACAAAAACATAGTTATTCTTAATTAAAGTAAAAAAGAAAGAAAATAAATCAGAAAAAATTATAAATAGGTGAAGAAGCACAAAAAACTTCAAATTTTTTACTAATAGCTTAAAAAAAACTGTTTATGTCATTAATCCTATTAATAGGATTGATAGGATTAATATTCCTTAATAGGATTCATGATAAGGTAATATTTACAAATAAATCAGTTCTATACAGACATCATGAACGAACAAATACATACAATAGTCATTGAAACGTACGTAACACGGATAAATGTTGTTTTATCCGTTAACAGCAAACACAAAAAGGGTAATAACGATATAAGGTAATAAAATAATAAAAATATAAGTTTAAAATGACTTATTAAATAAATAAAACAATATAAATAGAATATATTCTTATTATTTGAGTGTTTGGCAACAGCAAAAGGTGTTTCACTCGTGAGACCAGTGGGACAGAGCACTTTCTTCTCATTAACAAACATCTTTTTTCACTTTTTTTTTTTCCCCATTTATCAAATATTCCCACAATCAGTCGAGGCATTTGAAAGTGAAATTCAACCAGACCTTTTTACATAAAGAACATATCAGGAATATAAGTTTACATTTAGTGTTACATAAGTTACATAGCTCGATGCAATAGTGGATCCAGAAATTTTCTGAGGAAGGGTTTGCGTCATAAAGGACCGACTTTAAAATATTAGTGCACATTAGAGTAGTAAATTTCGATTAAATATTTAAATACAATCCATTTTTCATTTAAGGAGTTTAAAAAAAAATTAAAGATAGCCCTTTTTATACAGAAATAGTAATAATTGATTGGTGTCCTCACTTCCCAGGGGGGCGCGCCCCTCCCCTGGATCCGCCACTGGCTCTATGAGCATCTGAGTTTTTTTCTCGAAACTTAAAGGCTTATAAGAATAAATACTTTGCACCCCTACAATAAACGCTAAGATACCCAGGCTTGTTACAAATGTCACAAAATTATGTCCTGATACTAAAATAAAATAAACCAGAAATTTTAAGTGTGTCCACGTACTTTATTATAAGATTAAAAAGTCTATAATTCACCATACAAGATAAAATAAAGGAAAAAGATAAAATTAATAAGATAAAATAAGGAAACCTCTAATTACATATACTAAATCTGAAGACGTGATGGAATAGTTATCCCTTTTTATAATATTTCACTCTTCGACAAAACGTGAACTAGGAGAAAAATGATATTTATTTACCGTTGCATAAAAATCAAAAGAGGCATTAGTATTTACAAAAATAAGTTTTTAAATTTACTTTTGAAAAATCACAAAATATTTTCAGTAAAATATTAATTGCATTTGTTAAATTAATTCGTTTTATCCACATCAAATCAGATTAAAACCAGATCTCCAGACCTAAAAATAATGTTTAACTATATTTTTGAGAGTTCAGTGGCCAATATATAATTTGATACGGCAGTAAGAAAACAACCTTATACTAAATTATTAAATTTTTTTTTTTATATTTTATTATATTTTATTAATTTTATTATACTAAATTATTAAATTTTTCATATAAGAAAATTGTATGTTCCTTTACACTAAGACTTTTTTTTTAAATTAAGTATTTTAGGTACAAGGTATCAGGAACAACTGAATACTCTTCTTGAAAATATATAACAAAATTAATTATCTAATTAATTCTAGGTCAGTTCTCAATCCAGAACTATGAAAAGTTCAATTATTTGAAGGAGCAAAATAGCAAAATTTGTGGAAAAATTATTGCTAATTATCAACGTGTTTATTGCTAAATATTTCTGTCGTGATCTTAGATCAAAAAAATTAATTTAGTTGCGGATAAAAATTTTAATTCTTTTTATTTCTTTTCAAAATTGGAAAAGATATTATCACCTCCATGCACTTTGAAACCTTTAATTATGATACATGACAAATTATTGTTTTTAAATATCTCATTTGTAAAAAAATAAATAATTTCAAAATTAATACAATTTGAATAATAATAAAAAATTCAAAATATCCAGACTATTATGAATACTGATTTTTATTTCTTACTCGAGTATGCAATACACAGGGTACGAAACATTAGAAAGGAGAAACCGTGTTGCAAATGGGATGGAAGAAGATTGACTAATCGAGATGAAAAAGGGGTTCCAGAAATTGTTACAAATCACGTTTTGAGGAAAAAAATTTGAATGCAGATGAAAGGTTTATTTATTTATTTATTTATTTATTTTTTTTTTTTTTTTGCAAAAATGAAGAGAATATTCCAATCATAAGATATTTTAACTAATGTTTTTAACTTTTAATAATAAAAATGTTTTTGATTTCTATAATTCTTACAACGATCAGAACATTTACCCAACAGGAACGTAAACAAAACAGGTCTAAAGCTATACTAGACAAAAGTTATTAAACTATAGATTAACCCAGATTTGTTAAGTATCCTTTCACTTACGGTTGGCCAATCTGAATTCTTTTTAAATCCTTTAAGCTCTTAGATGAAAATAAGTTTCTCTAACCAACACACCACGTTATGCGGTCCCTAATAATTAGTGTTCGGATTAATGAAATGTGTGACATTAAACTTGGCAAAGGCGTCCCTGTTATAAGAATAACACTCGGTCAACAAAACATAACACTAATGTAAGCAAAGTGGGGAGCAACTATTTATTAGACGGTAAAATGCATTTGTTTCATACAGATGAAGTTTGCATTGAAATTATTTTTACTTAAAAAAATATTAAATTTAAATATTAATAATAGATTAGGAAATAAAGTTTTAAACGTTCAACTTATTAAAAAAAAAAAACTTTAATAATATAAAACTATACTCAAAATAACCAAAAAGATAAAGAAACATAACTACCATAAAAAATGATTAATGTATTGACCTACTACTGTAAAAAAAAAAAAAAAAAATGAAAAATAAAAAGACGTCTGCTCATCATTAAAGTTAGTAACATAAAAGCCAGTACCAATATCATGAAAAGTATCTTCTTTCACGGTTTATATATCCAGTTAATCCTAATTAAACAAGAGTAAGTTTTGTAAAAATGTAATGATTCTTCTGCTAACACAATATATAACGATGCCTATACAATAAGGACAGAGAAACGAAAAAAAAAAAAAGTTTCATATTAGCGCATTAATTACCAATGAAATTAGAGAATTCATTGTATCGAAATTAGTTCTAAAGAAGTTTCGTTATTCTACAAAAAACTAGTTCCAAAGCGCAATATGCTTACTGCATCTATTCCAATTACAAAACTTTAATTACTAGCGGATTTCGATTAAAAATAGAATAATGGCATTAGATTCTGATGAGACATGAATTCAAGGATATACCATGACTAATAGAAACATTGGATAGGTAGTCAATAACTAAATAAAGGCATAAATAACGAAATAAAGTATGTTTTTTTTTTTTCCTTTTTGTTACCCTAAAAGCGAAAATTTTGCATATTATATTTGTATTTGAATGTTTCAAGATAAAATAATCAAAATAAAATATTTTTTTCCATTTCATTTAATTTGCTTTATTTTATTTTTTAAAGTTTTTATCATGGTATTTTAATGTATGTATCAGTTTGCTATTCATTTGCCAAAACTATTATTATTTGTATTTAATTGTTACTCTTCTTTATATTCCTACGTTCCTTACATATGGAATGAATGAGACCTTAGAGCCTGATGCCAAAGGTCTTGCATTATTTTTCAATACATGAAAAAGCAATATAGGAAAAATATAAACGTCAGATTTTCAGCACAATACAGCATTGTATGTGAACAAAATTTGAACTTTTTTAGGGTTAAGTATACTTAATAAATTTTTCCAAGTAAAACATAGGAAACTTAAAAAAAAAAAAAATATGGTCGGAGATATATAATGGAGACAAGATACTCTGTTCCATTTCGTAAGAGAACAGGCAGAGATCATTTTCCACCTAAGCGATCCTTATAATGTTGACCACCTAGTTCGTTTTAACAGTTCGAGCTAAGGCGGTGGTAACAACCTTACGAAACAGCAGTTTAGCCTCTTATTGTTTCAAATCATTCAATAATACCTGCCATTTTCATATTGGTCAACTGCTCATTATATTTCGAAACTAGATGATACAATGAAATTAATCTGTCAGATTTCCGGCAATACTTGTGAGGAAATAAAAACCTACTTTTAAGACAAGAGGATTGTACAGAGTGGCTATTGAGATATAGTTTCCCTACTTAAATTTCAATCATTCGCCCCGTAACAAGTAATTAAAAAACCGTTGTTGCATCTTCTTCTCCTTGTAAAAAAAAAATAGCGTACTTTGCGTAGCAATTAGCACATGTTACCTTAATTAAACATATATTAAACTATTCTCTGTTTTTTTTTTGTTGTTGTATATTTTACATTTTTAAAGAGAATAAGAACAAACGAGGATTTAATAAAATAAGATTCAACCTTCTCACCAACTGAATATTTTTATATATTTTATAATCTGCAAATAGTCGGTGAGGAAAATACTTGACACTAATTCTTTGAAGTTCACATCTCAGCTATACATATTTACATCAACTGCAGATGGTTGAAATTATTTTAGGCATTGCGGAACTTTTTCCGATGGCAAGACTTCTTTTGATTGCTTTCCTGGCCTGTAAAGTTTGCCTGAAAATATGGTTGTCAATACTCGTAAAATTCTATTAATTCTTTTAACCTTCCATATCATTCAACATTTGATAAGTATCCATAAAACAGATTTATTATTATAACTCTTTCTTATACATTGCTAAATTTATTGGAATTATTTAATGAAGATTGTAATAAATGAGTAACATTGGAAATCGGGGGGAGGTGGAGAGAGAGAAAATTATTGTAATATGAAAATAATTAAAATTGATTTAGAGTAGGAAAGCATAACTTTTATGTTCGTAGAGTCTAAAGTTCACAATAATAAGTTTACTGATTTTTACCCTATTTGAAGTGTTTTTTTTTTTAACCTGAATATTTTAAATATGAATACGTTTTAGGTAATATTTAACGAACATTCCTTCCATTTTTTTACTTTCACTTACCTATATATGAAATATATAGTAAGTGGAAGTATTGCGATCGTGAAAATTTTCGACTTCCGGTTTTCAACGGAAATACACGTTTTGGACCCCCTGAGTCGAAATAACCAAGTCCCGCGAAATGGTCTGTGTGTGTGTCTGTGTGTGTGTGTGTGTGTGTGTGTGTATGTGAACAGACTAGCTCAAAAACTATAAACCGTGGGAACCTGAAATTGGGTATTTAGTGTAGGTATATGCCCGCGATGTGACAGCAAAAATTTCATCAAAATTGCTCAAAGGGAGGGGGTACTTTATTTAATAACTTTTTACGTTTTTTTCGATTTTCTCAAAAACGGCTCTAACGATTTTGATTAAACTGAGTATTTGATCGATTTATATGCCCGAAATATGACTGTAAAAATTTCATCAAAATTGATTAACCGGAGGGGGGACTTTACTTAATAAATTGTGTACCATTTTCACGTGTTTTTTTTATTTACTCAAAAACGGTTTTAACGATTTTGATCAAACTTGGTATTTAATGTATTTATGTGCCCGAGATATGACTGTAAAAATTTCATCAAAATTGATCTACGGGAGGGGGGACTTTACTTAATAAATTTTGTATCATTTTCACGGGTTTTTTTATTTACTCAAAAACGGCTTTAACGATTAACAAAAATAAGATATGAATGTAGAAAAATGTGTGACTTTGGGAAATGATAATTAGCAAAACACGTCAATTTCTAATCGAAGTAAGTTGGTAAGTGAAAGTTGTGTGTTGCGCGCACGCACCAGATTTTTTTTTTTTCAAACGCAGCATCTACGTTTGTATTGAGATCGGATTCACTGACCAGCTGCTGTAGAGAAGAGACAGCGTATCTAACGTTGCGAGGTAGAAGAGATTTAACAGCTGGACAAGCTAACACTTTCGGCCATCAACTCTTCACCTCCGGACAGACCGCAGGGGAGAAAGCTGAAGTCCCAGCAATTAAAGTTCATCGCAGCCCTTCGGTACATCGCTCTGTTATATTCCACCAATGGGTGAGGTAATCAGGCGATGAGTGGTGGGAACGCTGAACGCTTTGCCCTCCATTACACAAGAGTATAAGTAATAAAGTCTATTACATGCTTGTGAATATGACTTGCATCAAACTAAAAGGCTGACCATAAAGGATAATTGAAAACGTTGAATTCAGGTACCAGGCAACAAGGATAATGGTAGAAATATATAAAAAAAAAATTATTACACTCTTAAAATGCTTACCCTGTGCAGTAAAAGAGTTTTGACGGAATTAAAAATAATAATGGAACATAAAGAAATGAAATGAAATATTTTAATGGAAATCGAACTGAAACAAATAAAACATTTATGTTTTTTTAAACACAAATGACCTGAAAACTGAAAAAGTAAGAAATCAGTTTCCTTGGGCAGTTTAACCAAGTGTAACAAGACAGTTCTTGTACAGGGGACGGCAATTACTATAATAACCATCCAAACTGTCATGCATGATAGCCTACGTTAAATATCCTTTCATCGTTTTAGGAAACTTGGGCCTAAAACTAACGATGATGTATACCATATAAACAGTTATAAGTTCTGTTATCATTTTAGAAAGAGGAATAATATATGAATAGAGACTTATGCTATAAAAAGTACATACTTGATAAAAGAAAAATCAGGTGACCTCAAAACGGTCAAGCTGGCGAAAAATGAAATCTGTCAATACTTCCTTTACCTTGTCAATAGAAGTAGTAAAGAAAATAATAAAATCAAAGGAATAACACTTTTAGTATATCCTGCATAATATTCAGGAATGTATTAATCAAATGAACTTAAAAAATAAAAAATACTTCAGTACAAAGTACTCTTTCAACCTATGGACACTATGAAGACACTTGGAGTGTCTGGCGTCAAGTATAGTGTTAGGAAGTACTGTTTCTTGATCAAAGGTCGTGAAAAGAGGTATTATGACCGTGATCACGTCCAACCGCCAGGTTTTTCTCCCCAATTTTTTTTTATTAAGAGTAGGTAACAACTTTATAGAAGCTGAGTTTGCCCCTAGAAGGGTCTCTCGGTCCCAGAGACGATCTTTGGCCGAATAGAAAAGATATCATGTCATAGCTAGATTCGAACTCAAGACCTTGAGCATGTAAATTTAGTACCTTATTACGGGGCTGCCCCACTTCTTAAAAAACAAAATACTTAATAAAAACGCAATCAGAACAAATGGAGAATATGAGCAGCATACTTCTCTAGCTTTATATTACTTGATCATTCATAAATAAATATTAAAAAATCAAATTTTTTAACCCATTTCCAGGTAAATGATCATTTGAATTTAGACTATTTCACTTTAAAACTAGTAATATAACACCAGAACATTTTTTATAACCTAATCAAAAACATGGTCTAGGAGTCAAAAGAAAAGGTCAAAAGAAACTAAAAATACATATAATATATATGATAACTATTTATAATTTCGAATAGTTATTACTTATTTCTGTCAAATTTATGACTTCTAGAGCTGAAAGATGGAGGCAGAAGAGTGTGAATAATTAAATATTTGTTTAATTATTTAATAATTAACATGATTGTTTTAGTACCATTTAACTTTAAATTTCTTCAAACAAATTATCAATATATTTTTAACTACATCCAAAACTTCACTGTCAGAATCCAAAATTTAAGAAATGACGTTTAATATTCTTTACATCTCAGAATGACGGTGAATTGCAGAAAATAACGTAAGAGTTCGAACGTCATCATGAATATTGAAAATATACCGTATTCAGAAGGCAGTTTTATTTAACAGTGAATTTTACCGATTGAAAATTAAATGTTTAATTATTTAATGATCAGATAGAGAGGTACTCTAAATGACATTTATTTGAGAAAATGTTAACATAATTGTTGAAATAGGCCTGATTGCATTTATATATACCTACTGTACGTCATATTAATCATATTCTAATTCATTAGCGATCACTATAATGATTCAAAAATAACTGTGCCCGCTTTGACGGAAAAAAATTCAAACAAAAAACTGAAAATGCATAGAATTGAAATGGAAACGTGGACGAAATAAAATTAAACATATATTATGTAAATGTGTATGTTTTCGAAATATATAGTTATACTCCTATAAAATGATTTATATTACTGTAAAATGAAAAGTATTCTACAAAAAAATCGTTTTTTTTTTTTTTTTCAATCAGTTCCAGACGTCCATCTAGCATCATTATTGTAGCGGCAAGGATGAGTGCTATGGCAGACCACAAAAGGACAGGAAGGGAAATGGAGTGTGCCTAACAGTTTCAAATCGCTTGCGGCATTTCCTCAAACTTATGTTGGGAAGAAACAAGCAATATAGACAATGGACACAATGGGCCTTTTAAATAATTATAACTATACATAAGCCAATTCCAAACTTTTCAAAATCAGGAAGAACCTGAGGGTGAATTAAAGATATTGCAGCTGGTTTACTTCACATAAAGATTTTGAGATATGTTTATTCGTCTTAACATATATATATCTGACCTCCATACTTAAAAAAAAATAATTTAATAATGTGGCGATCTCAAATCAGAACTGAGTTAGTACAAACATTGCTATAACTGAACTGAACTCAGTACAAAGATAATTAGTACATACGTACTTTAATTTTTAGTTTCATTTTTGGAAATCAACTTAATGCCTAGAATTTAATTTAATTTATTCGTTATCACATAAATGTCAGTTCTAATTGATTTAAGAATGAATTATTTCAACCCTTTTAAATGTTTAGGGCAATCTGAATAAATTAAGGAATGATGTTGTTAGGTAACACAAGATTTTTATTTTTGACAACTACACATTAAGTCTAAAGTAGTAGACATTGATGATCTTTAAATATGAGCAGATATCTAATAACCTCAGATGGAATATAGAAGGTTAATGCAATATAAGGGTTGTGGACCTTCAAACCAACAGGTTATAATAGTGAGACCCAAATCGTATGTAATTTGAATTAAATGTTTATTTTTTTGGCTCATTTCTTAATTGCACAGTTTCCCATAGAGCCTGACCATTCAGTCCTTGTAGATAACCATAAACAGTATCCATGAAATGACACAAGGATTTATTATAATCATAGAAATTAATTATGTAGAAATATAGGGAAACAAATATATATACAAAAAAAAAAATTAGGACATGTTAAAACATGCTTGTATCCATCTAAAGTTCCTTGGGGAGATGTTAATTCTATTATCATTGGTTCCTGATGAACCTTGTTTCAGTGTCGTTTATAAATATTTGATAAAGTAATTTTAAATGTACTATTAACTAGATTTTATTAAATTTGTCTTAAAAATAATCATGAAAAAAATTCTTGAACAGTCGAACATTAATTTGAATCCCATTCAAATATTTCGATAAATAGAGATTTTACTCTGTCCCGGAACAAAATGATTTTTCGGTATTCTTAGTTTTTAAAACTTTGTTAATGCGAAGAGGATGAAAAGCTCAAGGTTTTAGTAGTTTCTTGTGAGGGGCATTGAATATTGTCATTTGCTTGAGACAATGTATTTTTGCTATACATACATCTTCCTTTGAACACTTTTAGTGATACAATAAAAAATCTGACAGCTAAAAATCTATTCCGTTTTAAACAGTGTCGTAATTAATATGGAAAATTAAAACAAATGATAATTTATCTTTCATAAATAGAACGTTTTAACGTATAAATAAAAATAATGAAATTTTTAAAATGATTCTTTTTTAGTGTACATTAGTAATCAATCGAAGATGTGGGGCGATTGATTGACCCTGAAACTTTTTGATAAATATTTATGTCATAATTGATGGATTAAAGAAGATTTATGCCCACCTGTTTCCGAAGATCATAACAAAAATTATTCCAGTGCAATGAAACAATACAATATAAAAGTCTTTTAATAAATTACATAATATAAATGATTTTATATTTATATAAATATAAATGTAGTTATATTTTATTCATAGGAATTAATCGCTATTATTAAATTTTATAGCATTATTAACTAACTTGAAGATAAATCTGGGTAGTATATAAATTATGGTGAAAAAATATTAAAACATTTCCGCGTTTAGACCCTTGTAAAATGTATAAATCAAAATGAAAAGACAATTTCTTTTTCCAATTAGCACTCCTGCAGCCCAATAAATATGACAAAAGGTACTATAAAATTAAATAATAAAAATTATTATAAGGAAGTGGTGATAAGATAAAGTTCGATTGATAAGGACGCACCTGTTGCTAGGTATCCGTGCAAACTGTAGGGAGCTCTATCACTGACTGAGGCTTCCCATGTCCCCTACCACTCAACTTCTCACTTTCCAGTCTACCATTCCTCCATCTCTGTGGGTCTCTCCAGGCGGAGGAGAATCTCGAACAGGTAGCTAGAGAACAACAGGACAAGGAGTTGATCTTGTGTTCATATAAAAAGCTTATTATGAAACAAGGCATAAAGCTGAAGAATAAAGTATATAGTTTGGAGGTCATAAAATCACCTAATAAAACAATCAAGTTTTTATTACTTTCACTCGCCTATATATGAAATATACAGTAAGTGGTTACTTTCACTTACCTATATATGAAATATATAGTAAGTGGAAGTATTGCGATCGTGAAAAATTTCGATTTCCGGTTTTCAACGGAAATACACGTTTTGGGGTCCCCTGAGTCCAAATAACCAAGTCCCGCGAAATGGTCTGTGTGTGTGTGAACAGACTAGCCCAAAAACTATAAACTGTGCGAACCTGAAATTGGGTATTTAGTGTATGTATATGCCCGCGATGTGACAGCAAAAATTTCATCAAAATTGCTCAAAGGGAGGGGGTACTTTATTTAATAACTTTTTAAGGGGGGCCCCCTCCGTTTGACGAATTTTGATGAAATGTTGGCTATCACATCTTTGGCATATACATACATCAAATACCCAGTTTGATAAAAATCGTTAAACCCTTGTTTGAGTAAATAAAAAAAACACGTGAAAATGCTACAAAATTTAATAAGTAAAGTGTCCCCTCCCATTGATCAATTTTGATGAAATGTTGGCTATCACACCTTTGGCATATACATACATCAAATACCCAGTTTGATCAAAATTGTTAAAGCCGTTTTTGAGTAAATAAAAAAAAAAAAACAGGTGAAAATGAAACAAAATTTTTTAAGTAAAGTCCCCCCTCCGGTTGATCAATTTTGATGAAATTTTCGCAGTCATATCTCGGGCATATAAATAGATCAAATACTCAGTTTAATCAAAATCGTTAGAGCCGTTTTTGATAAAATCGAAAAAAAACTTAAAAAGTTATTAAATAAAGTACCCCCTCCCTTTGAGCAATTTTGATGAAATTTTTGCTGTCACATCGCGGGCATATACATACACTAAATACCCAATTTCAGGTTCGCACAGTTTATAGTTTTTGGGCTAGTCTGTTCACACACACACAGACCATTTCGCGGGACTTGGTTATTTCGACTCAGGGGACCCCAAAACGTGTGTTTCCATTGAAAACCGGAAATCGAAATTTTTCACAATCGCAATACTTCCACTTACTCCGTCAACTCATAAAATACGTTGAGCACACGCATGCGGCGGAGTACGCCTTCAATGACAGACCATTGTTCATAATTAAAGCCGTTCAGTTCATTTAATGGAAATTATTTGTATCATGGTAAATGAAGTTTTCAACAACTATATAGAGAATTATAAAATCAGACGACTTGGAGTATTATGCTTGTATTGCCGAATTACCACAAGTAAAAACTTTATATACTAATAAAAAAAATAGTGTTTTTATAGAGCAAATAAAAACAAAAATAAGAAATGAATGTGGAAAAATGTGTATTTGAGAAGAGGGAATTAACAAAACACATCAATTTCTAATTTAAATAAGTTGGTAAGTGAAAGTTGTGTGTTGCGCGCACGCACCAGATTTTTTGTTTATGAACCTTATGCACCAATCAATAATAATAAATCCTGTAAAATTTAATTTCCCCGTACAAATATCAATTTCAAAATTTATTGAAGGAAGTCAAGGAGGAATCCTGTACACTTGATAGATAAGGTGATCTGCATTATGCATTGTAAGTATTCGCTACCTTATCTGCTAGTTAAGTTGATCCAACTTCCATATGGACGGTATTTCGATAGTTCTCAAACCTACCAAACCTGAAACGTTGCCCGTCTGTACAGGCTAACCAGCTGTGTCATATTTGTTCCCTATTTTTACTTTCACTTACATATATAGGAAATATATAGTAAGGGAAAATATAGCGATCTTGAAAAGTTTTGACTTCCGGTTTTCAACGGAAATACACGTTTTGGGGTCCCCTGAGTCCAAATAAACAAGTCCCGCGAAGTGGTTTGTGTGTGTGTGAACAGACTAGCTCAAAAACTATAAACTGTACAAACCTCAAATAAGGATAAGGATAATAATACGAGGAGAAGAAAACGAAAGCGAAGTTTTTTTTTAATAAGTAATATTTATTTAGGTTCATTTTATTAATAAATTCGGTATCATTTTACAAAATAATATCACCCACTGACTTATAATATTTGACTAAACATTTTTTTTGTTGATGAATTTTTAAAAAATATCAGCGAACTAATATAAAACATTTGACTACAAAAAGACTAGATCCTAAGGCCATCGTCTTCTTTGATAATAGCGACTTCATCATCCTGTTGTTCGTTGTTTCCCTCGTCTGTGGTAGGTATA
Organism: Aelia acuminata; assembly: GCA_911387785.2. Taxonomy (NCBI): domain Eukaryota; kingdom Metazoa; phylum Arthropoda; class Insecta; order Hemiptera; family Pentatomidae; genus Aelia; species Aelia acuminata. The sequence continues at coordinate 53,580,458 of OU426982.1, forward strand.
TTGGGAACTTCTGTGTAGTACTTCTATGAATCATTGGCCATCCAATCATCACTAAAATGCTTTTTCAGCAAATTATCAATGTCTTTCATCTTGTCGGAGCCATTGGAAAATCAATTATTAATGTAGCCAGGGAAGAAGAATCGAGTAGGTATAAACTGACATAAAACACGCGAGTTTAAGGAGGTTTCGATATTTTTTTCAGAAAGAGTGTAACGAAAAATAAACAAAAAAAATTTGTTTTTATTTAATAAAAATCATCATTTAATTATTGAAGAGGGCTTAATATTTTTTTGTATAGAATTAAAATATATGTTGTTTTACAAGTTTTTATATTAGTTTTTTTGTTAAGATAATTTTTTTTATTTAGCTATAAAAATAATTATGTTTCTCTTTAAAAAAAGAGACGGAACCAAATTATTTAATTTAAAACCGCTGTTATTAAGGCATTTGTTTTTTTAAAAAACAACGAAAAAAAAGACGTCAGATATTCGCTAGCGTTTGACGAGTGAAGATAAAATAAGACTGTTTTATTGGTTAAAGTGGTTGTGGTCTGTACCGCTAAATATCAGCGGATTGAAGAATAGTGATTTTCACGGAAGAGATTCCGGTGACGAGAATCCAAAGCTGGTGGCAACCAAAGCTACGAGAGCGAAGACGGGCGGGTCCGGGGAAGAGATTGGAGATATTTTTCTTTTAATCTTTTGTTAAACATTACTGTTTTGTTTTTGTATAGTTATAAGTTTAAATTGTTTCTGGTAGTGTAAATAGAGTAAGATTTTCATCAGGCCTGACTACAGAAATGGTGAGTAAATTTTTATTTAATATCGTAGTGTAAATATAGTGTTCATAGAAAGTTGCTTTTATTTGTGTTAAATTTGTTTTGTTCTATTTTTATTTTTAATTCACCTTTAAAGTAATGATAAGTGTAAATTGCCAATTGAATTTTATGTACAGCCCTCTTTTAACCGCTTTTAAGGTAATCTTTTCTATTTCTTTTTTTTTCACTTAAATTTGATTTTTTTTTCATTTCTTTAGGTTTTCGCTGTTTCCTTAAAATAAATAGCGTGACACCCCTTTATTTATTTTATTTCTTCGTAATCATTAGTCATTTAGGAACCCGCCCGTCTTCACTGAGCTACACTTTTTTTGTTACGATTATTTTATATATTTAAAACCAATTAATATTTTTGTTAACGTAACAAAAACTGCTGAAGTGAATGAATGGGATGGGTGCATAGTGATTTCTTATTATAGGAACAAAAGAGTTTTGCTTCACAACGAGTAACGAACCAGTTTGAAACACAATGGGCTATAGAACGAATCAGTTCTGCAACAAATCGCTATTTTGTCTACCAAAAATACATATGAAATAAGTTTTGCTCCAATCTGATAAGATATAATGAAAGAGCATTAAAATATCTTTTAGAATCCACTGTCATCTCAATTTTTCAAAAAAACGATCTGAACCAACGAAATTTGCATCTTACTTCTTCATATCTATATTAACATCGTTCATAATATGCTGGTGTGTACCGAAAATTATAAGAGTTGCCATTAGCCGGCAAATGCCGATTTTATTTTTTGTTAAATAAGATATTTTTGTTTCTCATTATGATTGCTTTGACCGCAATTAAGTTTATGAAATGAACAGATAATCAAAATTATCCACCTGTCCCTTGCAAAGATCCTAGTCAAAAGTGATTTCTCCCGATAACCTTCAAATTAAAGATCTTAATGGACGAGAGTTTTGCCTTAAAAAAAAAACAGAAATTTGAAGCAAGCGGGGTACTATAACATTTGAATAAATTTTAACAATTTTTATCAATTAGTACATAAAATGTTCACCCAGTCATTCTTGTTTAATGTTTTATTATAACAGCTAACAATGGTGTATAGTATTGCATTCCAAGGTCAAACGATAATATTTTAAACAAACTATAAATTATCAATTAAAGAATTAGAATTTAATCAGGACTAAATATTTTATTATGAGTAAATAATTAAAAACAGATACGTGTACCTACTTGTTTTAATCGATTTATAAAAACGTAAACATGCTCTATTCATAACAACTGTTAACTATAAAAGAAATATAGAATTGAAAATTCTTTTGAACATATGTTTTAACAGTGTGTGAACAAAAATGTAGAGTTAAAAATACAAAATTCTAGTATATGAAACTAATAAATTTTATTAAGTATGGAAGATGACGGTTATACACAGGCCAGCTACCGAGGAAGGGTACGGAGCCGTACAGCTGGTGGGAGGAAGCCGACGCAAAGAGCTGCCAACAGACGCCAAAGAGGTTATAGGCTAACAGTAGATAAGGGCAGAAAGAGAAGGAGGAGCAGAGGAGGGAAGAGGCCGAGCAACTGCCCGAAGGTGAGGAGGATCTACAGCCACTGCAGGGGCTGCAAGAAGAAGAGGAAGACATCCAGGAGGAAGAAGATGTGCTGTCAGCTCTGAGGTTATGTCCCTAAATTGTATAATTGTAATTGTAATTGTATAAACAAAAAAATATATTTTCGTCATTTCACAGCATATATAGATTTTTTTTTATATACTAATAATTACAAAGACAACGGGGTTTTTTGGGACTTCAGAGTTAGTTAGGTTGAATGGTGATCCATGAGTCCCACAAAGGTTTTTTCTTAAAAAGCATATATTTTGGTGAAGCATCCTCACCACTGTGGCATACATTGGTCACATTAATCTTGTTCGTCAAACATAATAGAACCAGGGATAACCTAAATCGTCATATATCTGGAATCCATGACTAGCTTTTGGTTTCAATTTCTATCAGGTTTTCACAAAGAAATATTTACGTCTATATATTTATGAAAAATATAAATGAATAAATTCTCAGGTAAATCATCAGCTCAAATACACCAATCAATTTCATAGCGTGAAATTTAAGATTAGAGGTTAGTTACCACAGGCTAGACAAAACTTGTTGACATGTTTGATGTCTGTTAGTCCGCCACGGGCTTGTTGGAACAAACCTAAAACCTATTTTCAATGAGGTAGCAGAACCTCCAAAGATTTTCAAATTAAAAATCCTTTTTCGCTTTGATAAATTGGTTAGTTTGTAGTTCTCTTATGTCAACGGGGATATACAGTAGGGATATCAGTCTTAAAATTTTCATTTGGGGAGAATATTTTGACTTAAGTTTTATTTTATTAATACTGGTGTTAGCAAATTAGGAATGGTTAATGGTTAATAATAAAGGACGTTACTGAAATCCTTACAGGTAGTACACAGTATATCGTGTGGTAGAGGGAAGACCTTAGACAAATGTAGTCATGGAACAATTTGGAAGTTACTTTTATGACCAAGGGAACGATATAAAATATGTTTATTTACTAAGTAGGAAAAAAAAAGTATATCTCCCTTGATGCATCTTTAATCCAATAAGCTAGTAATCAATAAACGACACGTGAGAACAACTGTATTCCGTTTAAAGTAATCTTATACTCCATTAATACGGTTATATTTAATAGGAATTGAAGCCAATCTACTACATTAATAATTTTTGTATAGGAAATTTAATGGCATATGCCGTTTTGTAAATAATTATGTTTATGCTCGTTTTGTTTTGCATCTTACTTTTGGAACAGCACTCCTGGATTAAATTAGGCTAAAAGATTTTGGATATTATTCAATTGGAAAAATTTATCTCCCCCCAACTACAAAAACATTGTAGCACAAATGATCCATCAAAATATTTTAAAAAGTAAAAAACATAAAAAGCCTGTATTAATAATTGCACTCAACAGTAAAATGATTTTCTTTTAGTCCTTAAAAACCAAACAGAATGTTGAATAAAAAAATAACTAACCTATTTGTATGATAGAAAATTTAAACATATAAGCAGTAGAAAATCATATATTTACTGACAAATTTATTATGTAACAGGACTGCTTAGTTGAATGCTAATGTTCCGTGAGACAGACACGTGGGCGTCATCCGATTTGATCGCTATCGAGAACCATTTAAGGTTAGATAATTGTGAAAACTTGATTAGATCTGGTTGAAATCAGTAATAGAAATAAAATATGACTGATTACTGATAATTAGTTTCTCATTTAAAAATCATAAAATTCAATCTTTGACTATCATGGTTTCGATAATAATCAAACGCTCTCCATAAGGAGTGATAATTTTAGTCAATGATTCCAGTGTCTCACTCAATTAAGTCAACATCAGACATGAATTTTACCAAAAACAAATAGTTTATTCAATTATAGATAGATGTTAAATACGATTATTAAAAAATAGTAGTTATTCTGTAAGTATTTTAATTTAATTTTGTTAATGCGAATAAAGAAGCGGTCATAATAAAAATAATGCATACATTAAAAAATATATCAATAATCTTCTATATAAATAAAGATGAAATTCTGTTTTGTTTGTTCTTTATAGAAATCCATACCATTTGTTCTAAATTCTCCAAATTTCGCTGAGTGGTTCTTTCATACCAGGTGCGAACATCTGTCCATGTTAAGATTGCATAACTTCAGCCAATCTCTGGGTATATTCTTTATTGTTATAAAAATCTTTATGATCTCGCTTTACATTGGTTTTTACGAAATCGACTGTTTGACTTTTAGCAAAACATAAAATTCTAAAGCAAAAAAAGGATAATATGAAGATAACTTTTAACAAAAGGAATTTTTGTTGTTTTAGGCTTCCATGGTCTGAATCCATTATATGCATTTCTTCTTCAGGGTTTGACCATATAACAGGTTTTTTAACTGCAAGGCTTTCACCCATCTTGCTGTGGGCTTTCACCCATGTTGGTGTGGGCTTTCAAGCCCAAAACCATGGGAACACAGACTTCACCCCCGACGCAAGATTATAAGTAACGACTGATCAATCCCCTTCTCCACTCTCATTCTTGTATTGGCCCTGAAGAAGCCCACAGCAAGATGGGTGAAAGCTTGGCAGTTGAAATACCTGTTACATGGTCAAACCCTGTAGAAGAAATGCATATCAAAGGATTTTTTTCACGAAGAGTTTTTTTCATAGTTTTCGTTTAAATTTGAACAAAATAAAATAGCTTCAATATTCTCTAAGCTATCATCGGAATGAGTTAATATTATTTTAGGAATGATAGCGATATTCTGCTTTTTTACCTAATAAAGGGAGCTACAGCTTTAAAATTCAGTAAAAATAAATAAATAAAAATAAAGAATCGTTTTTTAAAAATCAACAGAATGATGAGTTAAATTGATATTTAATTTTCAATCAGAGGTTTGATTTCAATAACTAGAAGATCGAATTTACCATTACAGAATAAATACGCCATTGGAGAAATCCTAATTGCCTAAATAAAATTGAATACATTATCAGATGATTTGTATAATGAAAGAGTGGAGAATATTACGAGAAACTAGACAAACAGCTAATGCTTAACTGTTCACTGGACAAGTTTTATCACTTCACCACCTCGCTTATATCTACTAACGCAAATTCGAGACCACAAGTAACTGATAGTCTTTACACTAAGTATTCCAAGAAATCACTATAAAGATTGGATTTTACCACAATAGAATCAAAGCGTACGCAAAAATATACAATCATATTAAACAATGGCATAATATGGCAGGCATACAACCGCTCCATAGGACTGGAATGAATAAATCTATAATATTTATTTAAAAAATTCTAGAAATTTAATATAAAAAATAAAAATCTGAGAAAAAATGAGAAAGATAGAAGAAGATAATCCAAAAATGGTTTGCGAACGTAGGCGAGCAAGGACGCAAGAAGCAGGTCTACATAACAACAGAATGAACAGCACATTCTTCTCCTGTTCAAGGATGTTAAACTTGAGTAATCAAATTTAATCTGTTCTAAGGGTTAAAAAGGGGGATAAAACTTAATATGAACTGGAAAAAAAAAACGTTACTCAACACAATATATTTTCTTTCCTACGCAAATAACAAGAAGAAAAAATCACGTGTGTGCGCACAACACACAACTTTCACTTACCAACTTACTTTGATCAATTTCTAATAACGTGTTTTGTTGAATGCAGTTTTTCCACATTCATTTACTTATTTTTGTATATATTTTCTCTTTTAAAGTAATCTAATTTATTTTATTATTAAATAAAAGGTTTTACTTGTGATAATTCGGCAATGCAAGCATGATATTCCCACTCCTCTGATTTTTTAATTCTCTATTCAGTTGTTGAAAACTTCATTTAGTTACCATGAAACAAATAGTTTCCATTAAATGAACAGAAAGGCTTTAATTATATAGAATGGTCTGTCAGAGGCGTACTGCGCATGCGTTGGCGTGTTTTATGAGTTGACGGAATATTTTTATTGTTTTCTCCTGTATATGTTTACTTGATTTTTTCATATTTCATATTTAGCCATCTTTTATTTTTTGGCATAACGAGAAACAGTTAATTTCTCCATATAAACAAAAACAAAAGTACTTCACAGTAAATTAAAAAAAGGCTCCTTCCCCATTTAAGCCCCCTCAGAACATTTTAATAATAATAAAGCTTACCTGAAAACACGAATTTGATAAAAATCATTAAAGCCGCTTTTGAGATAATAAAAAAAACGGTAAAAATTGGAAAAAAGTTTTGAAATAAAGTGCCCCCTCCGTTAGAACAATTTTGATGAAATGTTGGCTGTCACATCTTTGGCATATACATACATCAAATACCCAGTTTGGTCAAAATCCTTTAAGCCGTTGTAAGTAAATAAAAAAATACTTGAAAATGATACAAAATTTAATAAGTAAAGTGTCCCCTCCCGTTGATCAATTGATTTGAGTTGATGAAATTTTCGCAGTCATATCTCGGGCATATTATTACATCAAATACTTATTTTAATCAAAATCGTTAGAGCTCTTTTTGAGAAAATAAAAAAAAAAAAAAGCATGGAAAGTTATTAAATAAAGTACCCCCTCCGTTTGACCAATTTTAATGAAATTTTTGCTGTCACATCGCGGGCATATACATATGTACACTAAATACCCAATTTCAGGTTCGCACGGTTTATAGTTTTTGAGCTAGTCTGTTCACACACAGACCCTTTCGCGGGACTTGGTTATTTGGACTCAGGTGAACCCAAAACGTGTATTTCCATTGAAAACCGGAAGTCAAAATTTTTCACGATCGCAATACTTTCCCTTACTATACATTTCATATATAGGTAAGTGAAAGTTAAAACGTGTCAATGCCAATGTAAATGATGGCAAATTGATATGGTACTGAAGGAAATATAAAAATAATAATAAAAAAAGGCTAAATAAACTCCTTTTGCGAAAAATTCAAATTTAAAGCTCATTTTTCCCATTGCTCACTAGATTTTTATACAAGTAACATACTTCAACATTTGTTTAAGTTCTTAATTCTCCTTAGTAATGAAAAGATGGGTACGTACTACTTCGTTCCAAATCTTCAATGAATTATATTAAGACAAATTAAATTTCTTTGAATGTAAAATTTGGATGAAATTATTAGGATAGTTAATTCCCTTGGTACAACTATGGTTCAAGGGAAAAAAAAACGAAAAATTCAACGAAAAAAAAAAAGAGATAAGAAAGAGATAAACAGGAAAATTCCATAAAATATTTTAAAATACTATACAATACAGAAAGGGAAGACATACGCCTGGTTATATGTTCAATGTAACTAGACTGAAAATAAAAATAAATGAGTTCTAAAAAGCTAATCATTCCTGAAGATCGGACATCAGAGATATTTGCATAAAGGTTACTAACCCCCTGTAAACAAGATTAGGAGTACCAACATTTAATACCGAGTAAGGTCTAGAAATAAATATTAACTGACCCAGAACCAATATTAGGGGGAATCAAAATCCATATGTACCATTCCAAACTAGGCACTAAGGGGTGATCAGCCCCTGTTAGGCTAATGTTAGGTATTGAATCAGAAGGTGAAATATAGAGAAACAAATAAATAGTACAAAGCTTATTCAAAATTTGTTTTTCATGTTGCTAATAAATAAGGATTTCCGGAAAAGGATAAAGGCTGCTTAATGATCCAACATAAGGAGAAGCTGATTTTGCGTATAAAATATTCATAAATTTATTTAATAACTTATGTAATATGCAGCATTTTTAGCTAACAAGAAAGATTTTGAAGAAATACAGCATAGTATATTTAAAAAGTTGGACAGACAGTTGAATTATGCAAAATCTTAGATTCATAATTGCAACCATTATGCAACTGAAGAATTTGCTGTGCCAGCTGAAGTAAGAGGCATCTATTTTGAACAAACTATTTGGAAAATAACTCATAATTAAAATTAACTTAGTTTTTGAATTTAATAAGAACCTATCCATGACAAAGCTCACCAATAAATGATTTTTATAGGAGATTGGAATTGAAAAATCGCATAAATGGCTGTTTATGCCTTCAGGGAAAGTAAAATATATATAATTCCTGATTTTCTAGTTTCCTTTTCTTTTGTAAAATATAACAATATATATAAACAACTTTGATAAACTAATCAATAAGGTAATAGTTTGGGGATGCCAACATTTAAGTGGAGCCAAAATGTTTCCAGCAATGAGATAAATAAAAAAATATTTGAAAATGTGTTTAAAAAATAACAGGAAACAAAAGTATACTACTAGACTCAATGAAAAGTACTGATTTTAATCTGAAGATGGGATGTATAATCTGAATGATTAGTGGAAAAAAAAAAAAATCAGGCAAATCAGTGTCGATAATTAAGTTTTTTTTAATAATCCCAGTGTTACAATTAAAGTAAAGGCAATAGAGGTAATCTCAATAATTGAGATTACCTTTTTTGCCTTTACTATACTTTACTTACTAACAATTATTGTTAGTCAAATAATACAAAACTTTACAATTTGAAAAGTTTTTTTTTAATAAAATATCATTCACCCACTGTCAATAAAAAAATAAATAAAAACTATAATAAATATTCCTATGATTCTTCCTAGCAATGTCGATATCTTTAGTGAAAAGAACAAGAAAGAAATAAAAGATTTTTCACGAAGCATTGATTATTGATCGATAAAAAAAAGCAACATAAATAATTTTCATTAATTTGCTGAAACTGCCACAATTCAAATCAAAAATTACCAAAATAATAACAATATGATCAATTATGATTATATAGGCCTCACTAGTCTCAACATTTTTTCATAAATACCCACATATTCACACAGGTGTCTTAGGGTATTTTTTATTCTAGTATAATCTGAGTTTTTATTTTGTCTATTTTAAAAAATAAAAATTTTATAGTGCTAGATAGCATTATTCATTAATTATCAAAGGTGAGGAAAGAGGTATACATTATTTCTTATAGTGGGTCCTAGCAGCACCCTACCCTGGCCTAGGTACACAACTGCCATCCCTTATGGGTTAAGAAAAGAGGGGGGTTCAATAACTTAAAAAATATCTTAATTTGCATGATTTTGAGTAATTATACTTTCACTTACCTACATATAAAATATGAAGAAAGGGAAAATATTGCAATCTCGAAAAATTTTGACTTCCGGTTTTCACCAGAAATAAACGTTTTGGGGTCCCCTGAGTCCAAATAACAAGTGCCAAGTGTGTTTGTGTGTGTGTGTGTGTGTGTGTGTATGTGTGTGTGTGTGTGTGTGTGTGTGTGTGTGTGTGTATGTGTGTGTGTGCGCGCGCGCGCGTGTGTGTGTGTGTGTGTGTGTGTGTGTGTGTGTGTGTGTGTGTGTGTGTGTGTGTGTGTGTGTGTGTGTGTGTGTGTGTGTGTGTGTGTGTGTGTGTGTGTGTGTGTGTGTGTTCATGTCTAAGGCGAGGTGTCATAATTGTTATCCACTTGTTAGGCCTCTGTTTTAGACTATGTTAAATTGCCCTGAAAGTATGGATGAAACTGGCCATTTTTACTTTCACTTACCTATATATGAAATATATAGTAAGTGGAAGTATTGCGATCGTGAAAAATTTCGACTTCCGGTTTTCAACGGAAATACACGTTTTGGGGTCCCCTGAGTCCAAATGACCAAGTCCCGCGAAATGGTCTGTGTGTGTGTGTGTGTGTGTCTGTGTGTCTGTGTGTGTGTGTGTGTGAACAGACTAGCTCAAAAACTATAAACCGTGGGAACTGAAATTGGGTATTTAAAGTAGGTATATGCCCGCGATGTGACAGCAAACATTTCATCAAAATTGCTCAAAGGGAGGGAGTACTTTATTTAATAACTTTTTACGTTTTTTTCGATTCTCTCAAAAACCGCTCTAACGATTTTGATTAAACTGAGTATATGATGTTTTAATGTGCCCGAGATATGACTGTAAAAATTTGATCAAAATTGATTAACCGGAGGGGGGACTTTACTTAATAAATTTTGTATCATTTTCACGTGTTTTTTTTATTTACTCAAAAACGGTTTTAACGATTTTGATCAAACTTGGTATTTGATGTATTTATATGCCCGAGATGTGACTGTAAAAATTTCATCAAAATTGATCTACGGGAGGGGGGACTTTACTTAATAAATTTTGTACCATTTTCACATGTTTTTTTTTATTTACTCAAAAACGGTTTTAACGATTTTGATCAAACTTGGTATTTGATGTATTTATATGCCCGAGATATGACTGTAAAAATTTCATCAAAATTGATCTACGGGAGGGGGGACTTTACTTAATAAATTTTGTATCATTTTCACGGGTTTTTTTATGTACTCAAAAACGGCTTTAACGATTAACAAAAATAAGATATGAATGTAGAAAAATGTGTGACTTTGGGAAATGATAATTAGCAAAACACGTCAATTTCTAATCTAAGTAAGTTGGTAAGTGAAAGTTGTGTGTTGCGCGCACGCACCAGATTTTTAAATATATCTTTTTAAATTTTTCAGACTATACCTACACTGCTAAAATAATCCCCATAATCAGACTACACATTGTACTGCTGAAATAATCCCTTTTTTAATTATTCTTATTGATGGATATTATCAAAATAAATAACAAACTTTCTGTTTCAGTTGTTCTACTGAAATCCAAAAAGATTCGAGAGTGTACTAGAGTAGAAAAAAAATTAAAATTGAAAAGAAAACGTGCAGGAAAAATGTAATATTTTGAGCATAGAGAAACAATCCCTAAAAAAAAAAAAAAAAAAAAAACCTTATAACATAATATTTATAAAGCCTACTGTGACAAACGAAAAAAAAAAATAAACAAAATGCTATCAATGAAATCCAAGAATTCAACTTAAATTAATTGGAAAATACTGAGATAACGTTAGTTTATTTCTTCTTACGTCTAGTAAAAATAGTTTATTTATCTAAATCTAATCCATGACCATGAATCTTTAAAGGATCGCGTGTTTTCAAAAATAAATATAAATAGTCAATTCAATATAAAAAAAACTTGAATAAAACATAAATACCAGATGCTAAGAAAGGATTGGATGTTTTCTAGATTAAACTGAACCAAATGACAACTATTGATTATAATATTCAAATAAATTTTATGTTAGTATTCTATATATCCTTTTCTAAAGTGGATTAAAAAAACTAAGAATCAAATAAATCCTATATTTATTTAAAATAATAACAATAAAAATGTTTTGTGAGGGTCACTTGCAATGTAGTGTTAAGCATAACTTAGTTAAACAAAAGGTCCTAGGTTTGTCGCCTTATAGGTGGCCTCAGGATTTTTTAAAGGGAATGAAACCAAATGACTCCAAGACTGTTGCTAATATTTTAGGGAATTTTATATTTTTATTCCATCCTTTGGAGAGGACCTAAATTGGAGGTCCCAAGCCTGAAGGATGTCAGGGACTCATTACATCCACCCAGGCAAATTGATGAAATGAAAGACTCCCATTGTAGCATGAATGATTAGCCAAAGTAGCATAAAGTGAGATTAAATAATAATTAAATAAAGAAACAAAAATATTTAGCCTTGATATTTATTTAAAATCTAATGTATTACTCATTAAATTAATTCATAGAGTTTCTATATAGGGAAAAACGAATTCAAAGCAGTCAAATATAATTTATAAATATAAATTATAAATATTAATCAAATATAATCATAATATCATCAATCAGTCAAATATAAATATAATAAATATTTTAATCTTTTAACATTGCTAATTAGAAATATTTGGCCCTATTAGTATTAACATTGCACAGAGGCAGGTGATAAATATAGAGCTAATGAAGATGTAGAAGGATATTGAAACTCACCGAGTTATCAATTGGCAGACTTCACTGGGCAAGGAACATCCTCTACAATGCTGGAAAATCAGACACCATAGAAGCTTGTGGTTGAAATGCACCCAAAAGGAAGAGTAGGTAGACTTAAAGTGCGATGGGTTGATAGATTGCCTAGGGTAGCTCGGACCATCTTAGGATTTTGCAACTAGAGAGCTGCAACACATGAAAGAGAAGAGGATGACCAGGACTTATTGTTCAGCAGTAGAACAACCATAAGTTGTTGAGCCATAGTTGAAGAATGAACAATAACACCAACATCAAATGAAATGAGAGAGATTTGGGTGTTTATCTTTTAAATAAATTAAAAAATAAAATTAGTTATCACTTTTACACATCAGAGTAAATCACTATAAATAAATGATGAAGAGAAACAAAGACATTTTGAGGTAACCTAGTGAATCTGAGGACTCACAGGAATATCAGTGATATTTAATAAAACCCACGAACTTTACAATGGATGTCAAAAAAGTTATGTTGGTTCTTGAATGGAATTGTTTGTTTAATATCCTTTTCTACAGTGTTTTATTTTCCTATACCAGTTGATGGATTTTTATAATTGTCCTTTCTGTAGCCCCAATTAATTCAACAGGCAAGCAGAAGGTAGTTTATGTGCAAGGATGGAGCCGTCACATTTGAAAACCCCAAACCAACATTGCCCAGTTCTTTATATCATACAAGCACCTCACCAATCCACATATTGTTTTATTAGCAGCCACTACAATAAATATTTGTTCCAATATTATTGCAAAAAGACATAAATTACAATTTTTTCTAAATAAAAATAAAAATAGTAGAACAGATATTAATTGAAAGAGAAAGTATAACTGAGTGACTAATTGTGGTTTAATTGAAGGTTTCTTATATATAAGGCTTAAAGACTGTACACTATACAAATAATTCCACTCATAAACTGAAAAAACTTATGTATCATCCTGAGTAATTAAAGTACTTATTTTTAAACCAGCTCATCAGAGATATTAAAACTGTTCATGGTTTATTTATTGAAGACTGAAATAACCAATATCATCAAGGAATGTGTCTTTGCGACAGAACTAGAGCTAATACATTTTAATGTTTAAAATAATTAATTTTAGAAAAGTGATTGAGTATTGAATAATAGAATTGAAAGCTTGAAAATTCTAGATATATTTTAGAATTTTACAAAATATTCAAACAAAACAAGCGAAGATGATCATAATAATTCACTATAAATATAAGATGATGAGAAACAAAGACATTTTGAGGTAGCCTAGTGAATCTTAGGGCATCAATGATATTTAATATTACAGAGAAATTACTTTGAAACCATTCAGCCAGATATCGGGAACAATCAGGATCTTATGAGGAAACTCCAGACCAACATGATTGTTCAAAGCTAAGCAGAATGTATAAATGATCTCTTTATAAATAGTAAATTTTAAATAATGAAGAAATAATTTCTTCTTTTTTTTTTTTAAAAATTCTTTGCAACTCTTAACAACAGACTTCTAGTATCTTAAATTGAAACTGGATCTTCTTTGATTCTATCTATCAACCTTTATGGCACCAGAACCCAAAGTAGATTCCTCCCAATCCTTCCTTTACTTCCCAATCTGTCTCCAACATTTGGCTCTCACTATTGCTGCCATCCTTCAAAGATTAGAACACTACAGATCTAAGTCTTTGCCCCTGAGAGTACTCTCAGCACGATATTTTGATGGAGTTTTTAGATTTAGAGTGGCATATAACAATTATAATTAACAAATTCATATTTGATCTGCATTAACTGGCCTAGTCAAATGAGCAAACGTAGAGAATTGAGCAATTGTAAAATTTGCTAAATTCTCAAAAGTGCAAACAAATACTAATAAACTTGAAAATATACAGTACAGATCAACTTAAATTGCTTTATTAAGGAGTGTCTGTTTACATCCTTTGCCAATAATATCTGGCAACATTGAACAAGGTTAAAATCAAATACCTCATGTAAAGTATTTATTCATAAATTATAAACATAGGTAGGAGTGTAAAATATTATATTTGATACATGACAGAACAGCAATTCAAACAACTGGGTTTTTTAGATAGAACAAAACATGTGTTTTAACAAAACATGGAATAACACATTTAACATTTATATAAAAGATCGATCTGTTGATCGATAATGTGACCTTTTTTAGATAAAATAAAACATGGGATTTAGCAAAACTTGGAATACCATACTTAATATTAATATAAAACAAATCGAGCTTTTTTTCGGCTACTGACATAGTAAACAATTTTTAATTTTAATAAACAAACATATTGAGAAATAAAATGTTTCAGTCTTAAAACACTAATGTCATTTTGAATCCATGTTGACCAAATATTATATATATATATATATATAATCTAACAAAATTAGTGTTGATATAAAGAAATGTATTTTAATAGAAAAGCTACGTGTGACTCACATATATCTTCTATGATGCAAACTACATCATGACATTGTTGTATAGGTAAAATCGGTTCTTTACAGACACAAATACTACTTAAAGGACTTAATTTAAGCGATAAGAAAATAAATCAAGGAAAGAGTACGATGTTTCATATTTTCTATTATGAATGTATTTAGTTGACTCATTTTGATTTTGATAAATCTGATTAACAATGTAATTTCCAAAGAAAATACAGATGTATAGTTAGTATACATAACTTTAAGCATAAGGACAACAGTTATTGAAAATATCAAGATGATTTTAATTTTAAAATGTAAGTTTACTCAAACTAAGATGTACCGGCAGCCTTAGTGGATCCACAATTCACTTTTTATATTCATCAAAATAAATAAATCTCAACTCTAAAATCAGGCATAAGTTGTCAAAAATTTAACAAATACTAAACACCTTACCTTGAGTACATAGCTCCCCTGGTTACAACCAAACAGGTTCTGCAAAATATACACTTCATAAGTATACATCAGCAGATTGTAATTCAATTGTAATTCATGATTTTAATTCAATTGTAAATCTTAAATTAAAACCAAGCAATTGTATTATTATATAAAAAGGATAATAAAATAATGCTTTATTGAAATAGGAGAGTAACTCAGTAGGATTACGTTCTGTTTTATTACAATTGTTTAGTTAGTATATAGAAACTTAAATTTGACAGTATTAATATATTCAATTACTTATAATGCAATAATATAGAAAATGTTATCTTCTTGAACATGATATCAATATTTTATCACATTTATTTTTATCATGTTAAAAAATATAAAATATAAAAATATTGTAAAATATTCTCCACCACACCAACATCATTTACCAACATTGACAATGTAACTCCATTCTTCAGCCTTATTAAATTTCAAAGCAATTGTACAATACAACTGAATTATTGTTCTTCCATAATGTTTAGAAGGTTATTAAATGTGCGATATGTATTATACATTTAATCTTTTTGGTCTGTTTAATTATTTAAATATAGAATTGTCATCATTAAATCATGTAAAATAATCAATGATTATGTAAACAAATATTATCAGTCAAATACCTTCAAAACGTTAATTATCTTTTTAATCATATTGAATAATAAAGTTCAGGATACTCCGATTCATATTTAAAACTCAATTTTGCAATAAAGAGAAAGTTCATCAAAAAATCCCAATGTAATGGAATAATGGCAGGTTGTACAACATACCTAGATTAATTATATGATATAATAAAACTAAATATAAGTGGGAGAGCAATTTTTGTATTGTAATAATCCATGTCAAAAATACCAAATATGTTTTATAAATAATTAATGAGTTTACTTTTAAATAATAACAATAATTAAATGCATTTTTTCTCTCATGGCTATAACATACACTAAACTAAATTACTGTATAGAAATATTTTTTGCATCCTTTCTTGCAATAACTTTTTTGCAACTATTTATATTTTTATTGCCCTTAAATTTTTATACTACGTACACCATGAAAATGTTTTATTAATTCTGAATTTGAACAAAGCATGTAATAATATATAATAATATATGGTATCCTTAGTTAATATTGTATATCATCACTTAAAACAAAAATAGCAGCAGGTAATAATTAGCGTTTCATTTCTATAAAATGAAAAATTAGTTTAAAAAAAAAATACATCTAACCATTAGGTTGTTTGCATTAGCGCGTTTTTTACTTAGATAACGTAAGCGCGGGTTTTCTCTACATTAGTCTTGAAACACAGCAGAGCTTTGCAATTTTATTTTTGAACTTCATTATAGTGGCTCGTCGCAGTAAAACTTTTTAAAATCCCAGTGTCGTTTATCACCAAGATGAAACATTTTAAGGTAAGAACAAACAAATAATAATCAGGAATTATTAAGACTTTGGGTGAGCTTAGTTAAATGCATTAACCTTACTTGAACTTTAAGATATATTAATTTATTTATACGTATTTATAAACTTAATATTTTTTAAAACAACTATTAATACGGTTAACAACGGAAGTATTTAATATTTTGTTTATATTGGCTCATTTATTTAATACGTCATAGTTCAAGTTTTTAAAAGAAATGCCCTTTTAAATCTGGGCCCCTTTTCATAATAAAATACAAACCAATAATATTAGTTTTTACTAGGTCTTCAAATTATAAGATGCATAGTGGAAGGTACAATCTATCGTTAATAGATGTTCCCATCAAGAAACAAAAAAAAAAAACTTCATAGTTTAGACGCTTGTGCTAATTAACTAATACTATTAGCTTTATTATAAAACAGGCTCTTGAAATTATTTACTTCTACCATAATTTATTATAATTTCAGATCGTTCATTAAAAAGTAATGGAATCTAAATTTAAGCAGAATAGTGGTTCCCGAAGGAGTAATTCGGAAGGATTTGTGTCTTGGAAGAATTGTGATCCACTTTACACTGATCGTGGAACAACGTAAAGTTCAAAGTGCCATTAGGGTCACCGAATTAATAGTAATTTTCTGGATCAATAGCTTTTGTAGGTAGGTCAGGGATAAGCGTTCATCTCTAATAAGTTTCGACATATTTAACATTGGTTAGCTTAACAATTTTTCTGCAGCACTGTGTCTGGCGCATATTACAAATAATGTATGTACGATAAGGGTGCATGTAATAACAATGCATATTTCTTTTCTTTTTTTGAAAAGCGGAACTATGACTCCTCTCTCTTAATTTATAAATATGTGTATATTCTATAACTCCTAGTCAACTAATGTGTAGATGAGACTACTTTTCATATCTCGCACCATCATAAACCTCTTTAACGAGTGAGGTTTGGGTATAATTAGAGGTGTCAATGCTCTACGACTTGATAATAAGAAACGGAGTAACACAAAAATGTTCTATTATTTTTTTTTTATTATTGAATGGTGTTGCCGAAAATGTTTAAACTATATTTTATACATACATTTAATTGTTTGTGAATTTTTATATTCCTTTCTCTTTATGAATTTATAGTTATGTAAACAGATGGAATATTTTACCTCATCAATTTTCATGTGAAATATTAACAATTTATTTAACTATTTGAAATTAGAATCATCTTACATAACACACTTATTATGATCTCGTTGTCACTTGTCGTCTTTTAATTAAAACATTAAAATTAATTGACAGTTTACAATAATTGGCTTCTTAATAACTCTAATTAATTATAATTCAATAGATTACCATGGCAACATTTTGTATTATTGTTCTTGATTATTCCATTGATGATGTTATCCGAAATTAGATAAGAGATAATATTTGCTTCTTAAAGGTCCGGTCACACATAACCGCACCGCAGCATGGGCGTGTATCGGATCTGATTCATTTACGAAGCATAGATAGTAACCGGCCACACATCCCGACACCGAGTCAACCGACCCGTTACTACCTATCCTTCGTATTTGAATCAGATCCGATACAGGCCCGTGCTGCGGTGCGGTTATGTGTGACCAGGCTTTAATTCGTATTAAATGTAAGTCACAGTTGATGTTTGATATATCCAAAGAAAAAAAAAAGATAACCAAGATAATGAAACGGCAATATTAATAATTAATTAACTAAAACTCTTCCGCTTTATTTTTAATTAATTTTTAGTGAAGTATTAATTTATTTATTAGAGACCATGCATTATCTATAAGAGCTTTGACCATTATAAATTAATTTAACTCAACCAAATTCATTGGATCAATATAAATTTTCATTACATTAAACAATATAAGTCACAAGAGTTGTTATTGTCAAAACAAACTTTGATAACTTTCTAGAGAAGTTTCTCGAAACAGTATATATTTGTTGTTGCTATGTTATTCATATCTAGTTACATATTTAGGACAAAGAACGGGAGTGTGGTTTCAGATCACATATTGATATGGAGAATTTGTTACAGAAAGTAAGGAGAAAATATCATTTGTCACATCTAGCAAATTCTTCTCCTTGTCGCCCTTATTACTTTTATGCAACGTAATAGTTAATAATTACAATAAGTCAAAGTATTTTTTAATAATTCCATAATAATGCTAAATAGCTTTAATATACAGGGTAAGTGATTAAATTTTTTCCAAAATTTGTGATTAAAATGTTTCCAAATATATGGTTTTTTATCTTAAGATAGCTAGGGTAGATTGTAAAATTAGTTCGGAAGAACTTCAGAAAGCAATAAAACATAGGAAGAACTGTTTTTAAACAATACCGTTTCAACCAACATTATATATCGATTATTTTAAATACATCAAGATATAATTTGCACCTTTAGGTATTTAGTTTCGTTGTATAATGATTAAGTTTTTTTTTTGGGCGGAAATTTTTTCACATGCTAAAGTAACCATTGTGCAACTAAAAACCTATGCATATTCGTTACTTTAGCATGGTGAAGACGATTTGTTTATTCTTCAATTACAACACTATATATATGCAAGTTAAAAACAAAACAATAAAGCAGCGAATATAGCTGTAATAAACTGCCGATTGAGAATTCAGTTAAATCGACAATCCGGCACCTTAATTGTTGTTACCTTG
Source organism: Aelia acuminata (assembly GCA_911387785.2). Lineage (NCBI taxonomy): Eukaryota > Metazoa > Arthropoda > Insecta > Hemiptera > Pentatomidae > Aelia > Aelia acuminata. The sequence continues at coordinate 53,599,667 of OU426982.1, forward strand.
TGCGAGCTGCAACGAACTGATTTATATATCAAAAATTATAATTAGTGGAAACAAATCGGTCACGATTATTGTATTAATACATACAACATATCAATAAGGAATTGCAACCATGTGTACTTTTAACTGCAGAGCATCAATGTTTAGATCACAAAGCCAATCATGTAATGTTTATTGTGTTTTAGACAACATGACCATTGGATGTGAATTAATAATATGAAGGGTGTTATTATTTTATGAAACGAAACCTGTACGACTGTGGTTCTTAAATTAAATAAAATTACCAAATAATTCATACGGTGGTGCTGTTCAAAACATCTCAATAGATTAGAATGTGAGGTATGCGATATTTTTAAGAATGATAGAATAGTACACAGAGAAGGGAAAAGACTTGTCCCCGGTGTTTGGCTTTTCCCCGCTTATGTAGTATTTTCGTGTTTTTGGCAGTTTTAACCTTTACAGGTGACTACGGCTTCTGGCTAAAAGTAGGATTACATCTCAGATAACAACTCTTTTTGCCGCCATATGTTTTCAGTCACTGTGGAACCGTCAGGATAACATATATATATATATATAGCTGCGGACGGTTTATATATATATAACATATATATGTAGCAGGATAACATATAGCTGCGGCATACAACCCGTGCCATTGTCCCGCCCGTAGCTACTTAGAAGGTAATTGTATCGAAATTTTTTCATTGCTTCAATGGCTGTTTAAGTAGTGAACAGAAAAAATGGATGGTCATACAATACAATATCGGGTGTTTTTCTCCCGCTCGAGTATACTCAGAGATTAATTGTATCTAAATGTTTTCGTTGCTTTCTACTTCTAAAGCTCATTGAAACGTTTCGAACGGTCTATCATTTTGTAAAAAATCTGCTATAGTTAAGTAGTAAACGAGAAAAACTAGATAGCCTCTAAATTATAGCGCCTCTACGGAATTGGAAAGTTATTGTATCTAAAAATTTTCGCTGCTTATTACTTAACACGTTGAGCGCCAGGGAAAAGATGATGTACTTTTGCCTGGGGCCAAAGCAATTTTTCCTAATTTATAACTTTAATATGATTAGAATGATACAAAAATTGCAAAAGAAATAAATAAAAAGTTTAATTTTGGCAATTAAACAATAATTTTGTGAGCGGTACGTATGTACCGCCCGGCCCCAGGGTAAAGCCCGCTACCTATAGTAGTACGGGGGCTGCCCGGTTATGACCGCGACGTCAACCCTTGTCCCCTTAAAATATGTTATTTTAATAAATAAGATATTTTGTTTTGTAAAAAAATAAATAAAATTAATTTATTTTATTTATTTATTTATTTACACACCCCAAATTAAAAAAAAAAAAAAAAAAAAAAACATTTGGGCCAATTGCATTGGCGAATTGTTCGGGGCCGGAGCGGTCCAATATGCCTTGAAATCACGCTCGGCAGGCGGTCCCCTGGCCCAGAACAATCTTTTAGCTGGCGGGAGCGGGCGGTACCTGGGGACCGCCTCGGCCACAGCCAATAGTCCAACAGCGGTACGATCGTACCGCTTGGCGCTCAACGTGTTAAAGAGCTCGTTGGCGCGTTTCCATCGGTCTATCGTTTTGTCGAAAAGCAGCAGTATTTAAATAGTAAACGAGAAAAAATTGGATGGTCATAAACATCAGGAGTCATTGTCCCGTCTGTCTCTACCCAAAAACTAATTGCATCTATATTTTCTCTTTGCTTTATACATATAGAGGTCGTTGTGACGTTTCCGATGGTCTATCATTTATTTCAAAAGCATCTGTATGTAAGTAGTAAACGAGAAAGAATTGGATGGTCATAAATATTTTTGTAATGGCTAATAGATGGCTTAGGATTTTTGTCAGCTATCTAAAAAAAAAATGAATGAAAAATAAGGCGGTTTTTGCTGAAACAATGATCAATTATCATCTTTGTCGGTTTCTGGAAAGGCATTAATGACAAAAATTTGAAAACTAAATTACAATGTTCTACAAACCATAAATACACTTTCTATTGATTTCACGATATACTTATTTAGAAGAAATGGTATATAAAAAAAAATACTTAAACGAACTCTCAGCACATTTCTTTTCCCACAAGTGCAGAATGTTTGGAATATACGAATACCAATCTGCCCCAGCTGGACAGAAGTTCCGGAAGGATCCGCCACAAAAAAATATTTGATTCCCTTCTCCACCATTCGACTCGGTAATACTTCGGACTTTGCTTGGAGGATGCGGGGGTTCAATACGCTCCGTCATCATGATCTTAATTCCAACCTCTGACAATGCAATGAGGTTGTATTTAATGAGCCATATAATGCAATCACACGGTACCTCAAAGTTCAAGCTATCCATCCTTTTCCTCCATCAAAATCCCATCGAGGAAAGCTATTTTCCACGGATATCGGCCGGTCCCTTTGACCTTTGCCCGGGGAGGAGGCCGCCATGGTCCCGACTATGGAACACAATCCAACGAGGTGTGCCAGTCCAGTCACGAGCGCTCTTTCTGTGGGGTTTTTCTTTCACGACGCCCTTATTCCTGCCTTTCGCTCTGTAATGAGCTATTTGCAATACAAATGGGAAGTGATGTCACTACTATTAGCGTATCGTGTTTAATGACCTTATTTGTACGGTTATTGTGACCTCCATTACTACTGCTGTTAAAAAATTATAACGATGAATTAAAAAAAAAAATCTTATTTGAACTAATAACTTAATGATTTAAGGGAAATAATTTTATCAATATTTTTATTCAATGAAGACTTAATCATCACTTTTAAACCTGAAACTAAATTTAACAAAAGAAATTACCGTATCTTTACACTCATTTTTATATTTCAAATTATAAAACTTTTATTTAAGTCTATTCTCATGGTTTTAAAACATTCTTTAAACGTCTAACGCCGTTTTTTTTTTAGTTTAAACTGGTTTGGAATTAGATGTTTCATTCATTGTCCTAACAAAATATTTAATCCCTATAGTTTTTCCTTTGTGCCCTTCTTTGTTCAGCCTGCCGCTCAGTACTTTGTAACGATTCTACTAATACAGTTACATCCTTATAGATACAGTTTCTTCCAAGCCCATGGCCGGGCGAGGCGTTCCGGACATCCGAAATACAATGAACAAACTTGGGGTAAATCTTTTTGTTACTCATCTTAATTTTACTGTAATACAGTTGTACTAAAATATGAAGCAATAGGCTTAAGCTAATTTGGAATTACTTTTATTAATAAACCCTATTCCAATGTGAGATACAAGCCTTCATTGTTGCTACGGCTTGTATTCCAACCACCTGGTCAGGTAGTCAGCTGCTGCAGACCGCAATGTCGTCAGCGTTGCATAAGTCGGGGCAGACTGTGGGGTACCGCAGGCCTGGTGTGAGGCCGATTTCTGACCTGATCATCTGATTGGTTTACGAAGGGTGTGATATATGTTGTTAGGCAGGGATGCTACGCCAAGTTTTTGTCACCTTCTCACACTAAGTCATTGTATTAATTTATGTAATTTTAGTGATATCCCTTTATCCTTTAAACCTTATATCCTCAAAGCATTTATCATCATAAGAAACCGTTTCTTAAGCTCCTTATTATGTCAGTATGACTTCTTAGATCAGGCAGACAATAGGGACGTAGCGGTGCTTCTTCCGGGTTTGAAGCTACTCAGCTGAAGACAATGTCAATCGCAACTTCTGCACTTCGCGAATGTGAATTTCTGTAACATGGGCCAGCCCCCAAGATTTTATATTAAATTACATTTATTCCATGTGTATTTATTTTATTAAACATATGATTTCGAAATATAATATCATTATTTTTCAGTTAATTTTCACAATGCACAATTTAAAGTGGTTATTCAGGACAATTAATAATGACGAAAGTGCAGTTAATTTTCTTTAAACAAAGAAGATTATTCCTAAATTAAAAGAAGAGGATTCCTTTGAGGCGATTTTAACGGTAAAATTGTTGAAATAGATGAGAGTTTGTTTGTTTGAAGAAAATACAATGTAGGACGAATGCCACCTCAACAATGAGTGTTTGGTGGTCTGTGTAGGGAAACAAATCAATGCTTTCTGGAATTGGTGCCGGACAGGTCGGAGCATACATTATTGGAAATTATACAAAAAAGAAGAAGGATACACCCATAAAACTGTTAACCATAAGTTTAATTTTGTTGACCCCAAGACTTTGACGGATACTCAAAGAATTGAGAGATTGTGGGGATCAGCAAAATGGGGAAACAAAAAAAGAAGAGGAACAAACAGAGACTTCCTTTCTTCATACCTAGCCGAATTTATGTGGAGGACTCAATTAAAAGAAGAGGATCCCTTTGAGGCATTGTTAACAGATATCAGAGATTTTTGGTTAGAACAAAATAATTGTTCAATAAATAAACATATGTTAAATGGTAAATAAACATAGTATTTTTATTCATAATAAATGTAATTTAATATAAAATCTTGGGGGCTCGTATAGTACATAAGTACCAAAATAAGTAAATAAATAACATATGATTGATGAAAAATTATAATAATAAATCATGAAATTGATTTAATTTTTAAAACACAATTAACAAAAACTGTCCGATAAGCTTACAACAGGCGATACCAAATAAAATCTCCTTTTACTCACTTAATGTTATAAGGGTTATTGGTCTCTATAAGGAACTGTTTTATATCTGTAAAGCGTAACCCTTTAATATTAAATATAATAATTTTTTTATTGCAAAAAACAATTATTTTAAATGACTCTTTTAGTGGTGAGGGTATTGACACTAGTATAGGTTAGTAAGTAAGGTACTAACTAAACTCTATACTATAGGTGTTCCTATGCTCCTGGGTTCGATTAGCGGTTACTTTTATATTCTGTTACAACATCATTGGAAAGGAGTAATTAATTTATGATGAAAATCTAGCATTTGAACATGATCATGTTAACTATGAAGTAATACTTTTTTACAAATTTTTTAGCTGAAGACCCTACTAGGATTATAGATTATTATAATAAACCTGGAAAGAAAATTGATTAGCCAAATAGAGAAACATTGAAAATTATTAGTTCTCTGAAGCCATATTGTCTGAATGCATTAACAATAAGTTGAGGCATGGAGATTTTTTTAGAGATTAGTTCCCCTTTCATCCTTTCATAATTTTGTAAGCCCCACAAAAGCGTATTTCAAATGAAAGGAAACGTAGTTTCTCAACAGCCATATTGCCAATATCTCCATAGGAAGTTTGACCTTTGACCACTTCAATGTCTATGAAGTTAATCTAATCTATCCACTAGTAACGCTTTTTTATTTTTGTCCACGCAAGAATGTTCTGCGAATATGGTAAATGACGATCATTCAATGTCTCTTAGGTAGTAAGTATTTAGTATTAATACTTAGAGTCTAAATAAGAATATTATACAATGAATACATCATTGAACATACTCGAATTCAAGAAAAAAAATGTTCTTCTAAACGTTTAACAAATTTATATAATCTGTTGATTATACACGAAATTACCTTTTTACATACCTTGGTGTCTAATTCGAAAAATTAACTAGGCATAATTGAAGACTAAATATCACTGCCGACATTAGACGTTTTGCGAACCCGTGACAATTCCATCCAATCCTTACAATCAAAAATACTTAATGATCCATATTTTGTCACCAATTAAATTATCCCTAAAGACCTGAATTACCCATAATGTCGCCGATTTGGCTAGGTCCAGATACCTATCATTTTACAATAAACTTCTTACTTATCCTAAACCCTTTCTTCTTCTTCCCTTCCTGATAAACCACCAAGAAATCTGAAAAGAAGAAAAGTCTTGTACTTTAGAACTGTTATTAGAGTTCTACCAATGGATAGTTTCTCTACAAGCCTATCTATTCTTTTTATTGATGTATTTGCATTACCTGAACGTATTTTATTTTAATAAAATATTAAATATCAGTAAATGGAATTTAAAAAAAAATACTAAAGGAAGAAACGGTTTTTCCAGATCGATCCCATTTTATCATTAATAAAAAGACATATTAATTTCTCTTAAATACTTAATATTTATAATAATTACAAATTTTATTTGCGTTTTGAACTGAATAAAGAGGAGTATCTACATATAAAACATTGTACCATGTGCCCTATCATAAAGGAAGTGCTTTAGAATGATGGCTCGCCTTAACAAACAGACAGAGCACAATCAGAGGTAATCGCTGTCTAATGATCCCATTGCTGCTACGCAATCATTTTTCGGGGCGTTCTCATTCTCCATTGCCCATTGTGTCACCTGAGGAAGGAAGGAAGCGGTTGAAGAAACGTTATTCTTCACCTCTTGATAGATATCTTTAAAGCTTTACAAAGATTTTCTTTTCCATCAGAAGCACCATTTTTCAATAGGTGTATTAATTAACTATTGAATACAGTCTTTACAAAGAACTTTGGAAAAATGAAAGAATAATAGGCTCCGTGCCTTGGGCCTTGCTCTCTTTTTATGCGGCTTTAAAATTATATTTTCGCTGTTAAAAAAATATAAATAAATAAAGTACGAGCTCATTATGAGTTGATCTAAAAAGAAATCCCTCAATAGGGCTTCGAACTTTGCTGCTCAAACTTCGAACCTCCTCTCTTAAACTGATATGTGTTAATACCATCTGAAAAAAAGATTCAACATAGATAGAAGAAATAGTAGAACTTGCCCTTTTATAAATAGGCTGATTCGGGGTTCCGAATTATAGGTTATTTTTGCTCTCCTCAAAAATACCAAATTCTATAGACGTGGAGTCCGGAAAGTATGGTAAAAACATTTTAGGTTGTAATTGAAATGTATTACAAATCAAAGTCAATTGCTAAAAAACGACTGAAAGGTGTTACAATTTAGAAAATCTAATGAAGTAATATGAGAAATATAAAATCAGATGTAAAATAAAAAAATAGTATAATGAGTAAGAAATAAAAAAATATAACAAATAAACAGAATAATCTAAACGGAGATAAATGATTGATTGATATTGGAACTATAACGGCGTTGATGACCATTGCAGTTTTACGCCAATAAACCAAAACAAACAAACAAACTGTAACAACTTTGCCACTTTTTGAAAAATATTAATTTGGACTCCTGATAAGGAACCCAGTTCAACCACTGGTTAAATGGCGTCTTATCATAGGAAATAAAAAATACAATCGATTTTCCACCGCACTTTTTTCTTTTATTTGTTTCCTGTAAGATATCAATTTTTTTTTTTTTTTTTATGTTTGCCTAAACTCTAATATTGTTGGATATTGTAAAACTACTACATTCTTTGATTTTATAGGGTCAAAATATGGCTGTTTTCAAATTTATGATTATTAGTTAAAAATTTTTGATTATCAGTCAAAATATCGGCTGCGGAAAAAAATGTTACAAAGTTGTCCCAGTTAACAGCATTTTAAAATAATTGTCAATGTAATTCAAAGTTTGAGTTGAATGTTTGTTTCAATATTCGCCCATTCAAAAAGCTTTAATTTTTATTATTTTTCTGCATTCCAAAATATAATAATACAATAAATATATGTTTAGAATACGTTTGCAGAACGAAGATTTTGTGGCCACTGCTTTCATAAATCTAGAACAATATTACAATACTTCTTTGTTATAAATGTTATATTTTTTATTAATTTATTTATATTTAAAGTCTGCATATTCTTGTCATATAGTCAACCTCAAATCTGCAATATTCTATTTGAAAGAAAACTGCGATTAGTTTTTAAAAGAGAGTGACTGCCTGGGCATCGAAAGTTGAACATCGAATGTTTGTAAAAGATAAATTACAATTATATTAATATAAAAGTAACATACTTTCTGTAAAATACATTTCCGGGTATGAAATAAAGATGATATTCTCTATAAATTAGTCCTATGACATAATACATGATAGTGACGTTTCTAACGAGGCAACTGATGTCACCTAATGAACTCATAAGACATGTCTGACAATGTAAAAAAAAATGTTTTTTTTTGTATTAGCATTCGCTTCATTTTGTATAATTTACAGTATTTGTTAAATGATTTATTTTTGCTAGTTAATAGTTATTTAGAGGTTATTATTAGCTATGTCATGCATTGATTGCATTTGTGGTATCTGTGGATTGACAAAGGTTTTCCTTATTGTAAATGATATTTTCAGTCGTTCAATTTTTTTCATAAATATCCAAAATTACTCTCCTACTCCAATATAGTTTATAAATCTCCTTTGGAAAAAAAAAAAAAAAAATTGTCGAAAACACAGACAGATTGCTGTTACCCTTTCGGATTTCGCTTATCACGAACTCCCTGGTAGGTACCTTCGAGCCGTTCCAGAAGCTGTTGCTACAGAGATGGGATCCGTGGAACTCGACTTATGTAGTGAAGGTGAAACCCGAACTAATTCAACCGCAGATCCCTTGATCAAGCACAGATCTTGGCCCTTGCTTATTCAGCTGAAATGTTCAACTTTCTGATATTTTTTTATATTATTAATGATGTTTATGATATAAACAAGCTTTCATTATAACTTATCGTCAGAATGTTTCACTTGATAGCACAAGTAATATTTTCAGTTTTTTCGAAATCGGCTTTTTATAAACTCTTTACCAAGAAAGTACTAAAGCTAGTAAAGGTTTCGTAAAATAATAATCCGTTAGAGCTTTAACGTAGTTTTAAACAGCTTCCGTTATCGCTGAACTAATTTTATTTATTTCACTAAAAAAGAATATTGTACTTAGACACAAGCATGGCTGGGTTTTGATAGTAATCCAATAATTAATCATGACCCCTTGAATTACTATATACTGGCATTGAGAATATAGTGGCTACATTGATTATAGTATTTCCAAGTCTATTTTAGAATTTTTCAAACGAAATACGGATTTTTCCAAATAAAATTTAGTAATTTCTAAAACAAATAGGGATTTTTCCAAACCTATAGCATGTAGGTTTTTCAAATTAATCGAATAATTTTTATATCGTGTTTTAGTTTTATAATTAAATTCATTGGAATTAGTTTCCAAATTTGGTTAAGAAAAATCTCTATATGCTTCGGAATTTTCTATATTTTATTTGCTTTGGAAAATTCTAAATTAGACCTTGAAATGCTATAATAACAGATATTTAAAAACCTGAAAGAAATTCTTCGTAAAATGAAGGTTTATAATAATTGAATATTTTTTCGTGTCAAAGTTCTGTGCAATTTCTGATGGACACGACTTTATTTTTTAGTTTTAGTCCTTTAGCATTAAATGTTATTGGAAAAATATGTCTGTTTAGTTCGATTGCTGACTTTTAAAACCTTCGATTAAGTTAATTTCGAGTTAAACAACAGACTTGCTATTGATTAAGTCATTGTAATTCAGGTATGAGAGTTTGTAAGATATAATTTTCTTTCATAGTTTCGGTTTCGATTCTGAAGGTTTGTGTTCATAATAACGGGTTTATCAAGAATGAAAAGGAAAAGGTTTTACGATAAACGTGTTCTGAGAACGTCGGCATGAGGAAATGAAACAATAATGAAGTACCTGATAATTGGATAAGCTATTTAACTTTCATTACTCTCTCTCTCTATATATATATATATATATCATGAAAATGAATATGTGTCATAGATAGGTCGTCACACTACTGGACAACGAGACGCCTACCTGACGGTTCAGAATCGTTCATAGATGGAGACCAGCGATACAGGAAGAGATGATGAAGTGCAGAGGAAGACATGAACTACAGCCAGGTATTTTTAGCCAGCCACCCTCTGGACTAAATATAGGACCTCATTATGGCAGGGGCTACCTCTCTGGCGGATGTCATTGTTTGTACTACAGCGGATCATGGGGCTATGTATCTACTGCCATAGGCTGTCTTCTTCTTGGAGGGGGAGATCAGGGTGAGACCTACTGATATATATATATATATATATATATATATATATATATATATTTTAATGTTATGAGATTCCAGGTTGACGGATTAGAGATGAAAATTATACTGAAGATAGTTTCTTCAAAAAAAAAAAAAAAAAAAAATTAATATATATATATATCGTAAATGTTTTCTTGACTGTTGATATTAAAGGTTGTAATAGGGTATAAAATAACCATAAGTATAATATATATATATATATATATATATATATATATATATTTAATATATATATATATATATATATATATATATATATATATATTAATTTATTTATTTTTTTTTTTTAAGAAACTACGAGTCTTCAGTATAATTTTCATCTCTAATCCGTCAGCCTGAATCTCATAACATTAAAATATTTATATGCTTAAGATTACATTGCTATTCCAAAACGGAATAAATTATTCTAATAAAAATCACTTTTAGCTTTAAAGCGTACATTGGCTACTACATATCTACGGCAGAAGGAATCACTAGTCCACATGAGTTATCTACATTGGGATCATTTCAGAAGCGTTCTGCGCACTGTAACAAATTTGATATCTCCGCAGAAATCATGAATACCAACTTCAGATTTAGAGCTCCGTGCAAATTCTTCTGAAATAAGCCCGATTTTTTTCAACTCATCTGGACTATTCTGCAAACAGGTATTCTCTAGGGCCACAAATATTTTAGAAAAAAATTATTCTTATTTATGAAATATCTGTACCCCGGAGTTAAAAAACACTGTACAATTATATTATTAAATTGAAATGTTAACTACGGATTTAAATACCATGGTAAAGAATTAAGATTACTTATCAACGTCAATAACAAATCTGATATTTATTAGGCTGCCTCTATAAGTAAAGAAAATAGAAATTCAAAAAAGTATTTATCATGTTATTTAAATCCATTTTGTTAAATTTAATTCAATATACCTCCGGGGTACAAATGGTTGATACAAATACATTATTAACTAAGCGCTAAATAACTTTAATATAATTTTTAAATTTCCAATTGTTATTTTTTTTAAATCATAGTCTTAAGTATTTGAATAATATAAGAGGCAAAGTAAAATATGTTGTAATTCAAATTTACAGAAATAAAGATAAATTAAAGAAATAAAAAACTCAAACTTTAACTTCATTTTTCTAAAAATATTGAGTTATGCTTATTTCATATGTGAGTTATAAGGACCATAAAACCGTGTCAGACCGCTAGTACACTATTGTTATGCTATTATCCACCATGTGAAAATATATAAATTTAAACTGATCATGGCGGGTTTAACAAGTATTTGTGGGAAAAGATTCGTATTGCATTGCATTAGAGATTATTACATCAATTCCAGTAAATACTAATTATCTACGAATAAATATCGTATGTCACAGTGGAAGAGGCGGTAACGAAAAGATTCTATAACTGTGTCACCGTGCCAAACATTGCTCAAATCGATTTCTAAATCTGTAAAAATGTCAGCGTAGAAATACTTATATACATAAAGATTATGATTTCCCTGTACCCTTATAGAAAATTTATCCATAATGAGCTATGAATAATAAAAAAAAATTCAAATCCTAAAGTTTAGTAATCTAGGCTATATTTTGTTTTTCACCCTTTTAGATAATATCTATACTAGACAAAAATATATGTAATTATGATAAAGATACATAAAACTTATAACTTGGATCTACTGGATGCTGTTTCACCTCTAATCCACTTCTGAATAAACATTAAATATTTACTTTCCAACTAGACAGCTTGGTTACCCAGAATTAAATAAACAACATAATCAACTTAAAGCGTAGCTCTCTTTTTACCTACAGGTTTTCGCTAGGTTTTTGCTTTGAGATTCGGATACGCCGCTGACTACTAGCGTAGCTAACAAGTTCCGGAGGAAAAGTAAGGAAATCCCAGTTTTGCGGCGGGTGCTGAGGATATTTCTGTCTCGGTGATCATTATGCTCTTTACCAGTATTTTTTACATTATTTCTTCTAATAGCGTTTTTTTTTTTTTTTTTAATCTGTCATGTTTTAACCTGGTACAATATTGGAAAATTTACGCAAAAGATAGTGTTGAAGTTCGAATATATTAGAATATATGTTGAAAGTAGTATGTATGTCAATAAGATATTGAAATATACACGACAGCAATTTTTAATATATATATTTTTAATGTTTGAACGTTATGTAAACATAAATGAAATAATTCTTGGTGATAAAATGTATCTTCTTCTTCTTTTGCTTCTCCTTTTAGTGCCTTTCAGCGTAGAGTAGCTTCTAACCAGGAATTCCATTCCTCCCCGTTTCTTGCTAAGTTTCCGGCTTGTCGGAGATCCTTCCACCTCGTTCTGCAAAGCCGATCAATGTAATCCAGATGTGACATAGGTACTTGGACGCCCTCGAGGTCTTGTATTGAATATGTCTGGGACATATTCTCTGGTTTTAAGAGGATCTCTGCGGTGGTCCATCCTGACAACATGGCCGTACCACTTTAGCTGGCGGGTTTCAAGGAGCACTTTCAATGGCGTCACCTCAATCTCAGTCATAAAATGTATCATAAATATAATATATTAAAAAGTAAAAACTGCTTTTATAAAATTGAATTACATCTACTATTTAATAAAAAAAAAATGAAAATAAAAGGATGATGAACCTTGCCAATGGTTCTAGAACAAATCTTTATTCCTAAGTGATATGGAGAAGCTGATTAATCCTTTTTACTCAATTTCGGTAATACATTTTTCATGAATTATTTATTTGTTGTGTATAGAATGAATCATTTTACCAAATATTTTCATATATCCACTTGATTTCCATAGCACACAGCACAAGAAGTCCTTGATATAACCTATGTTCCGAAAACGGTCTCAAAGGAAATTCTATTCACAAAGAATTTTATAATTTTTACTTTCTTCCCTCTCCTCTAGCATTGAGCAGTTTTATAAAAATATTTTGCGTGATAAATTTCGGAAAACTATCAGTGTATGGTAAAAAAAAAAATCGAAAAGCAGTTATTGACTTTTTATTTCTCGAAAATAACTTCGTTTGAAATTAGCTCTTCCGAAGTTATGCTAACTCTACCCCAAAGAATTTTATTTACCAAAAAAATTCAAAAATAGTACAAGTGAACCTTAACTTCCTTCAGAAACTGCAATACTAATTTATTTAATACAGCTAATGCCTATTTACTATATTTATATTGTTATGACTGCTTATGCTCTTTTACAGTAATATGCATTGTTTTTTTTTTAGCTACTTTCTAAAATGAACTGGAAAACTGAATATCATGGTTAGTTGGTGGAAAATAACCTGGTAAAATAAAAAGAAAATTTTCCAGACAGTCGCCAGCGTGATGAAGCCTAGGACATAACGAGGGCTGTTTTTAGAAGACGTGATTTGCTGGATTGAGTGGCTCTGATGTGTTGGCATGACAACAAGTTGTGTGTTAGTAGTCTTTAGCATCCTCCTTTCAAGATAATATCGAAACACTAAGGTCAAGATAAATTAGCGGCATGACATTGATCTAACTAATTCATCAGAGATGATCTTCGATAAAGATTTTTTATTAATTACCTATTTCAAAGCGGATAATATTTTAGATGTTAAGCACTTCATCCCTGTTAGTTTCCGCTTCGATAATGGGTAGATGTTATTATGATTGTAATTATACCCCTTTGGCCTCGTCAACGAAAGGTTATTTTAAAGTACAAGTTTGATTTTTTATAACGTACGAACGTAACAGTTATGTTTTAGTAATGACCGTTTTAATTATTTTAAATATGACTTATTATTATATCTAAATATTCTTGGTTTATTGAACATCAAAGTTCCTTAAACTCAAATTCCGATCTAATGACTACATCTAGATAAAAAAAGAAGACTTGGTAAAGCCGCAGGAATGAAGCTCTATGGGAAGAGATGAGTTAAGATTGAGCTTTCCCCTACTCCATAGGAGTTCACTATTATTAGTAGTTACAGAATATTTGTACAGATCGCCTTGTAAATGAAATTAAATATCTAAAGAGATAGTAGTTAAAGTTTTTGAGGATGTTTTCCTGGTTTACGATTCTGTAACTGGAGCACAATATAAACCAAATAGGCTTTCGATTTTCTTTTCCTATTGAAAGAAAATATATTACGGGATACATTTCTGTATATTTATTTATTTACATCCCTGCGTGGCGTAATGGCCATACAGGTATCCACAATAGTAGCATATTTATATCTGTATATAGCTTTCGGTATACATATCTATATATAAATGATACCATGTAAACTTAAATTAATTAATTTATAATATAGCATTTACTATATTATATTCTATTATAACCATTTCCAAGACAAATGTGACTTCTTCCAAATGAATTGTAACCTTTTCCAAGTCGAATGGCTTGACGAATCCCCTAATATTACGGTTTATTTATACAGTTTTCTTTCTTTAATTAAAGATATAATTAATTAAATGTTTCAATTAAATAAATTAAAATAATTATTTTTAAATAAAAACATAAATAAGCCATAATATTTTCTTAATAATAATTCTTTCAAGCCAGAAAAGTTTACATTTAACTAGAAAAAGATTAGTATTGATTTGGAAAAAGTTACATTTGACTTGGAAATAATTACGATTGACTTGGAAAAGGTTACAGTAGACGTTGAAATGCTATATAAACTTCTAAGAATTAATGAGCATCTACATATTAATCAAAGAAATAGTTCAATTTTGGTATTTTTGAATGGCACCTGTAAATTGTGTAATTGCCATTTAGCGGAGAGGTAGACGTAATCTTACAGCCAAAAGAATTGGTTTGTCAGGCCTGAAGAAGTAGGTACAGCTGTGTGCTTTTCATCTTCCGTGGCTTTATTTTATTACAAAAAGTGCTTCTTATATAAGAAAGAACATTCTCGTTCTTCCACTATTCCGGTCTGGTCTTATTTTTTATTTTTTTTATCTTATTATTTTGCTATTGAGTGTCTTTGAGTTATTATTAAATCGCTTTTAGTACAATATGTGCTCGATATTAACCAATACGTGTGATAATTGTCAATTTTTAAAAACTCATATTCATAGAGCCAGATACTCTTTCTAAACTAGACGAAAAAAAATTGTAATGGTGTTCAGAGTTACTTTTACTGCTTCTTAAGAGAGAGAGGGGGGGGATAGGCCCTTATGCGGTTTTAGAATCAATAAATTATTACCTCATTGAATTTTTAATGGCTTAAGGAAAAATTCCGATCGATCCAGAATAGTCTAGAGGACTTTTTATACTGAATACTTTGAACTTTAAAAGTATTACTTATATTATATTTTTATTTTATTGTTATTAAAGCATTCTTGGATTAAATGTAATTATTTTCCTTAAACTATAAATGAAATTGATGGAGATGAATTTTTATTTAAATTTGAATATCAAGAAAATGTAAACTATAGTATTAAAAATCTGGTGCGATGCGCGCAACACACAACTTTCACTTACGAACTTACTTAGATTAGAAATCGACGTGCTTCGATAATATGTAAACGCCAATCCTCAACTTCACACATTTTTCCACATTTAAGTATATACTTATAATTGTATATCTCCATAAGTTATAGAGTATCTGTATAGCAAAATTTTTTTAGTTCTCAGCACTTTTCGATTCATTATTGCAAATTTATTTATGAAGGGACTAATTTCATCAACAGCCGTTTTTTTTACTGCTTGCTTGTTTTTTACTACGAGTTGCTTTTTGCAAATACATCGTGAAGGTGTATTTACTTCTCTTATGCCTTTCTGGAAATCAAGAACAATTACTGTTCCTCTAAAATCGCTTTATACTGTTTTCAAAAATTTATTATGGAATTTGGCTGTCACATATACGTACACCAAATACAAAATAATAAAAAAAAAAAAAAACACGTGAAAATGGGACAACATTTATTAAGTAAAGTGCCCCCTCCAATTGATAAATTTTGATGAAATTTCGGCTGTAACATCGCGGGCATATACATACACAAAATACCGAGTTTGGTCAAAGTCGTTAAAGCCGTTTTTGAGAAAATCGAAAAAAAAAACTAAAAATTAGACAAAATTCTCTAAATAAAGTACCCCCTCCGTTTGACCGATTGTGATGAAATTTTTTCTGTCAAACCGCGGACATATACATACACTAAATACCTAATTTCAGGTCTGTGCGGTTTATAGTTTTTGAGCTAGTCTGTTCACATACACACACACACACAAACCATTTTGCGGGACTTGGTTAATTGGACTCAGGGGACCCTAAAACGTGTATTTCCGTTAAAAACCGGAAGTTGGAATTTTTCACGATCGCAATACTTTCCTTCCTATATATTTCATATATAGATAAGTGAAAGTAAAAAACAAGGAATAGTATTGATTGGAAAATATCCAATTATATATATTATTTGAAAATTTACCTTTTAGTTGGATTTATGAATTCCATGGAAGCGAAATTGAAATTAAAATAAATTAACTCACTAGTCAAATAAACAAATGTAAAATGGTAAATTAGAAAAACTAGTTCCTCGGGAATGATAGTAGGTTTCCACATTTGCCGAAGTCCATTAAAATCGCAAATCACTAATCCCGACTGACCGTTAGCTTCCCCTCATTACTATACTCAATTCCTAGATTGGCAGCTGCCGATCTAAGTAGGTCCTCTTATTCCCGATAATGCCCATCTCTCTCTTTAAATTAGAAATATATTCCATACTTTTCTTCTACTCAAAATTTGTGACTATGCAAAATGTAAAGGTAAATTTGTATTTCTAACCAACTTCAAAAGTGTAGGTTACTGAATTCAATAAGTAAGTGGCTGTTTTTTATATAAATTTTCAGCGATTACTCCGAAATGGATGGACCAATAGGAACGAAACCTTTTGCACCTTGTAGAATATTTTTCCGAGGTGATCCCATTAAAACATTTTTTGTATTCATTAATTTATTTACGAAGCGATCGGGAAAAAACATGAAAATATTTTTTTAACTATCGCTCAAAATGTTTACTTACTGGAAAAACATATGACAAATATAACATAAGGCATGCTCCAACAAGCTATTAAAATACATTGACAACTAGCTATCTGCGCATGTCCTTCCCCCATTTTTTTTCTTCTAAATTTGATTGGCTGATTTTAAACAATGCTCACTATTGTTTTAATGCTCCATGAATCGAATGGGAAAACCAACCAATCAAATTCAGAATCAAAAGAGTGGGCGAAGAACATGAGCAGTCTGTTAGTTATCAACGTGTTTAAGTGCTTGTTGGAACAAACCCATACATAACCTTAAAAAAATTTTCAACAATATATTTAAATAAAGTTATATAATATAATCAGAATATAAAATCACTGCCGTTTTATGAAAAATGAAACACTTTGTTATTTTATACAAAAGTTATTGTACTTTCGATTCTATTTCTGGAAAATTTGGCCAAGAAATGAAACTCCAAGGGTAAAACTCGAGAACATTTTTAAGTTATTTAAAAGATTATTTTGTATTTAAGGAGATTAAAGTCATTAGAAAACATCGACAAAAAAAGCAGTATAATATCCTAATTGACGTTTGGACACCATAATCTTAAGACCACAAGATTACTGAAATTTCAAGAAAGGCTGAGTATTGATGATGTTTTTAAAGAAGAATTTAAGACTTCTTCAAGTTCCGGAAGAATCGTATAAATTTAAAATCGTAGCCATTATTGATTTAAATTAAATTTTGATTTCAGACTCCACTCGCTATGCACATTGAAAAGGAATACAATACTTCCTGGAAAAGCTTGTTTTCAGTTGAGTTAGGGGCCTTAACAAAGGATTCAGGGATCTCCGTTCCGTATGTATCCGATTCTTCCGGATACATTCGGTCACTGTCGGATATTAATATACGACGTAATCGTGAAGTCCAGTGCCGATTCTTCATTCTGGAGTGACACTTTTTTAATGTAATCCAGATTGCTATTATCGATTTTTAATTTTGTTTCTGCAACTATTGGGGCGTATAAAAGCCTTTTCTTTTATAAGTGGCAAATTATTGATTTTGAGAAAACAAAAACCTATTATAATAGTAATAATATTAAACTATTATTATATTATAATATAAATATATTAAGATATATTTATGGTATTAAAAAAATTAACGTATGGAATAATTATTAAAATATTATTTATGTGGAGAACATGGATCATAAAAAAATAATGAAAAATATATTAAGAATTATATAATAATATATCAAATTTTTAGTGAATATGGACTTTATTTATAACTAGAAATCTATATGAAATAATTAATATTTTTAAACAAATTAATATAAAAATAATTATTATACAATATATAAAATATAATGTCATGTTCAATGAAAGGGTATTGTAATAAATTTAACCTGAAAATTCCTTCAGTTAAGAAATAACTCATTACCTCCGTTAAAGGAAGAAATTATTTCTGTATACGAGATAAAAATTTTCTATTTTTAAATATCTTTTTTCACATGCAAATACGTATTCAGCACAGTGAGAAAAATTTACATAGATACGAATTTCGAAACATGATGAACTGTGTGTGTTAATTGCTCTTTAAAAAAAGATTTGTGAAAAATCTTAAAACATCTTTATATCAATAAAATGATTTTATAACTATAAATATTTAATAATTTTTATCGCAATCCTAAAAAAGTTTCTAAATTTAAGTAATTTTTTGTAAATCACATAAACTCCTTTGCTATAAACTATTTACCTATTTTTTTATTTCTTTTCTCCTATAGTTTGTAGTTTATTATTTCAATTTCAGTGCAGCATATTCTTTTTCTTTTTCATTTATAAATTTTTTTTTAGTTTATTATTGTCTGCCGAATAAATTTGTTTCTATAGTTGAAAACTGTAAAACGACACAAGTACAGAGGATCTTTTAGAAAAAAAGTTTACTTGTCATCAAGGCACTTAAAAAACTTCATTAGATAACAAATTATATTTTCTGACTTTGCGAATTGTATAAATACACGAAAAATGCAGCAGCCGCACTGTAATGAAGGTGTATATTTATTGATTAACGGTGAAGGCCAGTGGTCTACTGCTCTAATTCTTTTATAGCCCGAATTAATATTACATAGCAATTTAAAAATGGTTTCGTCTCTAATCAATGGCTAAAAAATATATTAAAAACTTAAATCAGCCTATACATATCAAGTGAAGTATTTTTATCCTGAAATAAACTCATTTGTATAGGTTAAAATTGCATGATAACTGTTATTACATGTTGTAAGAGGGGTAAATATTCCTCATGTAGTTAATAGTCCTATAACATCAGGTTAAACCAATTTTGTTTACGTGAAGGCTTTTTAGTTTAGTGTTACTAACTGTCCAGAATATACAGACATCTAATACATGGCGCATGTCCAAGTGTGAGATTTAAAAATATTTTATTTGTCGTTATTGAGCTTAACGTTATTAAAAAGCACAGCTATCTATATGTTTAGTTGTACTTTTTTTAAACTTCTAGCTTAAATTTTTTTTTTGGTTTAAATATATCGTCTTCTGGAGAAAACATAGACACAAAAGGCATAAATCCGATACTGAAAATGAAAATTGTAATTTTGTGAAATTATTATCGTAGTTTTTTTTCTCAAAAATTGTTAAAACAGTAAACGAATCTACTTTCATGCAATAGATTCCATGGAAAAAAATATATCTAAACCTGAGATCCTGTTCGGTATTACTCTCAAGTAAAGTGTTGAAATTTAACGGTCAATTTCCTTAGCTTTTGTTTCTTTTTACTTTCACTTACCTATATATGAAATATATAGTAAGTGGAAGTATTGCGATCGTGTAAATTTTCGACTTCCGGTTTTCAACGGAAATACACGTTTTGGGGTCCCCTGAGTCAAAATAACCAAGTCCCGCGAAATGGTCTGTGTATGTGTGTGTGTGTGTGTGTGTCTGTGTGTGTGTGTGAACAGACGAGCTCAAAAACTATAAACCGTGCGAACCTGAAATTGGGTATTTAGAGTATGTATAAGCCCGCAATGTGACAGCAAAAATTTCATCAAATTTGCTCAAAGGGAGGAGGTACTTTATTTAATAACTTTTTAAGTTTTTTTCGATTTTCTCAAAAACGGCTCTAACGATTTTGATTAAACTGAGTATTTGATCTATTTATATGCCTGAAATATGACTGTAAAAATTTCATCAAAATTGATCAACCGGAGGGGGGACTTTACTTAATAAATTTTGTATCATTTTCACGTGTTTTTTTTTATTTACTCAAAAACAGTTTTAACGATTTTGATCAAACTTGGTATTTGATGTATTTATATGCCAAAGATGTGATAACCAACATTTCATCACAATTGATCAACTGGAGGGGGGACTTTACTTAATAAATTTTGTATCATTTTCACGTGTTTTTTTTATTTACTCAAAAACGGTTTTAACGATTTTGATCAAACTTGGTATTTAATGTATTTATATGCCCGAAATACGACTGTAAAAATTTCATCAAAATTGATCTAGGGAGGGGGGACTTTACTTAATAAATTTTGTATCATTTTCACGGGTTTTTTTAATTTACTCAAAAACGGCTTTAACGATTAACAAAAATAAGATATGAATGTAGAAAAATGTGTAACTTTGGGAAATGATATTTTGCAAAACACGTCAATTTCTAATCTAAGCAAGTTGGTAAGTGAAAGTTGTGTGTTGCGCGCATGCACCAGATTTTTTTTTTTTATAATTCTTTGCAGCATTTCAAACAAAATATTGGTTTGGTAAATGAGCGGTATGGATGAAATAATTTGAAATATTTATTTTTTAAATTTTATTTAAGGCATAATTTACTTTTAGGGAATAACCCAGTACAAATGAAGTTAAAATAAGTGTATCATAACTACGGACTTTCTATTCACTTTCAGAACAACAATGGAAATACAATATAAAAATATTTAAAATCAATGTTTAAAATAATTTTAAAGGATAAAAATGCAGTTAAATAATTACAATTAAAATAAGCTTTTAAAAGTTATAATAAAATATAAAAGGTAAAAATAAGCTTAAATATTAAACCTTACAATTATGTAACTAGACTTTACAGTCTTATACCTAAAAAGACCTATTACATTACTAAGGATAACTATTTTACCCAACCATACCCTTGTAATTTGATATGTTGGACATGAAATTGTATATCATTCTCATTTCATTTACATTTTGAGGTCTAAATATACCAAGCCCATAATCTCTCATAAACCCATTAATGTTCTGATATGCGAATATATTGGACTATCAAATAATATTTGGTAGAGTGTTTCTTTATCCTTATTGCACATTGAATAATTTACATTAATATAAGGCATCATAATCGCATGGAAAATCTTAAAAGGTCTAAGAGATCAAAAAAATATTTGATATAATACAAAAATTAGAAAATATTATATAAATGCAAAAATCATCACACTTCATCACTGTGATGAAGTGGTTTGCAGAGCCGACTGCTAAGCCCAGCGTCAAGGCTCCGTAGCCTGTGATATCTGCTATTTAGCCCTAGGATTTTTGAAAGGGAGTATTTATTATTTATTTATTTTCAATCCTCCCGTGCCTGATATACAATACGCGTGTTAGCAACAGTTGGATGTTACCTTATCCTGGATAGCAACAAACCGCTGCTACGTAACATGTTTAACATGCTATATAAATAACAATAACATGTTTTATGAGCTGTTTTATGGCAATAAAAGTCCTTGGTGATGCCGTCCTTCGGAGCGGACTTGAAACGGCGGTCTGTCCGAATTCGGGTACTCGTTAAACATCCCTCCCGAATCAATGAGTTCGCCTTAACATCAAGGAACCTATAAATCGGGATTGTTGTTTTTTACTATGGTTTGCTAAATGTTTTGTAGATTTATTTATTTATTGAACGTTAGTATTTCGAGACACTTCTGATTTCCTCTGGTTCGATCGATGTTAGTAAAATTTTATATTTCATATCATCACTTTATGGATTGAATCGAGGTTATGGACATCACAAACTCTTCAGGCTTCTTTGAGATTTTCGTACCGTCCTCCTAATATCCCGTACCTTACCCCTGTTGGCGGGGGGACAGATTCTCTCCTCCGGAAGACGGCAGCGACCGAAAGGGATGCCGGGGAGTCGATTTGGTGGGGGCGTTTAGACCCTCAGTCTGGCGGCGTCCTCAGCGGGCTCCTGGTGAGTGTAATCAGCCTTGGCCCCTCTCTAGCATAGTATTATTATTTTAGCGTTGTCAATTTCGACTGATGTCTATTTCGAATCTACATGTCTTCCATGTTAAGGTTAAAGAATGAATGAGCGTGGCAAAAAAAAAGATCAGGACCATTCGAGAAAAAAAAATGTATGCATGAAGACTGTTACAAAAAGTGTTGCCCTAAAGTTAAATGTTAAAAATAGAAAAAAAAATCAGAGATGAGAAATCAATAAATAGGTAAGATATTTATATCAATGACACTGCTTACATCTTTCGGATTTTATTTATTTTTTATTCTATATATTTCGTGTTATATTTAACCATACCTCAGTGGTAGGAAGAACCTTAAGTACATCATTTCAAAATATATGCGCATATCAATTTAACTTTTACTTAAAATTAATTAAAGTTTACCATAAATCTTACTAATATAACAATTTTAATGATATGAAATTATTTCAGATTAAAGCAAAAAAATGAATATATTACAAACGTATTTCTTTTACTAATTTAAATGCGGTTTTTCGCCTATTCGGCTCAATTTGTCGACATCCCATTTATAAAAACAACTGTCAACCAATAAAAAAATACTATGCGTTGATAGTTAATGTTACGGGGTTTTAAAAATAATAATAAAACATGTTTACCTAACACAAATACGCTTAAAGAACTCATTTCATGCAAGTTGTTATTAAATTTATTTTTATTTTAATAATAAATCCTCTTTTCGATCTTTTCAGTATACCATGATTCAACTTAGCTTTCTTGATTAACTTCTCTTCATCTTCTGTTCTTGTGGCACTTTTCTTTCTTAACTTGATTAATAACAACGCCGCACATTGGTTGAAAATCGACGATTTTCGGAAAAAAACCTTGTCAAACTTGATCTGTAAGTCCCAAAAAAAGAAAGTTGATATTAGCATAACCACGATTGAATTTCCTATAAAACGTTTAGGTTGGAGCCCCGCTTAACCGGCTATTCCGGTTAATCGGTGGTGTAAGGAAAATAGAAAAAAAAATTATACACCAATTTCTGACACGAGATCGGCTAATTTAAACACTTTTGCTGTTTCATGATAATAATTTCATTGATAGTACTTGCAATATAATTTTATTTCATAAAAACTTCCAGGTTAGGTAAAAAAAAAAATATATACGTAGGAGCTATCAATTATTTTTTTCGTTATTATAATTATATTATAATTTTTAACTGTTAAAAGTATTATCATATTAAAATATAAGATTGGGCTTATCCGGCTTTAATAACTACCACTCTGTGAAAATTCAGTTCCGTAATTCATAATAACAGTTTAACTTTAATACCAATTTTTCAAAAGCAAATGAATTCACAAAATATCTAGACCTAGTTTTTGGAACTAAATCTGTACAGTGTACGTTCTGTACTATACGACACACTCACCGAAATACACGACGACTTGACAACTCCACTACCTCTATCTAATGATCCACCTTCCGTGTTTCACCCTCAAAAAAATCGACAAAGCAATCAAGATTTCCGAACAGAAAACCACCGATCTATGATCTTATTACTCCCTTTATACTTCGTCACCTACCTCTAAAAGCTGTTTTGTTTCTTTAAAAAATCTATAAATCTATCTTACACACAACCTATTATCCTCTTTTTTGGAAACTCTCCACATTCAAACTGATTCTAAACCCCGTAGTACCGAGTCATGAGTTTGATTCTGTGCAAGCCATTCTTCATTATTTTTATGAATCTTTTTTTATTTCTATAATCTTCCTGACACTACACTTTTTGTTAAAACGTTAAAGTTGAAAAAGCTTTCATGAGATATTAGTTTATTTCCACCAAGTTATCCGAGGTCATGTTAATAAACTTATTAATAATTTCCAAACACATACTAAAATCACGATAGGTGGTAAAGTGGATTAATCTCGACCTAATAACGATTCAGACTGACTTTATAAATGATGCTACAGACCCGGTAAGTAAGGCAGGATATTTTACTTAACGAATAGTTATAACTAAAGCTCGGAATTCCGTGCAGTAAAAATTTGAAAACGTGCAATAAAAACTTAAAAACGTGCAAAACCGTGCAATAAAAACTTTAAAACGTGCAAAAACATGCAAAAAAAATTATTGCTTGAAAATCATGAATTAAATTATTTATGTGAACAATATATAGCTAATTTTGAAACAAATAAGTAGTGGAGAGTAAATAAAAGTAAAATATTTTATTTTTAAAATATTAGTTTTAATATAGATTTTTGTTAAATAATGATTTTTTCATTAGTAAAGAAAAATTAGTGGAATACATTAGAAATGTAACTACACTTCATTATTTTTTTAATCAAAGTTTCTAGCTAACTACATTTCTAAATTTTTTCTGTTAAACAGTGCCTCCTCTCACTTAAACTTTCTTTCAATTTAGAAAAATATATCTCAGCTTCTACAATCGTTAAAGCGACTCAGCAACTAGAGATCTCATTCAATTCAATAGTGACTGAATTTCCGTTCAGGCAATTATTACAATTTTTTAATAGTTTGTATTCAGGATTTTTTAATGAAAATTTTCGAAATTTTTCGTAAATAATAATTACTTTTTCGCTCTTGATTTTTTTCAATGATTTTCCAACGCCCTTAACTATTTTTATTTGGTCATATAGAGAAAGATTTTTCTCCTCTAGTTCTGTAAGAGCAACCGGCAAAGCTGCTAAATTCGATCTAATAAATGCCAAATTAGATTGAATGGTTGGATTCATCAAAATGGTTTTTAATTTGATAATTGATTGCACATTTTCTTGCAATTCTATATTTGAAAAATTTTCCGTTAAAAAAAAAAAAAAATATATCAGAATATAAAATATTTATTTGAAATAGTAACAAGATTTGGAATAAAGAGTAAAACACTTGCATGTGAGCTGTAATTATATTGGAAATAGGGAGATCTTATAAAGGAAAGATGCTACTCAAATTATGGAATCACTAGATGCAATATCCGGTGCGTAGGCTTATTTTTAAATCCCTCTGATGACACGCACTACCCCTGGTACCGTTTTATAGTTAAAAATAATTAGGTACTTACTTGTGCTGCAGTGGGCATCAATTTGTGATTTCCTCTCACATCTAATATTTTTATCACAAGATTTGCAAAACACTACACTAACATCCCTTTTGAATCATGATATTTTTCAATCCATCCCGCAATTTTTGAAGACACCTCCAATTTTTGGCATTTTAAGTAACAATATATCCGACAGAAGCTAGACTGATAGTGAAAGAACGATAAGAATTAAGAAACAAAATGTAAACATCCAGGAACTACTGAGCCCTTTGTTCTTGGAAATTAGAGGTTTGTGTTTGTTTACATCTCCCAAGTTCCCTTTATATTTTTCCTATGTTTCCTTTCTGTTATTTTTTTATTCCTATTCCTAATTCCCATTTATAATTCCACCAATTTTTTGATGTGTATTTAAGAAAATTTAAATTTGTATTAATTTATTTTCTTCAAAATATCAAATGATGCATTTTCTTGCAATAAAATTTCAAAACGTGCAATTTCGTGCAGTAACCCCCAAACGTGCAATTTCGTGCAGTAAACCCCAAAACGTGCAATTTCGTGCAGTATAAAACTTCATTAAAACATCCCATTAGGCTTGATTCGGATAAGTAACTTGAATTCGCTTTATTCTGACTTACCAATAAAAAGATGCAATTGCACGGGAATCCGAGCTCTAGTTATAACCTAATTCGAAACACAAGCCCCATAGCGAATAACCTGCATGAAATAGTTTAGGTATTTCAATACAAAAAAAATCCCACATGTACAGACGCAGGTGGACGCTAGAATATGTTTTGATATTTCCTTGAATGTATCTTCTTAAAAAAATGGATTTTAAAACTGCGCTCGGCTGCGCTTGAAAAATATGGATTACCAAAAAAAATGTTTGCCTTAATTTTATTGCATTTATTCGGGATTTTATTTCTGGGTTAAAACATAGACCAAATAGCATCATTTTTATGCTAGTGTAATATGTGAGATCGCTTTTCATGATTATGAAGGAAAATCGCTCTAAAAAACAAAAATGCGAGTTGTAAAAATTATTATAGTGTTGTAAATTTTCTGTTGAAAAATAAACTTTTCCAATGATCGATTTTCAAAGGGTCCTAACAAGTTTAAAAATCAGAATATCTCCGAATAAATTGATGTAATGTGTCAGGTAACTATTCTATTAATTAATAATGAAAAGAAAAAGAATATTCCAATACCTTCAAAAAATAGGTTTTTTCCGCCTTTCAACCACTGTGCGACGTTAAGTCAAACACATTAGAGTGTCAGAATTCACTTATTTTGGCGATTTTTTCCATTTTACCCATTTAACATTTTTAAGGTGCCATTCATAAATTGTATCATCGAGGCAATATCATTTAAGATTTTTCATTATTTAAATCATAAATTTTTTTGTCTTAAATATCATTCACGTGATTCGTATATAATTTATTATTTTGAAACTTTGTGAAAAATTAATATAATTTACAAGTGGATAATGATAATCATACGAGATAATGTCTTTAACGCAAATTTAAAAAATCCTAATTTTCTTTTAATGTAAACATAACCCTTATTTCCGTCACATGGACTTTTCATATGCACACCCCTAGCTTTTTATAAAGATCTTCATTCAGAGGTAGAATTGTTTTTTACTGTCCTATATGCTTTAATGTAATTTCCTACTGCTCTAAATTTAATCCTGTTCGATGCAGCGAACACGCAACGAATTTGAACTAACTAAATATTAATCTAACACTTACAAACTTTACTCAATTTTTTAAATTTTGTATTAACATGACTTAAAAAAAAAAAAACTATTTCAAATACATTATGAATATTTTTTTAATTGCACATACAGCGCATAATTGTAATTGGAGATGTATTATGAAAAATATGATTCATTTCATTGCAGTTATTTAGTGTGCTATAAGCAAAAATGCAGTTTTTCAATACTAGTTTCATTATTACGAATGGAATTCTAATGATTATACAAAAATAATATAAATAAATTTTAATAGTTCGAATAATTATTGTGTAGAAATATTTCAAAATTACTTACCATCTTATCGTTTATAAATTCGATTGTTTAGATTCCAAAACATTCTGGGTTGTGTTCAGTTTATTAAACCAAATTTTTATAGTGTTAGATACTTATCAAAATTAATAAAAGAAAAAAAAATATTAACTTTCAAATAAAACAATTGGATCAGCTGAATAATAATAAAGTACACCAACCTTAGCTATAAATAAATACAAATACTTTTATATTACTTAACATAATTTAAATTAATAATTTATGAGTCTTATTCAGCAATGTATCAGTTCCCTGTATCCACATATATGTCATAGTTACATATTGCATAACGGAAATTCGTTTTAAAAAGAGCCTTACGATCACAAAGTGTCCTTGGGTTGGTTGGTAAAGATGTGACGAATTGTACCTTGTAGGCCAAATTTTCTAGACCACAGGAACAATCAATGCACTATGAATTGTTATTCGTAATACAGGCCATGAACTATTTACTGACTGAGTTACGGATTAAAAATAGGATCACAAATATATTTCCTTTGATATTATATCACCTTCCGTTGTTTAACTTGTTTACAAAGAGATATAGGTCCGATGTTTTAGCTGTAAGTATGTATGGTTACTTCAATAAATACAATTTTCATTATTATATTACTAGATTACAGATTTCATTTTTTGTAGTTAAAAAAGTATAATGCATTTGACTTATGTCAAATGTAAATTGCTAAAAAGGAAACTCAGAATATTGGTGAAGAGAACTAAAACTCCCTTCCCATTTCCATTGGCTGCGTGATTAACTACATGTCCAGATCAATGACAGGGGATTAGGTTTGATGAATAATAGTAAATAGTAGGAGAATAAAAGCCTAGCTTAATGTGGTGTTGTTTAGAAATTATTTCACTGGCTTAAACAAAATTATTTACCTCAAAACTTTCCTCCATCATCAACATCAAAGAAGCCGTTTTTTAAATATTAGTCTATCAGGGAAATTAAGGGAGTTTTTTTTTTTTGCAAATATGGAATAAGGAGTTACTGAAGTTGGGCGGGTCTGCTAGTTATTCGGTAAAAATACCCTAAGGACTTCAGTTCGTTCCTTTTCTATTATCAACAATGAACCATCCGAACTGAAAAGAGTCCTCACACAATATAACGGTTGCTGAGACCCAGAGCCTTTCTCTTACGGAACAGACTGGGACAGGAGCGGCACCAACTCACCAATCCTCCCAACAGCGTGTCGAAGCAGCTCGTCTTGCCTTCCCAGCGATGGGTGTAGGGTCTATGTAACCTTGCGCTACGAAGGGTAGGAATAGAAAGCGAAGATATTATACTATATATAGGAGGCTCTTAAAGGGCAATTTCATCCTTCATCGAGCACCCTAAGAAGATATGTCCCTCCTAGTCGAGGCGTCTTCATCGTAACCTGGTGACTTCCTAGTGACGTTCAGGAATCAGGCTTATCTAATCCGCTCATGACAATTATACAACGTGAATCCCATAGCAATACTGATCATGAAGTGCATTTGTTTCTCATTTCTTTCTACGTTAAATTACAAATATATCGATAAATCTTACTTCTAAATGGGTTTTGTTTTTTAATATTTATAGTTTTATATTATATTTTTATGAAATATATATTCTGCTCTTATTGACATTCTCGGCTTAAAAAAAAACAACAACATGTAATGGTATCTTTATTGCAGTATTTGGATTTTAGGTTGTTAGGATAGTTGGATGTTTCAGTTGAGTACAAAACCAAGTTTTCCCCATAAGTTCAAATAGATCCTATTTAAGTCATGTAAATGAGTCTTTATTACATGTTGGGAGCTTAGAGGTTGCGTCAAGTAAGTCATGAAGTTGAGTTTAGTTTATCTATCAACTAGAATCGTCTGCTTTGTATGTTCTCCTTTTCAAACTATTTTATCCCTTTTATATTAAACCTTGTGTTCTGTTTTTATAATTAGGGAATTAATAATAATTAGGTTATTGAAAATTCTTTAAAATATGAAATGTTTTCATCAATAGGACTTTGCTTGATTTGGTGCAGCAACTAATTTAGTCGTCCTCAGTCCAATCTGCATCTACATATACACTTCGTCGGTAAACCGTTTGTCTGTCGGTATTGGAGGCTATCAAAATATGTCACTTGTTTCCTCCGTGTAATCTAATCGCCTGCAGAGGTGGGTATGATGTGAGTCAACCTATGTAAAACACAATTATATGTAAATATGATGGATTCGTCTTCATGTCTGGATTCGTATTTTCCTCCGCTTCTCATAATTAATCTTGTAATAAAAACAATGTTCGAGGGGTCACCTGTGGTGTAGTTAGTATAGAATAGTAGTTAGAATAGAAACTTACTATACTAAAGGTCGTAGGTTCGCGTCTCGAGGTGGCCCTAGGATTTTTTAATGGGAGTAAAAAATCCTTGTCTATGCCGTCCCTCAGATAGGACGTAAAATGGAGGTCCAAGCCTGTTTATGTATGTTTATGAGTCGGTAAGATCCCTGTCTTAATTATAGGCGCCCTGTCTTAATATTAATTATGATAGGCGAAATTTAGGACTCCCATAGAAGCATCGTCCGATTAGCCTTAGTGGCATAAAGTGACGTTAAAACAAACAAACAATGTTCGATTGCGATAAATTTTTAGTATAATAATAATAATCTTTATTTTACATTGTATAAAAAATTATACATTAACTTTATATTCTTTTTTTGTTATCTACAAATTTACATCAATATTTCAGTTCGATTGTTTCTTCCACAGTTGTTGCCACACTAAGTAATGTACCCTCCCATCCGTTTCCACTCCTTCCTGTCCAGCTATACTCACTTCCAGGCTGCCCCTCCGCAGCACTTCCTCATCTTGTCCGGATCAGTCGGTTGGCGTCCACTCTTACTAGCGTTCTCTAAATATAAAATAATTAATATTAAATTTTTCATTTTCATTATTAATAAAAAAAATTATAATTCAATAAATTATCTCGTCTTGCAGTTCCGATAAAGTATCGCTCCATTCCTCTGTATATGGCCCTCGCCCACTTGTCTATAACCCATAATAACAGAGTTCAGAGCTCGGTATATTTTAGTAAGATTATTAATTTTTGTCTCCCCTCCTAAAAATATTATACCAAACCAGTTTCAGGATTTTTTTATCTATTTTAGTGGTCTACGTCTTTGGAATCCTAGGAGTATTCCTGACAGATGAGCTAATCTGGCGGGATTGTACTCCCTCTATAAATACCATTACTGAATATATGTGTTGGTAATATACAGCTTGTTTTAGAACTAACGAACAATAACTTTAAATTAAAGCAATGTGTTTGCTATTGAGATAACGTCAATGAGTGACCATATATAATGGTATATGAGGTTTACGATCTGTTTATGTGTTGATTTGTACTAACGATATTTATAGGACACAAATCATTTTTAACTATCAGCTGTCACACATTACAAAAAACCATAAAGATAATAGATCAGTTGCTTTATTTTATTTATTCAGAGTATGTAATTACATGTTGTTTAACATGTATACACATGTTTCATCGATTTCCCAGAGAGAAAAAAAAAAACAAGGTGTAAAATGGGCATAATTACAGACCTCTGCTGCAGAGAACTATTTTTATCTCTCTGAAACATACAGTAAAACACACACACATACACACACACACACACACACACACACACACACACACACACACACACACACACACACACACACACACACACACACATTCAGTTGTATATATCCTGTATCCAATGCCACTCTGGTTTCTTAGCACTTTGTAAAAACCTGGGTCTTTCACTTTTCATTGCACAAGGTTTCTGTTTCGTGAATTTCGTTGTTGTTAGTGTGCTGAAGTAACTAGGAATACACCGATTTTACTTCATGTGTTTGGATTTCAAATGAGAACATATTTTTTCTATTAAATTTGGAATAATTAAAATATTTATTTGATGTATTATTTTCAATACTATACATTAAATTCGACTATGGTAATTAGTAGTTAACTTTAATGAATTGTGCACCAGCAGGATCCCCTAGGATCCTAAATAGCTGAAACTTTTAATTTGTATTCCTTCTATTTATTCAAGTAGTAGTTTCAAGTTTCAAGTAGTTCCCCGATTATTGTTATTATAATGATGAGATATTCAACAAATCGATCGGAAATTAAATGATATTAAATTTTAAAAAATAAAAAAGTAATTTCAACATGGTCACAAAGAAATTTTGCAAAAAGATTATCTCTTACAGATAAAGTTTTGTTTAAAAATATTGATGTTTAAAGGAGTTATAGTTTCTGATGATTGCTTAGGTCAACTATACCATTTTTGTCGCATTTCTGAATTATTGAGAAAAAAAATGTCACAATGCCATTTAAAATTTATACATTTATTTAAATTTAAAAAAATATTTTCCGATAAGTGTAAAAGGTGAACTTAATCGATAAGTGATCCCATTTAACTCTGGAAATAGATGTAGAAAGGAAATGATAATAAATCAACTGTGGTATAATTTTTCGCCTCCAAGTTTATAATAATCGATTTATAATTTTTAATGACAAATCGAAATTTTTAATCTTATCTAAAGAAAAATTCTCTTCATGAGCCGTATGGGCACGAGCGTGTTTAGTATTTAATGTTTATTGGCTCGCAACTATGGACGGCAAATAATCGGCGATACGAATCCTATTTCTCAAACAAGACTATGATATAAATTGTATTTCGGCGATAAATAGCACGGTATTAAGGTACGAGGTGTGTGCAATCCGGTGTATTTTTTCGTCATTTTTAATAATGACATAGAAGTTAATAACTTTCAAGCAATATATTGGTAATAAAAATATATAAGTAATATATTTTGCTAATTTGGGTATACAATTTTTAAAAATAAAAGTTATCACACACGTTTGGTTCGGTAGAAGCGTATTTTATATAACATTAATTACTAGAAGAAGAAAAAATTCGTTTCTGTATTTATATATAAACAAATACATATTAAAATAAGTAAACGATTTCTGAAAGATCACATCACGACTGCAGAAAAAAAAACATATAGAAAGTGAGAGAAATTAGACTGGCTTGCGCATTTCTTTCCCCTGATGTCATTACTTACCGGACTAATAAATAATTTTCATTTAACTAAACATTTTCGCTTCAAGCCTTTATAATGGTTTAATTAAAAATTAATATTTATAGTTTAAATAAGACTCTAAACATATAATATTCCCGACAATAATGTAATATAAATATCTTAAGAGGGAACTTTAACTAACTTGTGTACTAAGTGTATTCAATTAAAAAGTAAATTATTCAATCTCTATCTGTTTAATCTAGTTCTAAAAAGGAATTTTAATTTAGTTTCATATCATTATAGTTCCAAAAATAAGATATTTGATCTTTCTGTTGCAAACATACCCTTTTCGAGTAATATTTTTTATTAATCACATATCAATTACTAGCATTCCCTGTCGCGGCTTCGCCCGCGAGCCTTTAAAATCACTTCTGTGATCATTCTTGGTATTGATTCAATATAATATGTTAACTGATGTTAAGGAGATTTAGTAGAATCGGAACTTCCGGGAGGTGGAATGTTGGAGGGGAAAGCTGCCGTCTCGGTAGAAGAGAAGGAGGCGCGCAATGGAGAGTTCACTAAAACAGCCGAAACAAAAAATTGCTTACTCCTCATGAAAGCTTCATTTCATTTAGAGCTTTCGAGTTAAACTTGTCGTATCAAGATCTTTAAAATGAGTCCAAATTAGATATTTTTTCTCGAAGCGCAAAAATAGGTGTCCATTAGAGTTAAACGACAATTTCGCCAGACAATTTATTAAGGGTCACATTTTTGAAATTCCTTTCTTAGTGGTTACCTACATCGCGCTTAAAATCTAAATTCCGAACTGTTTTTAGCTGATTTTAATTGGTCTTTCCGTGTTGCATTGCTGTTCCTGACATGTCGGCTTTTAACTTGCTTCTTCTCCAAATGAAGAAAGTTGCAGTAGTAGAGCTTCACACACGTCAAAACGGCCATTACATAGTGTACCAGTAAAACGTAGTCTTTTCGTGGGAATAGAATTATTGCCAAATACCGAATAAAGCTCATCATTGCGATATACTTCAAAAACGTAAGGAAACAATTCCCCAGCTGCCATTAGTTCCACAAATCCGGCATGGGTTGAATGCTGAGACATATGAGTGTAATAACTACTGAAATCAGAATAATTGTTACCGTAATCATTTTGAGTAAACGCAGAAAATTTGTCCCAATTTGGATGACATGTTGTACTACAATTTGCCGAAAAGGACAACATTTTTCATGAGAATTCTCGATAGTATATGATAGAGATCGAAATAAACACGCACCATTCCCAATCATGGGAATCACAGTGGGCATAATTTTATTACCACTAATATTTAAATAATCAGTAGCCATATTTTATGTAAATGTCTATTTTAATAATATTGTAACATTAAATCGAGATTCAAATAAAAAACATATGGTTTAATATCTCAACAATAGATTTCCGTTATAGTTAAACGACAATTTCGCCATTTAAGCCCCTTAGGGGTTACATTTTTGAAATTCCTTTCTTAGTGGTTACCTACATCGCGTTTAAAATCTAAATTCCAAACTTCAAGTTTCTATCATTAGTAGTTTTTGCTCTGCGTTGATTCTGTCAGTCAGGACAAAGCCTCTTATATATATAGAGATTATCAACCAATTATATTCATATGCTACGTAATTAATATGCAAAAGCATTTTAATCAATTTATAGTTTGATCAACTTGAAATAATGACCGTCATAAATCTACAAGATGGATTAGTTTCATGAATTTCGTTAAAGGCGTAATGAATATAATTTAAAATATTTTTAGGTTTTATTCGATATCTTATACCATGACAGATTTATTTAATTAAAGTAATTATTTTATCCATGTGTTTTTTTTTTTATGTCTATATTATAATAAATTTTATAGGAAATATAACATTCTATAATTTCTTCATGAGTTCGTGCATTAAAAAAAACAAAAAACAACTGAATGAATATAAGGTGCTACATATCTTTTTTATCGTTAATAATTGTGAAAAATTTTACTGGTCAATATTCAAATATAGAGTTCAAGGGAGAAAAATAATTTTTCCTTTGAATATAAATAACTTTTTCTTGGCTTCCTTTAAGATAAAACAATAATTAACGAAGTATAACAATACCTTGTTGATCACTAATATTATCATAATTGCTCCTATTTTTATATTCATTCGTTTATGCCAATTTTTTAAAATACCACTAAACAAATATTATGAATTAAAAAAAAATCTTATTTTATAATATAATGCGTGTATATTAAAAATAAAAATATGTACTACTGAAACTAACCATATTTTCTCATTTACATAATAACTTAATTAATGAAAACTTCGACGAATATGGAAGATATTTTCTTTTCATGTTTCTCATATTTTTAATTGGTATTAGTATGAAAATGTTGATACGAATATATCTGTACCGCGGAGGTCAACACAGCATGTCCATTTTTTGCTCAATTAAATTTGTCTCTTTGGATTTAAATACCATGATAAATACTTAATTATTTCGTTACTTACAGAGACAGCGTAATGAACGTTTTTCAGTCTGTCGAATTGTCGCACGTTGATAACAATATTAATATATTTATCATGATATTTAAACTTATTGAGGAATATTTAATTCAATAAAAAATAGATACGGTGTTGTTTACGTATGTAGTTCAGATATAATGGTATAATAAACAAAATAAAAAGATGCTATCATAGA
Organism: Aelia acuminata; assembly: GCA_911387785.2. Classification (NCBI taxonomy): domain Eukaryota; kingdom Metazoa; phylum Arthropoda; class Insecta; order Hemiptera; family Pentatomidae; genus Aelia; species Aelia acuminata. The sequence goes on from OU426982.1 coordinate 53,634,635, forward strand.
ACTTCATAATAATAAAAATTAAGTAATTATCTAGTTTGAAGGTAATTATATTATTAATATTCTATTGATTAAATAATTAAGAATATAATAATACAGATTATAGATGATAGGCAGTCATGTCTGACAAGGCAACAAAGTGAACAGTGTTTTCATAGACAGAGTGCTCGATAAACATCTCTCAGGGCCCTCTCTATAACGGCGTTCTCCCTGATATTTATTTTCTTTATTAATAATATTTTAATGCTCTCTTTATGAATTTGTCTATACTACTTTATGAATTGTGTCAAAAGTAGATTTTGTGATAAAGTCGATTGTTTTGGGATTAACGGAAGTACGGCAATCTCCATTCTGCAGTTTAGGTAATAAAAATAATATACCTCTTTAATATAGGCGGATGGCTATTACAAATCTATACTTATTGTGAGCATTGATCAATATATAGATCTATAACGATCCCAGCAAAAAAGAAAGATCTTGGTTTTATTTTATTTCAATTATATTTTTCTTATTTTTTTTTTCTTTCTTGATAGAGTTGAATAAGGTTAAACAATAAAAGCTAATAATAATATTTTAATGGTCTTCCCGACTTTATAAGTATTCTACTTCTTTAAGAGTATTAATATATTCCTTGATAAAGCCGACTGTTTTAGGATAACCGGAAGTATATTAATCTCCGTTCTCCTTGATACTTCCATTTCTTAGAAGTTGATAACTTAAATATACAATCATACTACCTAATATAAAATATAAAATTTATATTTTATTTATAGTAGCTAATAAGGTACTATAAAATCTTAATCTATGCTTAAACATTAAAAATAAACACCTATAATCCCTTATCAAATGACCCACGCGAAGAAAAACAGTGAAAATAGAACGCAAAGAGGTGTTTCATAAGAGATAAGCTCTACAACGTAAGAGCATATTTATGGTTATAGTACGGATAATAAAGTTTTTCTTTAGGTTTTTGTTTTGAAATACGTAATTTTATTTCGTATTAATAGAAATTCTCGAAAATGAATTCCTTTTTAGGTCTGTTTTCATATATATTTTTGAATACTCTTCGGTTGTGATAATCTGTTTTTAAAAAATCATGTGGTGGAAACTAGGTATAATCAACATTTTATTTTATAATTGGTATTCATATATTTAATTTGCGACTGTCAAGAAACATTCGAAAGTCAACTAATGACTTGAATTGAAGGGGTCGGGGCAAAACAGTGCCAAGCAACATTTTTAAGAAAAATAAACTGTAGCTAAATTCTGCTGTATATTATGTGGTACTATATGTCTATGATGGAAATACCACCTGAAATATGACTATAGAGGACTCTATATTCATATTTAGGTGGCATTTCCATCATAGATATATAGTACTACATAATATACAACAGAATGCAGCTACAGTTTATTTTCGTTTAAAATGTTGCTTGGCACTGTTTTGCCCCGACCCCTTCAATTATATTAATTAGATTTAATTACAAGAATTTCTTAATATTTTTTTATTAATAAATCTTTAATTCTTATAATGCAAATATAGGCGCTAATTTGAAATACGAAGAAAAAACCTTTCATAAAAAAATTAAATTTAAATATTTCGATTGTAGTAGTCACTTATACTTACCTAAGTGTAGGCATGATATGAGCTTGTGAGAACCACCACTGTAATCACTTCAATGACTGTGAAAGTTGAGTTGTAATGTTTTTCTGAGTACTTTTAGTGCATTATGCTTTCGTAATACTTGAGTAATAACATAAGGTTTTTTTGTTTTACAAACCTATCTATTCTTAATATAATTGACGTTTGAAAACAATTTTACTTAATAAATAAGTTAGATGACGGCGTATTCCAAGATTTTCATACACATTATATCAGATTAATTTATTCCTTTTTTGTAAACCTGTTTTTCACACCAGAGTAGCTGTTACTGGAATAATGAAGAAAAATGAACAACCTCATATGAAGGTTTGTTTGAGAAATTGTTTAGCTTTTTTTTATGCCCCCATTCAGAAAAAAAATATATGAAATAAAAAAAAAATTACCTAAATGTAATTTGACTCGTTGTTTTCTTGAAGTATAGTAATTAGTTTATATACACACATATATTCATAAACTAAAATTAAAAAATATAAAGTGGAGAGTGGCGGAGGGACAAACCCCGGTATATTGAACCTGTAATAAACCAGGATCTCATCGAGAGAGCAATTTAATTTTATGGTGACAGTAGAGTATTTATGAGCGCAATTATAAGACAGGAGTTGGGCCAAATTTATACTGTCTGGCATTAACGGTAGCTGAACTGCTGAGGGTATATAGTATATATAACATGATGAAGGCTATTATATTTTACTTATTATAAAACAGGAACAAAAATTAGAAACTTCTATAACTAGCAAATGTGATAAGCGATGCTTTATTCCCTCAATGACACAAAAATATACTACAGATAGTGACATCCACTAGCGATTCAAGAAAAATATTTCTACCTACTATATTATTTACCTCATATTTAGGTGGGGGGGGGGTTCGATCCCCCTGTCCCCCGTTTCGGGCTCACCCCATGAGCCATCTTTCTATTGAAATTAATCATTTATCGCTGGTTACAGTTTTCAGCGTTTTATATTGGTATATGCTTGAATTCGTGTAAAATTTAGCTATGGTAGTCTGACTCAATAGATAACTAATGTTTTGAACCGTCCACATATTTAATAATTACAACAAAAAAAATTCTTTACATGCAACTGTCAGCTAATTAGACCATCTACAAATCGGATATCTATCGTGCGACAACATAGCATTTCAGGCATAATGAAATAAAGTCCCTCATCCAAGTTCTACTGTCTCCTAATGTGATGGCCATCTCATTTATCAGTACGTTGTAGTGTCTGTGTAATTTATTGAGGCAACTTGTACTAAATTTATAAAGTATTCTAAATAAGCTCATACAATTAAATATTATAATAAATTACAAATAATAATAATAGTGTAATTTGTGAACAGTAGATAATCAATATATATTATAAAGCAAAGTGTACAATGTGCGTGCCGATAAGGCTCAAAAACGACTCAACGTATGTTTAAGAAAGTTATGTCAGCGTGATGCTATATAACCCCTAACGGAGAAGAAGGTTTCCGTTTTTCTTTTAAGGGTGTAAAATCGAAGAAGAAAGGACTGGAATTTGAAGCCTCTCGCACCATTTAATTAGTCTACCTTAGAATGACATGCGAGTTATGAATGAAAAATTTAGTTCGAGCTGCAGACTACCAGAAAGCGCTATGGTGTGTTTCACTCAATGTTTATTGTTCATTCATTCCGTTCAGTTTGTTGTTTAAGGTTATCTATTTTATCAGCTGTTCTTATTAAATTACTAAAAAATCAAGCGAAAATAATTAGTTTCGCCTTTTTTTTTTTTCAAATAATATAATGATTTTACATATCTGCAATCAATTAGAAAACCGATTGGATACCTTACAAAATAAATTTTCTCATGAGAAGGTTAATTGATTAACACATTACATTTAATCAATATATAACATATACTTAAGTAAATGCATGCAATACATAAGTATTTAATGCAATATGAGTGAATATTTTTTAGTAGTAGAGTGAGCGAATAAAAACAGACATAAAACAAAAAAGAAGAGCTCTATTGACTGATTATAAATCGAAAATAAAAAAATGTTCTTATTGTATGTAATTATAAAAAATGTTTTTTTTTACTATGTATGATGAGCATTCCATTTGACAAAATGACTAATTCCAATTACAACATTTTTCAGTAAGATTTTATCATCCCTCATAGTTCTGGATAAAAAGGAATATGATGAAAAAATTTTGCCCTCATGATATTTTGGTTTTTACTTTATAATAGTAGGTGCATAGTCCGGCCAAATTACGGGGAGGGGGATATCTTAAGGGAGGTTGAACTGATGAAAGGTCTTAAAAAAAAGTTTCAATGAATCTTCGGTAGATTTTAAACTTCTCGATCTAAAAGGCCCATCACAGTAGTCGACGCTTAAGTTATACTCGAAATATAGTTTTTTTAACTAATAGATTTAACTATTATCTAATAACTTATTATCTGCTGACTGCTTGGAATGCGCTTATAGGATTCAGAATCATAGAAACCATCAAAAACGATGCATGACTCGACAAAGTTGCAGCATAATTAATTGTTCATTCACCATTTTCAACCCCCTTTAAAGTATATAGGGTTCCTTATTTGGGCGAACTCTGCAGATCTCGAATCTTAATATTGATACCGTGTTAAAAGTTTCAAGAAAGTGCTAATTTATTTCTATATTTTCTTTAAATTTAAAGTTTTTCTGTTATAAAAACTACCACACAACTACCGGAGCGAAGCAGGGCACCCAAGCTAGTTATCAATAAATTAATGCAGTAGATACTATACAAGGATATTGACAAACATAAGGGTATTTATATGTTAATCAAATTTTCAGAACAATTTATTTAATTTAGATTAATGTCATTTAATTTATTTTTTAATGGATCAGATAGTCTAATAATAAATATTTCTTTCATTAGCAAACCCGAATGTTTTTAAAATACCATTTTAGTTAGTCCCTAATTCATTAACTGCCCTCAATGTTCGTACGGAAATATTAAATGCTATTGTGTTTGTGTTTTTTAATTAGTTTTTTAAATAACTCATTATTGTCTGAATTAAAACTAGATAAAGTAGGGCTCAGAAAAAAGAGTGTCTATGAATGGTTCGAGAGATACCCCAATTTAAGAATTGCTGCTTTGTACTTATGTAGGTTTCGACTATTTTTCATTTGATCACAGTAATACATAACTGCATTTATATTAGCAACATTTTATGTAAAAAAAAAATCGTATTATACCACCTTCTTCTTGAGTTTCTATTTTTTTTTTTTTTTTTTTTTTTGTCGATAAATAATTAAATTAATATAGTTTAAATTAAGCATCGCGTTGCTTGGGAATAAAGAAGAAAGGAATAAACGCTATTTTCTGAGTCTATGAATATTATAAAAAAAAAAAAAAAAAAAGAATATCTGGAAATAAACTCTTCTGACGACATATTCAAAAGGGTTATTACTGTAAAAACGTAATACACTGTAAATGGGGATAAATAAGCTTGTACATCTAACGGGTTGTTAAAAAAAAGTAACAAATGATGTGATCCGTTAAGGCGAGGTTTATATGTGCCACCTACTTGATGCAACTAGCCAAGTCAGTCAGAATATCACCACCTATTTCTTAGACTCTTGTCTAAGTATGAAGATATCATTTCACAAAAAAAAAAAATAAATAAATAATTAAAGAAAATTATTCTAGATATTTAGTTAAATACCATTCACTTATGATTTCTATATAAAATGGTTATTATTATTTTTTTTCATTTGCTTGCAACCCATATACTTTGGTTGAATCGTAGACTAGATAAAGACATTATGTTCGAAAGTCCTGAAAATTTATCATCCCAGAATGTTTTTGTTAAAAACGTTTTATGGCATTGTGATTAAAAAAGAAAAAATGAATAAATAAAAAAACATCAAGTATTAAGATACTGTGCAGTTTTGCAGTTGCGTTAAACAATTTTGTTTAAAAAAAATAAAATAAAGATATAAGTATATCTGCAATATACTATTTTTCAAATCGATTGGTTATGAAATTATTGTAATTTAGACCCTAAAAATACTTAAATAAAAAGACCATTGTGTTTAAAATTTTACCGCCAATCCCATTTTGCCATAAGAATGTAATTGGGTAGTTATTATTTTAGCTAGCAAGTTAAAAATTTTAAGAAAATAATCAGATTTTTTGTCCTAATCTAACTTGAAAAGACAGCATTTCTTCAAATCAAAAACCTGCGTTTTTAATCGGCTCGACCAAATTTCAGGAATTACAATGTTGTAAAAAAAATATTTTGGTCATCAAATTTGAAAGATATGGCCCTATTAATAATTGATTACCCTAATACTTATTTATTGTTTAACTTGAATAGAAGGTATTTTGTTAAAAAAAACTTATTTTAAAAATGGATCAAGTTGATCTTATTTTAAAGAAGAAACAAATATGCATCTATACAACATTTATTTTTTTAATCGGTTAAGTCCTTTTGAAATTGGATCAGTTTTGTCCCAGAGAATAATGTTGATACAAACGTGTTTTAGTTTTTTACAGTAGAAATATCTTTTTCTTAAATAATATTGGAATTTGAAAGTTATGGTTTGTACTGAAAATAAATTAGGATTTTGAAAGAGATTGAAGACTCTGAATATTGAAGAGATTTCTGTTTGCGGTTGCTAGCAACTTATGCGCGCAACTTTGTTTTATACTCCTCTTCAGCAGATCCAGTCTCGTGATTATAACTTATGTGATATGTACATATTATTTTTAATTATTGTTGTTGCAATGGGAAGAAGAAATGTGAAGGTTCTGATTTATGCTTTGAGGGCAGAGGTTGGCGTGACTACCCGCCATGCTAGAAGCCACTACTGCTCAATACTTCCCCCTTATACAACCCAAGCACACTCACAATATCTCTCTTTGAAAAAATCCAGTGACATTATTTTGTCATATTTATCCCAGCCACCAGTGTTCACTTTAATAATAATCGTTACACATTTTTTTTTTTGCAATTTTTAAAAAAATGTTTAAATAGAGAATAATAATTTAAGAATAAAAATAATAAAAATAAAGTATAAAAAAAGCATAAAATAAATAAAAATTAACCTTGTACATTTAATAAACTAAATTTACCAGGTAGACATTTTATTTTAGCTTCCAAAAAAAAAAAAAAAAAAGTGAAAATAATCTTGCATCAATTTGCAATTTCTTCAAGCACCATTGATGATGGATGATATTTGTAAGTTGTCGCTATTCCCGACATAGTGTAACGGCGCGCCGTTACAACACCTTGTCAGGCAATCAAGGAAGAAAATTGAAATTCTAATTGTATAGTTATTATTTTTTTTTTTTTTTTTTTTTTTTTTTTTTTTTTTTTTTTTTTTTTTACGTTTTGGAAATATTTATATTCGTCCATTGAGTTATAAGCCCAGAACCAAGTAAAAATCCTAGCCGCCTTTTGATAGTGAAAGAATATCGGAAACACAACAGTGGGGTATAAAATACTGTGAACTGGTTTTCATATCTTATCATATTTACATTGATGTAATGTAACAGCATAAGAAACAAAATCTGTTCATAGAGTGTTAATATGATGATAATGAGTGTTAATATGATGCTAATAGAATGTTAACAGAGAATCTTTACAGACATATAACATTTTTTCTAAAAGCCAAACCCATTTTTTCACAAAGATAAGTGCAGTTTTTTTAACCGACTTCGAACGAAAGAGGAGGTTACTCTATTCGATACGTATGTGTTTTTTACTTTCACTTACCTATATATGAAATATATAGTAAGTGGAAGTATTGCGATCGTGAAAAATTTCGACTTCCGGTTTTCAACGGAAATACACGTTTTGGGGTCCCCTGAGTCGAAATGACCAAGTCACGCGAAATGGTCTGTGTGTGTGTGTGTGTGTGTGTGTGTGTGTGTCTGTGTGTGTGTGTGTGTGTGTGTGTGTGTGTGTGTGAACAGACTAGCTCAAAAACTATAAACCGTGCGATCCTGAAATTGGGTATTTAGTGTGAGTATATGCCCGCGATGTGACAGCATAAATTTCATCAAAATTACTTAAAGGGAGGGGGTAATTTACTTAATAACTTTTACGGTTTTTTTCGATTTCCTCAAAAACGGCTCTAACGATTTTGATCAAACTGAGTATTTGATCTATGTATATGCCCGAGATATGACTGTAAAAATTTCATCCAAATTGATTAACCGGGGGGGGGACTTTACTTAATAAATTTTGTAACATTTTCACGTGTTTTTTTTATTTACTCAAAAAAGGCTTTAACGATTTTGATCAAACTGGGTATTTGATGTATGCATAAGCCAAAGATGTGATAGCCAACATTTCACCAAAATTGACCAACCGGAGGGGGGACTTTACTTAATAAATTTTGTATCATTTTCACGTGTTTTTTTTATTTACTCAAAAACGGCTTTAAAGATTTTGATCAAACTGGGTATTTGATGTATATATATGCCAAAGATGTGATAGCCAACATTTCATCAAAATTGATTAACCGGAGGGGGGACTTTACTTAATAAATTTTGTAACATTTTCAAGTGTTTTTTATATTTTCTCAAAGAAGGCTTTCACGATTTTGATCAAACTGGGTATTTGGTATATGCATAAGCCAAAGATGTGATAGCCAACATTTCACCAAAATTGACCAACCGGAGGGGGCACTTTACTTAATAAATTTTGTATCATTTTCACGTGTTTTTTTATTTTTTATTCAAAAACGGCTTTAACTATTTTGATCAAACTGGGTGTTTGATGTATTTATATGCCAAAGATGTGATAGCTAACATTTCATCAAAATTGGTCTAACCAAGGGGACCACAACAACGCATTAATTTCTAATCTAAGTAAGTTGGTAAGTGAAAGTTGTGTGTTGCGCGCACGCACCAGATTTTTTAATTAAATATTAAATAATGAATTGTACCATGAGACCACTTCATAACTTTAAAATGTTTGTCCCCGGGCTTTAATTTCAGTAAATCTAAAATTTACAATAAACGATACTGGGAGCCTGGTCAGTGCCCGTGTATGGATAATAACCTGTAATTTAAAAAAAAATTATTATATATTTTTTTTTTTTTGTGGCTTGCTCATATTTCCATCCTTTTACTATAAAATAATCATTAGTTAAAGCAGCGTAAACACTCTGTGGTGTTTCTGATATAGTTGTGAGTGCGTTGAAGCCAGTAACTGTGTGTTATTGGAAAAATGAATACAAAATATTTAAAAAAAAATATATTAGAGAAATAATAATACTGACTAATATTAATCAAAGTGCTTCCTATAAGTGTATAATCATTTCAGGAACATATGCACAGTTATCGAATGATAATATTGTTTAAAGATATAGAAGATTAGTAGTTATCGACTACCAGTAGGCAGTTATGTTCAGTAGCTTAGTTTCTCTGTTCGAAAATCAGTCATCGTTCGCTCAAGTAAGTATTTGTATAGTGGTGTTTGCAATCGATAATTCTGAATAAATACATATCTCAATACAACAAATATTACATACATACAATAAATATTTAAATTAGAATGTTACGTTTTTATTAAAAAAGCATGCTTGTCTAGCTATTAGGTTCAATGACAAATCACATTGGACGCTATTAAACAAAAGTTTACAATCCACATCGCACTTATATTGTGTAAAACTCATTAAATGTTAACTGCATTGATAAATCTGCAATCCCACCCCCCCCCCACTGTAGCCGTTATAATTTAGTTCATAAAGACCTAAATCAGTATTATTCCGGTTGAATATATAGGTAAAAAATTCAGTGAGGCGGTTGCTTTTGTCTTCGACTAAAGCTGAGTTATTCTATATATAACTAAAAAAAATGGAATATAATTTTTCTATTTACTGTTAAATTTACGCCTGCCAGAAATACTGACACAAATGATACGTCAATGAAATTTTCTAGTTACGCATTAAATAATGTTCAGCGTGAGGAAGAGTACCATCCAGCCAACAGCATCTCTTCCCATCTTGGGGTCAATCCTTCTTTTTACTTTCACTTACCTATATATGAAATATATAGTAAGTGGAAGTATTGCGATCGTGAAAATTTTCGACTTCCGGTTTTCAACGGAAATACACGTTTTGGGACCCCCTGAGTCGAAATAACCAAGTCCCGCGAAATGGTCTGTGTGTGTGTGAGTGTGTGTGTGTGTCTGTGTGTCTGTGTGTGAACAGACTAGCTCAAAAACTATAAGCCGTGCGATCATGAAATTGGGTATTTAGAGTAGGTATATGCCCGCGATGTGACAGCATAAATTTCATCAAAATTACTTAAAGGGAGGGGGTACTTTACTTAATAACTTTTTAGGTTTTTTTCGATTTTCTCAAAAACGGCTCTAACGATTTTGATTAAACTAAGTATTTGATCGATTTATATGCCCGAAATATGACTGTAAAAATTTCATCAAAATTGATTAACCGGAGGGGGGACTTTACTTAATAAATTTTGTATCATTTTCACGTGTTTTTTTTATTTACTCGAAAACGGTTTTAACGATTTTGATCAAACTTGGTATTTGATGTATTTATATGCCCAAGATGTGACTGTAAAAATTTCATCAAAATTGATCTACGGGAGGGGGGACTTTACTTAATAATTTTTGTATCATTTTCACGTGTTTTTTTTATTTACTCAAAAACGGTTTTAACGATTTTGATCAAACTTGGTATTTGATGTATTTATATGCCCAAGATGTGACTGTAAAAATTTCATCAAAATTGATCTACGGGAGGGGGGACTTTACTTAATAAATTTTGTACTATTTTCACATTTTTTTTTTTATTTACTCAAAAACGGGTTTAACGATTTTGATCAAACTTGGTATTTGATGTATTTATATGCCCGAGATATGACTGTAAAAATTTCATCAAAAATGATCTACGGGAGGGGGGACTTTACTTAATAAATTTTGTATCATTTTCACGTGTTTTTTTTATTTATTCAAAAACGGTTTTAACGATTTTGATCAAACTTGGTATTTAATGTATATATATGCCCAAGATGTGACTGTAAAAATTTCATCAAAATTGATCTACGGGAGGGGGGACTTTACTTAATAAATTTTGTACCATTTTCACATGTTTTTTTTATTTACTCAAAAACGGTTTTAACGATTTTGATCAAACTTGGTATTTGATGTATTTATATGCCCGAGATATGACTGTAAAAATTTCATCAAAATTGATCTACGGGAGGGGGGACTTTACTTAATAAATTTTGTATCATTTTCACGGGTTTTTTTATTTACTTAAAAACGGCTTTAACGATTAACAAAAATAAGATATGAATTTAGAAAAATCTGTGACTTTGGGAAATGATAATTAGCAAAACACGTCAATTTCTAATCTAAGTAAGTTGGTAAGTGAAAGTTGTGTGTTGCGCGCACGCACCAGATTTTTTAACTAATCGAGGAGATTCGTAGTCAAGCTTCTTTTTGGTTTGGGGTTTCATCAGGCATGATTGAATTAGTCATTTAGTACATATGTCTGTGTAAAATATCGAATTAAAAATTTATATTACTGAAAGTAAAACTTCATATATTCTTAAATATGCCCTAAGACCCAGGAAGTCTAGTTGAGGGCCATAGCCGAGTCAATCAGGTTAGACCAATGGGACAAACGCCTCCTGACCTCTTTTTCTTATTCGCTCGGTTCATTAGGGTCAGCGTAACGACTCATAAAACATCCGTAATGTTCTCTTTTAATGTTAGTTCATCGTCGAAACTGCTTTGAATGGCTGTTGTTTCCATGCGATTCCCGTCTAGGATAGATAATGCCGGGATAACTGAAAGGAACCAGGAAGAGAATTGGAAATCGGACTAGTAGATCATGAGGTGATGTTGCATCATTGAACAAAGGGAGTCCATTCTGCTTTTCTCAACGCTATAACACCATCAAATATAAGATAACTCATTATAAAAAAATCATATTAAATAAAAGATTTTAAGTATAATGATGTTCATTACTTTCACTTACCTATATATGAAATATATAGCAAGGGAAAATATTGCGATCGTGAAAAATTTCGACTTTTCAACGGAAATACACGTTTTACAGTCCCCTGAGTCGAAAAAACCAAGTGTGCGCGTGTTTGTGTGTGTGTGTGTGTGTGTGTGTGTGTGTGTGTGTGCGCGTGGGTGCGTGCGTGTGTGTGTGTGTGTGTGTGTGTGTGTGTGTGTGTGTGTGTGTGTGTGTGTGTGTGTGTGTGTGTGTGTGTGTGTGTGTGTGTGTGTGTGTGAACAGATTAGCTCAAACACTATGAGCCATACAAAACTGAAATTTGTTATTTGGTGTATTTATATGCCCAGATGTGACAGTCTAAATTTCATCAAAATTTATCAATTAGATGGGGAACTTTACTTAATAAATTTTGTCTCATGTTTGTTTGGTTTTTTTATTTACTCAAAACCAACTTTAACGATTTGGAACAAACTGGGTATTTGATGTATGTATATGCCCGCGATGTCAAACTCTAAAATCCATTGGAGGGGGCACTTTACTCAATAAATGTTGTCACATTTTCACGATAATTTTTTTAGTTACTCAAAAACGGTTTAACGATTTTGATCAAACTCGGTATTTGGTGTATTTATATGCCCGTGATGCGACAGCCGAAATTTCATCACAATTGATCCAACGGAGAGGACAATTTAGTTAATAAATGTTTTCTCATTATCACGTATTGTTTTTATTTACTCAAAAACGGCTTTAACAATTTTGATCAAATTTGTTATTTTATGTATGTATGTGCCCGCGATGCGACAGCCGAAATTTCATCAAAATTGGTCAAACGGAGAGGGCACTTTACTGAATAAATGTTTTCTCAGTTTCACGTATTTTTTTTTTATTTACCCAAAAACGGCTTTAAAGATTTTGATCAAACTGGGTATTTGTTGTATGTATATGCCCGCGATGTGACAGCCAAAATTTTATTAACCGTATTATGAAGAGACGTAAATGCACCTATCGATTCACCAAGTATTTAGGACAAACGGTATGTATTTCTATAAAGAACAAACAAACAGAATTTCATCTTTATTTATATAGATTAAGTGTATAAAAAAAAAAAGTTTTCATTTTCAAATATCTAGAAATTTTATTTTAAAAATTAATTGAGCTGCTGATTCCATTGACGAGTCCTATTTCTTAATAATTGTGATTGAAAGTGAAGTGAAGCCCCATATTTTATTCTGCGAAAAAAAAAAAAAAGAACGGATCATTTAACGTATTTCTTATAGGACTTGTTTCAAAGGTTGGCAGACATTTTAAGCAGTCTGATGCTGAATTTAGTGCTAGGTACCGATTTCATAACGCACAGAGAAAATAACCAAACAATTCCTAAGTGGTTGGCTAGGGTTCAAAGTACAGCAAGTCATTTCGTTTTTAGGTTGCATTCTCTAAAAGAATACAAAAATACATTACTAAAGAATAATAAACGCACTAATAATAAAAGATAATATAATATTACGATATTTGTTATGAGAATAAGAATTGATAAGTATTGAATAACTAATTTTAAACATTGATAATATAATTAAGATAGTTAATTATATAAATCAAATTCTACCCTCGACAGAGTAAGTATGATTTCAAATATTTATTCATCTTTATTCTTGTGTTTCCGTTGTAGGATTAGAGTACATAAGTGATTCTTTTCAGTCCTAACCATGAAAACAAACCTTTTCAAACTAAAAGCTTATCCTTTCCGTGGAATGGAACAATTAAGCCGTGATTGAAACTAGAACCTGTTAATTGTGATGTTGCTTTGGATTGTAAATACTATCGACATTAAGTATTTAATATTATTTTTCTACAAGTGATAAGAGAAAGAGGTGTAAAAACTAGATCTAGTACTGAAAACCCACTGTACTTCATTCCTATTACTTTATTAAAATTAATTGTTTTTCACTTGAGGCCTGTTAAGTTAAAACCATTATTTTGAACGTTTTAAAGAAAGCAAAAAAAATAAAAATAAAAATAAAAAATGAAAATGTGAATTTATAATAAAACTGAATGAACTGTCTGCGCAACTATGTAATGATAAACAATTTGTATGAGGACCTATTAGAGGTCTTGCTGCTCAAATTAATTTTTACTTTCACCAACATATATATAATATATATTGCAAGGGAAAATATTGCGATCGTGAAAAATTCCGACTTCCGGTTTTCAACGGAAATACACGTTTTGGGGTCCCCTGAGTCCAAATGACCAAGTCCCACGAAAAACAAAGGGCCTTTTTGTGTTCCTATAAAGTATCTTTGTATTTGTTTATCTGGAGAAATTATCTGTCTTTCGTTTCGCCTAAAAATAAGAAAGGGCTCAATATGAATATGAAAAAAATCAAGTAAACATATACAGGAGAAAAAAAGAAAGATATTTCGTCAACTCATAAAACAAGTTGAGCCTTCGCATGCGGAGTACGCCTTTAATGACAGACCATTGTTTATAATTAAAGCCGTTCAGTTCATTTAATGGAAATGATTTGTTTCATGGTAACTAAATGAAATTTTCTACAATTACACAGAAAATTATAAAATCAGACGACTTAGAGTATTATAGTATTATATTATAGAATTATGCCTGCATTGCCGAATTATCGCAAGAACTTTTATTTAATAATAATAAAAAAAAAAAAAAATTAGTGTACTTTTAGAGAGCAAATAGAAACATAAATAAGAAACCAATGTGGAAAAATATGTGACTTTGAGAAATGGCAATTTAAAAAACACGTCAATTCTAATCTAAGAAAGTTCGTAAGTGAAAGTTGTGTGTTGCGCGGATCGCACCAGATTTTTTATTTACTTTTTAACAATTATAAAACTAAAAAATAACCGTTTTTAAAACTAAAAAAGGGTTTTAAGTCCAAATTAAAAAAAAAAATTTAATTTGTTTGCACCTGACTTTGTGGATTTATAATAGTTCGTAGGCGACACCCTGATGAATAGATTAAAACATAACATCTGGAGTTTGCTAACCATGTAAAGTCCTGAATAAATTAATAAATGTGCTAAAAATAACAGATTTTTAGCACATTTATTAGTTTATTCAGGACTTTACAATGTACAATTCATGTTATTCAGAACTTTACAATTATTTTTTAAATTGTACTTAACACTGTTTACCCTGCAGCCACAGATAAAATGTTCCCAATCAGTTCACTCACTCTTCATGGTGATGCGTGTCTTGCTCTATTGAATACTTTACGGTGTATCTCTATAACTTATTAATGACAACTTAACTATACTTTAATATTAGTTAAAAATCTAGTGCGTGCGCGCAACACACAACTTTCACTTACCAACTTATTTAAATTAGAAATTGACGTGTTTTGTTAATGGCCACTTCAGAAAGTCACAAATCTTTCCACATTCATTTCTTATTTTTTCCTTTTATGAGTAATTTAAAACATACGTGAAAATGATACAAAATTTATTAAGTAAAGTACCCCCTCCATTTGATCAATGTTGATGAAATTTTTACAGTCATATCTCGGGCATATTAATACATCAAATACTCAGTTTGATCAAAATCGTGAAAACCGTTTTCGAGTAAATAAAAAAAACACGTGAAAATGAGACAACATTTATTCAGTAAAGTGCCCCCTCCAATTGATCAATTTTGATGAAATTTTTACTGTGACATCGCGGGCATATACATATACTAAATACCAAGTTTGATCGAAATCATTAAAGCCGTTTTTGGGTAAATGAAAAAAGCAGATAAAAATGGGACACAATTTATTAAGTAAAGTACCCCCTCCGGTTGATCAATTTTGATGAAATTTTTACAGTCGTGTCTCGGGCATATAAGTAGATCAAATACTCAGTTTAATCAAAATCGTTAGAGCCGTTTTTGAGAAAATCGAAAAATACTTAAAAAGTTATTAAATAAAGTACCCCCTCCCTTTGAGCAATTTTGATGAAATTTTTGCTGTCACATCGCGGGCATATACATACACTAAATACCCAATTTCAGGTTCGCACGGTTTATAGTTTTTGAGCTAGTCTGTTCACACACACACACACACACACACACACAGACACACACACACACACACAGACCATTTCGCGGGACTTGGTTAATTGGACTCAGGGGACCCCAAAACGTGTATTTCCGTTGAAAACCGGAAGTCGAAATTTTTCACGATCGCAATACTTCCACTTACTATATATTTCATATATAGGTAAGTGAAAGTAAAAATATTCATTTTTTTTTTATGTAAATAAGTAATTTTTTTATATGCTGCATTTTTATAATGATACCTTAAAAACCTGAAATAAGTATTAATCATTATTTTAAGCATGATATTTGTCTGTTCCTTTTACATGTTTCATTTTTTTTTTTACTCTCAAGCGAAACATTATTTCATCTGATATTGGAAGAATCTTTAAGGTATATGCATGGATTGGACTGACAAACAAAAAATAAATAATAAGATAAGAGGCAATAAAACTATATTGTTCTGCCTTTGGATTAAGGCTATTCCTATCCATTTTCCGGTTTAATTTATTGCTACATGGATATATTAACGGATACAGCATGAATCATTTCCGTTAAATTAGACAGCAATGAATATTCAGGATTATTTTCGGTTTTTTTTTTTTTCTGTCGCGATGATATTCTTGAAAGGTGGTGATTGATTTTGGTTTAGTTGAAAAATATTTCACCATGGCTCACTAATTTTATATACTATTTCCAATAAGTCACTCCTGCTATCAGTCCACTTTTGGAGAGGAAAATCTTGCCTGATGGTGATACCCCGAACCACATTTTTTCTCATTACCACTACTTCTTCATTGTATTTGTATTGTGAAAATATTATTTTTTCTAATTTCCAATCCAAAATAGGATTATACCATCATGCAATTTCATAACAGCCAAGTCGGACTGACATAAGGGCACTATTGCTATATTTATATATTCTTCAATAATTAGAACTATATTGAAGATGGATCCCAGAGAACCGCCCCGTCCATTTTTTTTATTTTAAAAATATTTCTAAACAGTTAATTGCTTATTTTTGAAAAAAATTTAAGAATCTTGGCAATATACAGGGTGTTTCGGAATTGCACGGCACTATTTTAGGTACGTGTTCTCTAACACAAAATAAACAAAAAAGTTCATATTAACATGTATCTCAAACTTATTTATTAAACAGATATCAAAGGTTAAAGATTTATTATTACTATTTATTTATTATTATTACAACATTTAGAGTAAATGTTCAAAGGCGCCTCCGTTTTGTTGAATGCAACATTCAGCACGACGAATCCATGCTTCTCTGGCTCTTCGTATAGCATCAGGATGGTGGTTGATAGTTACTGCGGCTTCCACGATCCGATTTCTTAGCTCTTCTTGCGTGTCAACTGCCGCAGAATAAACCATAGACTTCATCCAGCCCCACACAAAATAATCTAATGGCGTTAAATCCGGAGATCGTGGTGGCCATTTAACAGGTCCGTTTCGACCAACCCATCGGTCTCCATAAGTTGCATTTAAATAATCAGTGACACTATGAGAAAAGTGAGCTGGAGCACCGTCATGCATAAACCACAGCCTTTGCCTAATGCCTAGCGGAATATCTTCTAGAATATCATGCAGATTATTTTGCAAAAAATGCAAGTAAGATATACCTGACAGCCAGATAGGTGGCAAAAAGAAGGGGCCGATGATTTTGTCGCTTAGAAGACCACACCAGACATTTAAAGAGAATGTATGTTGGTAATGTCCAACAGCAGTCGTATGAGGGTTTTCTTCGGCCCAAGTATGGGTATTTCGAAAATTAAGAATCCCGTTTCTTGTAAAGCAAGATTCATCAGTAACCAAAATGCAGTTCAGGAAGTTAGGATCTCGTGTGCATTGTCGAATTAACCACTGGGAGAAATTTCTGCGCTTGTTATAATCTTGTGGTAACAAATCTTGCCTACTTGATACGTGAAATGGATATAATTGTTGTTCGCGTAAAGTTCGCCATACGCTGGTAGAGGAAACATCGAAACGACGTGACAATCTTCTGGTACTAGTAGTAGGAGATAACTGAACAGCATCGAGTATTTCTTCTACGTTTGCAGTTCGTCGAAATCGTTGTCGACCGGCGTTCACTCGTATAGGTTTTAGCGTACCATTATCCCTAAGACGTCTTTCAATGGCCTCAAACGTTTTACGATTTGGTATTCTTCGGTTAGGAAATTTTTCACGATATCTTCGAACAGCAGCAGCACCGTATGTACCTCGCCATAAGTTAAAAGCATGTCTGTTTGTTCATCAAAAGTGAATAAATTTGTGGTATCTCCCATGATAATCATAAATTGAACTGTGTCACAAGATTCACTCACACTAAAACACACAGAACTAGACAAACAGATGAGCAACTACTGTCATTGCTTATCGTTCATTTGTTTATCAGGTGATTAAAACCTTTTATTTAGTATTAAACACGTTAAACGTTGTACAGTCAGTCTTAATGCAGTAAATAAATAATAAATCTTTAACCTTTGATATCTGTTTAATAAATGAGTTTGAGATATATGTTAATATGAACTTTTTTGTTTATTTTGTGTTAGAGAACACGTACCTAAAATAGTGCCGTGCAATTCCGAAACACCCTGTATAAGTATTATATTTTACCCAAATCAAATTATATCTTTTTTAAATCTTCTTTAAATTAATTTGCATCAAAAATTTGTATTGACTTTCCCGTCAATATAAGGAAATCATAAAAAGTAATTTTATGCTTTAGGGTTCTGCCCTAAAACGATATATTTTTTCAGAAAATACAATTTACATTATTTTAATCTGCCAATCAATTTTTTTGTAAGGCGCTTCCCTTTTTAAAAAAATATTTAAATTATATACTTATTTTTAAAATTAATTTACAATTTATTTAAGGCAGACTAAGAATTTTTGGTTTTTGCTTCATTTTCAGAGGGTGACTCTAATACAGGTAACAAACCTAGGACTTCTATTTATATATTTATAAATTTGTTCTTCATAAATATATTTACACTTGTATATATTTTAATACTTATTTCAATAACTGTAAATATTGAACTTGAAATAGTTTAATAAAAAAATTGTACCAACCGTTATTCCGGCGTATATTTCTTGCTCAAAGGCATGTCTCTCCTCAACCCTTATTATTGTTTATTTAATCATCTTGAATTGAGTTCAGATAAAGATCTTTACTGAAATGTCGGCACCTGCCCACAAAATCATCTTAAGAATTGAGTTTTCTTGACGTCACAGAATGTTGGATCTAACGCTACTGTTTCTCTCGTTAAAATGACAGAAAAGTGGGACATGGTTAGGGAATAGAAAAAAGCCGCTTAAAGAGGAGATGATGAGTTGATGGAGACCAATTTGCTGTGAAATCCGGCAATTCAGGCTCTACCACCTTGCATTATGATCCTCAACCTAGCCTAATCTATCCCGGCCCATGCTACTGCCAACGCGGCTGTGTAGTCGGCTTATGCGCCGGTGTAGTCTACTATCTAAACGATGGAGCAAGTAACATTAAAGGCCTGCATAAGGTCCGAGGGGCTCATTGTGTGGCATAATAGTCCTATATTGGTAAATGTATCCTAAGTGATCACTTAGTGATCATGTAGAGCAAAAAAAAAAAAGTGTACAAACGGAATTAAAAAAGGTATCGCAATAGAATTAAATTATAGCATAATATCACGAACTGAACGTGTAGCTGAATGCTTAGAGCATGGTAAAACATATGTAAATCGTTGGCGTACATATACCATTTGGGGTACATATAGTTTTAAAATGTTCATTTTTGGAATAGAATAAAATTTGACATTATGGTCTTTCTTTTTTTTTTTGCTTAGTATGTATAAAGTTTAATTAAAATGTGAGGGAGAAAGGCGCTGGATGATTTGGCATGAAAGGGCCCTGTGCTATTTTATTATTTTCTTTTCTCTATTATAAAATTCATTATTTCGAATTGGCAATGTTTTCTTGAAAAACCTCATTTTTTTTACATTGTAAAATTAATGAAAAAGAAAGATAATGTATTTTGTGCATTATACCCACTTTGCGCATTCTCAAATCATGCTAGGCGCATATTATTACTCATTTATATATTATCAGGTGTTGATACTTTGTGAAACTTATTGCGATTATACGACCTCGATGGTCTATTAGACCTACGAGGCTTTACCACCACCCCCTCCCGCAGAAATCTACCAGTTATCGGAGTGCCAACTTGCAGTTTTCATGTCAGTAGTACCTCCTTAACAAGTTTCATAAGTCGAACTGCGGTCCACGAATTTTTCATACCCTACCACACCCACCGTCAAGACTATACGAAGGTTTGGTCTATATCAAGCGCCCACCAATAAAATCGATCAAAATTATTGTTTTAATTGTAATATCCATTATGTGTTGTTTTTTAAACAAATTACTAAGTAACTTTTATATTTATTGTTAAAAAACTTTTGGATTACTAACTTTCATTAACTTTAAATAAAATTTCTTCCAACTCCTTTGTTTCTCTTCTTTTCCAAATCCTTTCTTAGATAGCCTCTAACAGAAGGCGTACAATGTTCAATAAATGAGAACTTTCCCTAAATATACCGATTAGATAATTGCGTAACTGTTTGAATATGGAATCAAATATACATACCACAAACCACTGGAGAATATTCAGTGAATAAAGTAAGTTGCCAAGTGGATTTTGGTTCATCCGATTGTTAAAAGTTTCACGAATCATCACCATGAACAGTTTTTTGTTTTGTTTTTTCATAATAGATTTCTGAATGAAAAATAAGGCGGTTTTTGCTGAAACAATGATCGATTATCATCTTTGTCGGTTTCTGGAAAGGCATTAATGACAAAAATTGGAAAACTAAATTACAATGTTCTACGAACCATAAATACACTTTCTATTGATTTCCACACACGATATACTTATTTAGAAAAAAAAAAAAAAAAACTTGACTATTGATAAAATTATGATTTTTTCCCATTACAAAAATAAATTAAATAATCATCCCGTGGGGTCAAAGCCTCCTGCAACATACGCCACCAGTCATCCCTGTTTAGAGCAGCTTGGAAGTCCTTATCCCCAGGATGGACCTCACGTATGGACGTATAATTATAAATTAGTAATTTAAAAGATACAAATATTGTGAACTGTAACATAGACTTCTTTGATGTCAAATCTCCTTCTTTTCGTCCCCTTTCGGTGTATCATCTCCTGCGACCGAACAACTTTCGATTGACAGACATTGACACCTTTCATGACCAACGCTAACGAACCGTAACACTGTGATGAGAGAAGGCAGACAGGCCTAACAAGAATAGACGCGGCACAAAGAGCAGGACTCAATGGCCGCGACAGACCTGACTGAGTATTCTCCCTTCAACAAGCACACTTTAAACAGGGTACCGCTGTGTAGTCATATAAAATAAATAGTGCATAACCGTTCTTATTCAGTGATAATAAACCTCTGGAATCAAATTCGTGTTGAAAATATGAATTCCTAAAATCCATATCGTAGTCCATTTTTAAACACTATTTGAAGATTATGTTTTCCAAGTACCAACTAAAAGATGTGAGAGAAATTGTAGCATAATATCATTCAGACGAAATTTGTCAGACATGAACGATATCAAGGACTGAAACAGCGTATTGTAAGGTTTTTATTGAATTCTACTCTGAAGTTTATATATCTTCAAGCAAATTCAGAAACGTCCATTTGTTGTCTTCATAATTGTGAGGAATGTACTTTAATAATCCCAAGGATGCCCTTAAGAACCCATACTCAAGTTCAAATTATAGATATTTAATGTATTTTGTCTGCCTTTTTTTCAAATGTCGTTATTATTTTAAATTCATATACCAAATTTAAATTGTTTATACTTTGAGGTAATTTATAAATTTAAAATTTTGTTTAGTTCCATTTATTAAGCTTTTTTTTTTTTTAATTAAATGTTACTTCAATCACTTCCACCGAATCATTAAACATTTATTAGTAGTCTATTTAATTTATTTAAGAATATGAGAAACCAAAAATCATTAGAATATATAAATATATCTATGTATATATTCTTATGATAATTGCAAACAAGATCGTTAAAGAATAGAAGCTACTATATAAATCGAAATGCTAAAAAATAAGGCAATTGTTAAGTCACATAGTAAGGATGTTTAGCATTTTATTCATACTAATTTTTATCGTGAATTTATAAGATGATTACTGTCATCAACTTAAGGGATTCTTTCTTCATTATGCCTTAATAAATAAGTAGCCTTCCAATGATGGGGGTAGATGGTTGATCTAAGAATAAATGTATGGTCGGGGGGGGGGGGGGGAGTGGAGGGTGCGGGGTCCGGACAAATCAAACTTAATATACCTTACCAATAAAACAAAACTCAAATATAGCATACCCATTGTGCGTTGCTGATATCTCAGAAAAAATCCCGCAACCTTCACTTCTCACATTACCCGTCAATTAATTAACCTCCCTATACTTCTATTTGGCCTATGAACAACCAGTGTGTCAACATTTGTTGCAATCAGATTAACCAGTAAAAAGTAACAGATCACTCCCCCATCCATATTAAAATTTATAATAAATTAATTGTCTTATACTTCTAAACAACCGATAAGTGATTTAGTCGAAACCGGATGAACGAGAATTAAGTTAATAATTAACCCCCAAAAAACCTTCTACATAATAACATTTTTGTGGAATAAAACTCTTTTTACTTCTAATTGGCCCATGAACAACGAATGTGCCAAAATTCTTATTAATTTGATAAGCCAGTAAAATGTTAATAATTTAATTTATCCCTCCCCTAAACCTATGCATTATAAAATGTATGTATTGTGCCAGAAAATTTCGCCAGTCTACTCAACAACTTCCCAGAATTTCATAGCGATCGAAACAAAGAAGTAGTAATGCATAAAGGATAATAGCATTTAATTTTCCATATCCCGGACCCATCCGAACTCACCTATTGCTCTCGTTCGGCGTCTTAAAAGAAAATGTCCTCGGGACCTTCTAAAGTAGAAAAAATAGTTAGCCAACGGATTTCATGACAATTTATTGTCTATGTTTTTAGACAAATTACATGAAGTTGGTATACTTTTTGATAATTGTTTTGTAAATTTCAATAAAATACAAACTGGAAAAAAAATTAAGTACTTGACGGTTAAAATTGTTTTTGTTGTTTTTTTTTTTAAACTAATCCAAAGATGTTCCTTCTCTGACTTATAGGATTTTCCCGAGGAGGGTCAGTTATGAGAATGGCTTGTCGTCATAGCCTTGAGAGGGCTGTCAGGTATCGAGAAGGCTGTGACGGAGCAGTTCGACCCGGCCTAGAATCGATTAGTTCCCATACCAGTGAAAGGCCATTCAATGTATCGAGTATCTGCGCGTATAGTCCCAGAGATGATTGCCACCAATTGGCGCATTATTTAATGAGAGGACTTCCTACTCTGCCCGTGCAGCGGTGGGCGGCCCATGTTAGTCACCTCGTACTGCGACGCTGGCGTTCTTGTCATGCGAACCGAAAAATGCATATTTAAGGGGTTGTTATCGATCCAAAAGGTTTGTCGATTTTCTTACGTAACCCCCCCCCCCCTTAGTTCTGTAGTGACAACATTAATAATTGGTTAATTCTGTACTCATCAAAATAAAGAGTAATTTTTTTTTTTTTGTGCGATCAACAATTCACATAATGTAATTAAAATTATAATATTAATTAATCCAATCTTAAATTGTGGCTGACCACCAATTTTAAATTATTTTTAAATAATTTATTTTTTGAAGAGAAAAGATTTGGCTCCGCTGGGAGTCGAACCCGGGTCTCCTGCGTTACATGCGAGTGAACAGTAAAGAGGAAGGATTTGCTCTACCTTGAGCCGAGCTCTGTGGTGTAGCGGTTAGCATCCTCGCATGTAACGCAGGAGACCCGGGTTCGACTCCCGGCGGAGCCAAATCTTTTCTCTTCAAAAAATAAATTATTTTAAAATTATAATAATTGCAGGATTAATTATTAAGTTCACATCGAATTGCGTCCGTCAAAAACCTCTGCGTAACTGGAATACAGAAATTATAGAAGTTACGTAGATATGTCATAAGCAGTTATCTAAGGTTTATCTCGATCTAGTTATCGATATAGCAATTATACCCTCGCTGGAAACCAGCCAGTTAAGCCTATAGGAAATGAGCATTTCTATTCTTGGAAGTATTATCAGTACTCGATAAAGAAAACTGTTAGGGGTAGGTTACATCGTTAGCTGTTGTGTATTTTATAAATCTAACATCAATCAAATCGAGACAGATGGTCAAATTCAAAAGTTGTTTTCCTTAGCGTTCCGTCATTCATGATTATTAATATTGATGCATGAATTGTAGAATTAAAATGTTTCGCTCTCCGCTATCTAAGATGTCTTGTACCAATCGCCGTTTCAATTAACTATTAAAATAACAGAATAGAAATATGTTTGTACGCTTTATTGTCGCGTTTGCCTCTACCCGAAGGGTTCATAGTTTAGTTTAAATATTCATCAATAATTAAAAGTTTTGTAATTAGCAATAATACTATGAATGTGAAAGTAGTAATCGTTGGGGTTGTAGAGTACTCAAGTTCCGCGAGAGCATAACAACTTAACTGTAGGCTAGGCTTTCTCCCAATTCGAGCTGGCCGTATAATCCAGTTTAGTTTCAGATGTAAAACTTTCAATTCACTTTTGCAGCAAAAAAAATATGAAAAAAAAGACCGATCACTAAATAACAAAAAAGTATTTAAAAATTGTGTGAATTGTAAGAAAAATAAGGAGAAAATCCTAAGTTCTATTTATTGTAATATACTAGATAGTCTCCTTGTTACTTTCACTTACCTATATATGAAATATATAGTAAGTGGAAGTATTGCGATCGTGAAAAATTTCGACTTCCGGTTTTCAACGGAAATACACGTTTTGGGGCCCCCTGAGTCGAAATAACCAAGTCCCGCGAAATGGTCTCTGTGTGTGTGTGTGTGTGTGTGTGTGTGTGTGTGTGTGTGTGTGTGTGTGTGTGTGTGTGTGTGTGTGTGTGTGTGTGTGTGTGTGTGTGTGTGTGTGTGTGTGTGTGTGTGTGAACAGACTAGCTCAAAAACTATAATCCGTGCGAACCTGAAATTGGGTATTTATTGTATGTATGTGACAGCAAAATTTTCATCAAAATTGGTCAAACGAAGGGGGTACTTTATTTAATGAATTTTGTCTAATGTTTACGATTTTTTCCCGATTTTCTCTGAAACGGATCTAACGATTTTGATTAAGCTCGGTATTGGGTGTATGTATATGCCCGTGATGTGACAGCAAAATTTCATCCAAATTGCTTAAAGGGAGGGGGTAGTTTATTTAATAACTTTTTTTCGATTTTCTCAAAAACGGCTCTAACGATTTTGATTAAACTTAGTATTTGATCTATTTATATGCCCGAGATATGACTGTTAAAATTTCATCGAAATTGATCAACCGGATGGGGGACTTTACTAAATAAATTTTATATCATTTTCACGTGTTTTTTTTTTTTTTTTATTTACTCAAAAACGGTTTTAACGATTTTGATCAAACTGGGTATTTGATGTATGTGTATGCCAAAGATGTGAAAGCCATCATTTCATGAAAATTGATCAACCGGAGGGGGCACTTTATTTCATAACTTGTTTTCCAATTTATACCTTTCTTTCGACTATCTCAAAAACGGCTTTAATGATTTTGATCAAATTCGCCATGTTTAATGAAAATAAGGTTCTTTAATATCAGGTAAGCTTTATCGTTATTAAAATGTTCTGAGGGGGCTTAAAAGGGGAAGGGGTCTTTTTTGTTTTCCTGTAAAGTACACCTGTTTTTGTATATATGGAAAAATTAACTGTCTCTCATTACGCCTAAAAATAAGAAATGGCTAAATATGAGATATAATAAAAATAAAGAAAACACAGAGAGGAGAAAAAAAGAAAAATATTCAGTCAACTCATAAAAATCGTTGAGCCCATGCATGCGGAGTACGCCTTTAATGACAGACCATTGTTTATATTTAAAGCCGTTCTGTTCATTTGAGAAGTGGCAATTAACAAAACGCATTAATGTCTAATCTAAGTTGGTAAGTGAAAGTTGTGTGTTGCGTGCACGCACCAGATTTTTTTTTTACTTATTGGCGAAAAAAATATATATATAAAGCAATTCATTGCCACGCCATTTCTACTTTCAATTACCTATACATGAAATAAATAGTACGAGAAAGTATTGCGATCGTGAAAAATTTCGACTTCCGGTTTTCAACGGAATTATACGTTTTGGGGTCCTCTGAGTCCAAATAACCAAGTCATGTCGCGAAATGGTCTGTGTGTTTGTGTGTGTGCGTGGGTGTGTGAGTGTGCGTGTGCGTGTGCGTGTTCGTGTGCGTTTGCGTGTGCGCGTGCGCGTGTGCGTGTGCGTGTGCGTTTGCGTGTGCGTGTGCGTGTGCGTGTGCGTGTGTG
Organism: Aelia acuminata; assembly: GCA_911387785.2. NCBI lineage: Eukaryota > Metazoa > Arthropoda > Insecta > Hemiptera > Pentatomidae > Aelia > Aelia acuminata. The sequence goes on from OU426982.1 coordinate 53,660,788, forward strand.
CGTGTGCGTGTGTGTGTGTGTGTGTGTTTGTGTGAACAGACTACCTCAAAAACTATAAACCGTACGAACGTGAAACCAGTTTCATAAGCATAAAAATCTGGTGCGATGCGCGCAACACATAACTTTCACTTAAGAACTTTCTTCGATTAGAAATTGACGTGTTTCTATAATCTGTAAACCCCATTCCAACTTTACGCATTTTTCCAAATTTACAGGCTTATATTTGTATATCTCCATAAGTTATAGAGTATTTGTATTGCTAAACTTGAAAGTTCTCAGTACTTTTCGATTCATTATTGCTTATTTCTTTTTTTAAAGGGAAATCTAAAATCACTTCATTCATTCTAAAATATTTTGAAACTAAAATATAATTAATTAAAGATTATCTTATATCATTTTTTTTCACTCCTTTAATGCTATAGAATTTGAACATCAAGTATTTACTCTCAAAAGTAAAATAATTTTTTTTCTATTGTTATACAAAAGTTTTAATTTTCATTAGTGATAATACGGGATATGAAATTTCGGCTGTCACATCGCGGGCATAAACACACATCTAAAACCCAGTTTGATCAATATCATTACAGCCGTTTTAGAGTAAATAAAAAAAACAGCTGAAAATGAGACGAAATTTAGTAAATAAAGTGCCCCTTCCGTTTGACCAATTTTGTTCAAATTGTTGCTGTCACATCGCGGGCATATACATACATCAAATACCTAATTTGTTCCAAATCGTTAAAGTTAGTTTTGAGTAAATAAAAAAACACACAAAAATGAGACAAAATTTATTAAGTAAAGTGCCCCATCTATAGGATTGCCAGTTTTTTTTCAGCCTATAAGGGGCAAATGCTTAAATAGGCAAAAATACGGGAATTTAGTTTTTTACCCGGGACAAATAAAAAACAAAATTATATAGTGACATTCTTTTTTTTTTTTTTTTTATATTTAACCGAGGAGCAAGTCAGTTTTAACATATTTATAAAAATCAACACAATTATACTCGTAATTAAAAACGGTCATCAACTCAAACCACGCATTATGTCTCTCGCTTGAATGCCAAAAAACTTGTCGTTTATTCTTTGCTCGATCTTCTCGTGAATCCCATGCATTTCAACAACTGACAGAGTATCTGATTCAACCTTCTTCATTGTTACTTATGCTATATTGTTAAACGACAAATATGTCAAAGTCTTTTTCTCGTCGTCTTCATTTGTGATTATTTTCTCCATTGAACGTGGGCATTCATTGCGGAACTCCAGGAAATGAGATTTTAGGGCAGGCCATATTTTAATGATACCTTCAACGGCAGGACCAAGAGATAAAACTCTCGTCGTGACATGTTTCATTATTTCTTCCCAATACATCTCTTTCTCTTCAAATTGGAGTTCCAAGTCCGCTCTTCTTTTTGCAGATCTACTAAAGTGACCAACAAATTTTCAGTATCAAACTTTCAATGTCCACATCCAATTTATTGGTAATATGTTTTGCAGCATTATGAAAAATATGGACGGAGCAACCAGCTTTAATAATGTTTTTATTTTTAGACAGCAAAAGTGTATAAATTGAATGAGTTTTGCCGAAGTTTACATTCTTATTTTGTGTCTAACATGCTGATATTCTATTTAAAAATAATCCATTTTTCTCAAGTGTGTCTAATAATAATTTATTTACTTCATTTGCTGATTCGCGGTTGCATTATACGAAATCGAGAAGACGATTTTGAATCCCTGTATCGTAGTCAAAGTATCGTATGCAAATTGGAAACAATTTTCTGTTTTTTTTTTATTACTTGCATCTGTCGCGATCGAAAAGTATAGATGTTTCTCATGTGCAGTCTTTGAAATATTTTTAACTGATTCCTTGGCCAGTATTTCGCATATAATAGATTCTGCTTTTGTCCTGCCGCAGCTAAACTTCTGAGCAATTTTTGAATCCTTATATGGTAACAATTTGTGTATTGTGGCTAAGGGAATGCCTTACCGTATGATAAACCGATGCGAGTTCTCCAGCAGCTATTTTTTCTTCCGTGTCCGAGGCAGACATATCGGGTTTTGAAAAATATTGTGTTTAATTACTCAATGATCTATTGCTAAAAACAGCCATATGAGATTTATTAGATGCATGTTGTTTTACATCACTGAGACCACCATGACCACGAGAAAAATCTTTAAATTAAATTAAACCATAAATTCTCTCGATCTTCCTTAATCCGAGTTTATGTGTATGCAAAGTTGCGAACGTTGCGTGCATGAGTATTTTTGTCTTAATAATAAAAACCGTAGCACGGTTCGAATACGGGACAGAATCAGGACCGCCGGGACATTTTAAACTAAGCCCAAAATACGGGACGTCTCGGGAAATACGTGACGTCTGGCAACCCTACCCATCTAATTGATAAATTTTGATGAAATTTAGACTGTCACATCGCGGGCATATACATACATCAAATACCGAGCTTAATCAAAATCGTTAGATCCGTTTCAGAGAAAATCGGAAAAAATCGTAAACATTAGACAAAATTCATTAAATAAAGTACCCCCTTCGTTTGAACAATTTTGATGAAAATTTTGCTGTCACATACATACACCAAATACCCAATTTCAGGTTCGTAAGGTTTATAGTTTTAAAGGTAGCCTGTTCACACACTAACACACACACACACACACACACACACACACACACACACACACACACACACACACACACACACACACACACAGATCATTTCGCGGGAGTTTGTTATTTACGCGGGACACCAAAACGTGTAATTCCGTTGAAAACCGGAAGTCGAAATTTTTCGCGATCGCAATACTTTCCCTTACTGTATATTTCATATATAGGTAAGTGAAAGTAAAAATACAAGTATTCGATGAATGTGTATGCCCGCCATGAGACAGAAAAAATTTATCAAACGGAGGGTGCACTATACTTTATAAATGCATCTCATTTTTACGTTGTTTCGATTTTCTCAAAAACGACTCTAACAATTCACTCGTAGATTAAACTTCGTAGCGAAAGAAAAAAATTGTTTTTTCTACAAAGTACCTTTGATTTTATTTATAAGTGGAAATTAACTGTCTCTCATTATGACTAAAAATGAATGAAATATTAAATGAATAAATAATAAATATTTAAAAAATCGCCATTAAGTTTTCAACGAGTTTTGAAGCATACATAGGGCATTGAGCCATACAGGGTGATTCTCATTTAATTTGACCATTTAACTTTTTTAGAAATTGATTTTGGGTTTAAAAAAATTTAACTTCTGAATAAAATGTGATCTGAATATCATCAATGTTCAAGAAAACAAAGGTGACTTTCAAAGAACACAGTGTTGCCCAGAACAGCCGACAACAATCGCCATGAATTTTTCTACTAAGCTTGGGGACAGATTCATTTTCCTGATTAACATTCGAAGCATTAGAGGTAACTAAAAATATCATTCATACTTTAAAACATCACCGTATTACAATGAAATAACTCGTTGTTCAAATTTAATCAATTATCAGAGGTTCATTTCAGGATGTGGTGAACTAAGCATAACCAGCATGGGGACTGTAACACTCGTGACGTTTTCAAACTTCGCATTGAGATATTTTGTCTTTATGATGCGTAGGTTCATTTAAATGTTACAATCGTATTGCTATAGCAGAAGACTATAAAACAAATATAAAAAAAAAAAAATTTTGATATAAAAAAATATCTGAAAAACGAATGTTAAGTTCAGGGAGACTAAATGGTCAATTCATTTGGGAATCACTCACATATTTAATGGGAATTATTTGTTTCCATGGTAACTAAATGAAGGTAGAACAACTAAATAGAGGATTGTAAAATCCTCTAGTGGTATGGTGGAGTGTTATGGTTGCATTCCCGTATGATCACAGATAAATACTTTCATTTAACAATAAAAAAATGTTTTGTCCTTTTGAGAGTAAATACGTAAAAAATAAAAATTAATGAAAGCAGTTTACAAAGTGAAATACATGTGGTAAAAGATAATCTTTGATAATTATGTTTTAGTTTACAAACTTTAGTACCATAATATATTTCTGAATGAAAAATAAGGTGGTTTTAGAGGAACAGTAATCGTACTCTGTTTCAGGCAAGGCATAAGAGACAAAAATTAGAAAATACATCAGATTCGCCTTCATGGTATAACAAGAAACTCGCATTAAAAAACAAGCAAGCAATAAAAAAAATCACGACTATTGATGTTATCAAAATTCTATTAGGTCCCTAAAAAATAAAAACGTACCCAGTAATACATCGTCAAATATTGAGGAATTACAAACAGGAGTGGAAAAAGTTTTTTCTTGTGAAGTTGCTAAATGGCGCTTGCACATTTATCAAAACACATTGATTTCTACTCCATCTAGGTTGGTAAGCAAACGTTGTGTTTCGCGCGCACCGCACCAGATTTTTAAAAATCAGGACGCGTCGAATTATGAATGAATGAAAAAAAAGCAATATTTATATCTGTATATCTTTGTTCGATTACAGACCCACTCTTTTTCAAAAATTAAACAAATTCCGAGATATACATTAAGTAAATAAATTATATTGCTACTTTGATATAGTAACCAAAAAATAAATTTCCTGTGAACATGTTTTAACGCTTATACCTCAGAAATGTTAGCATATCAATATTAACTAAGCATAAAGCTATCCAAGAGTGACTAAACTAGTTTAAGTATGCTAAGTATAAACCATAAAAAACATTTCCTTAAATTATTAACGATAATTCAGAAAACTCTTAAAATATCATTTGGAGATAAACTTAAATGAATCACCATTATATTGCAAAATAGAAGGGAGTGTTGAGATGTCATGGAAGCTAACGTTGCTTCAAGGAAACCACATTCAAGATGTGTTCATTTGCGGTAGCGTGAAGGGGATCGTGGCTGCCAGTCCGTTGCTCGAATCGTTGATATATCTACCTCCTATCTGGTGAAAGATTTGGCAAATATAATTAAATGGATACATGCGGTTTAAGACACATCATGTTTGAGTTCTGTTCTTTAATCTGAACGATTCGTGCGGAGTATATAATTGCACTTCTAAACGTTTTGTCTGGTGGTTTAAAAAAAAAAAAGACAATGTAGATTAAGCTATTATATTAAGTACACCATGCTTGTACTCCATTTATAATAAGTTACTTATTTAATAAAATTTAATTATTAAGCTAATTATTTCAGGCAGTTGGCTATAAGATTAATAACGAAAGAGATGTTTCGTCGTTTATCAAAAAACAATCCGAAAAAAATAGAAAAAAGATATAAAACGTAAATATAATTGCAACAAATTTATTAACAGTCAACTTGTGAGTCATGAACAGGGCTGAAGGATGGTAGAAGTGGCAGCAGTATCCAACCAGTAGTGGTTAAATGGACTTAATTGGTTAAGAGTCCCAGACAATCAGATTGAATTCGCCCTAGCGAGAAAGACTTAAGAATGATAATTTTAGAGAGTATGGGAGAGCGGGGTTGGTTGGCAACAGTTTTCACTTTTTTGATTGTTGAGTCGTTCCTGTTAATCTAATTCCAATAGGGCTGATACCACTGTAAACTCCAAGTATTAGAGTACTTTAAGTATTTTTTTTACCACATAATATTTAATACTATGATTTTAGAAAATTGAAGAATTCGTCAATCCAGAGTACGCCAAATAACCCCCTATGTGGGGCAGGTTGGCGTAGAAGGTAGGGTTGTTTAGCAATCTCATTCAAGTACTGCCTGACACATATTATTGTTATTAAAACTTGCACTATAATGGTATAATAATTTTGAATCGGTTTAACCAGCTTTTATGGGGAAATAGAATGATAATAGAAGAAGATAGAAGTTTAGACTGTTGTCACTTTCTGCATAAGAAAAATTGCTCTCATCCTCCTTGCTGGAACTAAAGACAATTGGTAGTTTCATCTTTGTTTATGTTTACCTTGCTTTTGTGAATTGCTACTGCTCCAAAAAACCCCAGTTGAAGAGAGCCAACTAACCCCACAGGAGAGATAATATGAAAGATGGCTGCGAGGACAGGGGAGAATAATTAAACAAGAAACTGGTTAGTCGAAAGGTTAGGTTTTTCAAAGAATTTTGGGGCTATGTGAACAGAATCTGAGTCAAATGTTTTGCAATTCCTTTAAACCAAATTTACTGAACATATAAAAATTTACTTACAAGTTGTAAAATCAATCAATGAAGCACACCCTTCTCTACACTGTTAGCATCGGATTGAAAACTTAGGACAAGACTTCCGAGGTCGAGCGGGTCACATGGTACGATTGTGGCGACTTCAAAACAGGTGTGAAAGAAATTATAAGACAAAGGCCAACCTACCCCCTATGCCAACCAATATCTCCACCACGGTTAAAATAAGTTGGTTACACCTATAGAGTAATCCTCGTATGCCCCAAATGGCAACTAAAGGGTACCGGATAAAAAAAAAAGATACTAAACCTATTTCTAAGCATTAGAAAGAAAATGGACGTTAACGAAATATGTTGAACTCAGAGAAATACTTTACTACTGTAAGAGATTTTTTTTTCTCTATCTACCTTCTGTAATCTAAAGTGTGGAGTAGGTTCACATCACTCCTTAATTTTTTCTCTATTTTTATATTATTTTATTTTTATTTATTATTTTATTTTATATTTTATATTTCTCTATTTAGTATTTCTATATTTTTCCTATTTCTGCAAATGCTTGAAGGAAAGAAGGATGGCCATTTTGTGTGTGATACAGGCACTCAAAACGTTGCTATTTGATGAAATAAACAAAAGAAATCGCTGATAGGGTTGCTTGACTTCTTCTCTATTATCCTAAGTGTACTCAAGATAAGAATCGATATCCGGTCGGAATCCAATGAGCTCTTCCGCAGTGGCACCATAACCTCGCCATTGTAAGGAAGGAGTGAAGTGCCGAGGCCATTTACCTCACCACGAGTCGATATAGTCCCTTCATGAAACAAGGGTACCTTCTAGAAGGCACGGCTAAGACGGTGGCTCCCGTATCGATTTCAGGACAATCAATAATACCAACGAGTAATCTGACAAAGCTGTAATTACACTACTTATTCACTTCATCTCCACCGTTAGAAGAAATAAGAAATTAAAAAAAAAAAGTATTGCTTATACTCCGTTCCCACTCTCCCTTTCTTATGTTAACAATCGAACTAAGTAAAAATTTATTTAGCTCACAATAGTTACAGTAGCGGATCCAGAAAGTTCCTGAGGGGGGGGCGCACTTTTTTATTGTGAAATTTTTATGTGTCATGAACGAATGTGTCATGAAGGTTTTAATTTAAAATATAGAATAGTTACGTTGCAAATTAAGGAGTTAAAAAAAAACAAAGATAACCCTTTTTATACAGAAATAGTAATCGTTAACTGGTGCCCTCACCTCTTAAGGGGGGGGGGCGCCCCCCACGCCTCTCCCCTGGATCCGCCTTTGAATAGTTATTTACGGACAAGTCTTAGATCCGCAAGAGTTAGGCACGTTTCGTAGTGGTGCCATGAAATGATTTTTGTAGTTCCTCCTTCCTTATAAAAGAACATTTATGCTATTTTCCCTCCCATTATCTACACAAATATATCTTAAACAATATGATTTTTGATTATTAGATAGTGTTATTTTATTGTTTATTTTTAAATAAAAATTATGATTCAATGATATTTTATAATCTCTACCAAAAAAGCTACCAACCCAGACTAAAACCCGTACTACCTAAACAAGTAACTTAATAACTCCTTTTAATGTCCTGTTACTAAATCAAAGCGTTTACTCTAAGCAAAGGAAGAAAAACATTGGTCCATATATCTTTTTAATAAGGCAGATTAATACTTTTAATCTGACTCAATTAATTAGGAGTGAAATCTATAAAATATGATACCCAGCAATGAAAGTATGAAAAACAATTTTTTTTTAGTTTAAAAAAATTGCTTTAAAAAAGGACGTAATTAATCGATATATATATTTTAATTACATTTAGGCATGTGGAAGAAATAATTTCCAAGCTTACAAAATTATCTTTTAGAAAACGAATTTCGGCATATTTCACCTTCATTAGTCATATGTCCCAAATTTCGTAGCTAAAAGTGTTGAAACGGGTGGAATATGTCTTGGAAGGGTAGGTCAGTGCAAATATTTTAGTGATCTTCAAATTCCTATAAAAACCAATTACTAGCCGAAGATAATTATTAAATAAGTGATCAGAGAATACAGCACAAAATTTTATTACTTAAGTAGAGGAAAAACGACTAAAAAGTAAAATGCACTGTATTAAATGAAAAAGTGTTGTATTCGTGTAGGCATAGCGAACCCAGAGTTCTCATGATGGATCATAGCCGACCGAGAATACAAGTTACTAAGGAAAGGCCGAGAAAAAAGTCGGTGAAAAGAAGAAAAGCCTAAAGGAAAAAGCAAGTTGGAATAGTGACCGACAATTGTTTGCCCCCGAAGAGGAGTTTCTAGGTCAGTGGCCGGGAGTCGCTATTGGTCTCAGGTACCATCTCCCCGCTAGCTTCAGAACGCCATCCCTAGCGGGTCCAGCAACGTTCAAGAGTATCGAGGCAGTCCACAAATAACTATAGGGTAATTCCACGTCAATTCAATTTAATTTCAATTTTCTCAAAAAGGGCATTTTTTAAAAAATGTATATTTTTTTGAAAAATAGGTAATATTATATCTATACATACAGCAAAATATAAAAGTGGGATGAAAATTTCTTCATTACTAGAAAATTGAAAACTAGTAACCAAATTTCATAAATCTAGAATTTTATGATTAAAAATAGCTGGTTGTAGTAAATAGATGGTTTCCGAATATGACTAGGAATATGAGATTGGTATCGTTTAACAGCGCATTCCATGCCATTTCATATTATATACAAAAAAAATCTGGTGCGTGCGCGCAACACACAACTTTCACTTACCAACTTACTTAGATTAGAAATTAATGCGTTGTTGTGGTCCCCTTCGTTAGACCAATTTTGATGAAATGTTAGCTATCACGTCTTTGGCATATAAATACATCAAATACCCAGTTTGATCAAAATAGTTAAAGCCGTTTTTGAATAAAAAAAAAAACACGTGAAAATGATACAAAATTTATTAAGTAAAGTCCCCCCTCCGGTTGGTCAATTTTGGTGAAATGTTGGCTATCACATCTTTGGCTTATGCATACATCAAATACCCAGTTTGATCAAAATCGTGAAAGCCTTCTTTGAGTAAATAAAAAAAACACTTGAAAATGTTACAAAATTTATTAAGTAAAGTCCCCCCTCCGGTTGGTCAATTTTGGTGAAATGTTGGCTATCACATCTTTGGCTTATGCATACATCAAATACCCAGTTTGATCAAAATCGTTAAAGCCTTTTTTGAGTAAATAAAAAAAACACGTGAAAATGTTACAAAATTTATTAAGTAAAGTCCCCCCTACGGTTAATCAATTTTGATGAAATTTTTATAGTCATATCTCGGGCATATACATAGATCAAATACTCAGTTTAATTAAAATCGTTAGAGTCGTTTTTGAGAAAATCGAAAAAAAACCTAAAAAGTTATTAAGTAAATTACCCCCTCCCTTTAAGTAATTTTGATGAAATTTATGCTGTCACATCGCGGGCATATACTTACACTAAATACCCAATTTCAGGATCGCACGGTTTATAGTTTTTTAGCTAGTCTGTTCACACACACACACACACACACACAGACACACAGACACACACACACACACACAGACCATTTCGCGGGACTTGGTCATTTCGACTCAGGGGACCCCAAAACGTGTATTTCCGTTGAAAACAGGAAGTCGAAATTTTTCACGATCGCAATACTTCCACTTACTATATATTTCATATATAGGTAAGTGAAAGTAATATATTGGTTGATGCTAAAGAAATTTTCTTAAAACCAAGTTTAAAATTTTAATTTAAATTTTATCAAAAAGGGCATTTTTTTTTTAAATGTTTATATATATATTACTTTCACTTACCTATATATGAAATATATAGTAAGTGGAAGTATTGCGATCGTGAAAAATTTCGACTTCCGGTTTTCAACGGAAATACACGTTTTGGGGTCTCCTGAGTCCAATTAACCAAGTCCCGCGAAATGGTCTGTGTGTGTGTGGGTGTGTGTGTATGTGTGCGTTGTGTGTGTGTGTGTGTGTGTGTGTGTGTGTGTGTGTGTGTGTGTGTGTGGGTGCGTGCGTGCGTGCGTGCGTGCGTGCGTGTGTGTGTGTGAACAGACTAGCTCAAAAACTATAAACCGTGCGAACCTGAAATTGGGTATTTAGGGTATGTATATGCCCGCGATGTGACAGCATAAATTTAATCAAAATTGCTAAAATGGAGGGGGTACTTTATTTATTACCTTTTTAAGTTTTTTTCGATTTTCTCAAAAACGGCTCTAACGATTTTGATTAAACTGAGTATTTGATGTATTTATATGCCCGAGATATGACTGTACAAATTTCATCAAAATTGATCAACAGTAGGGGGGACTTTACTTAATAAATTTGGTGTCACTTTCACGTGTTTTTTTTTATTTACTCAAAAACGGCTTTAAGATTTTGATCAAACTGGGTATTTGATGCCTGTATATGCCAAAGATGTGATAGCCAACATTTCATCAAAATAGGTCAAACGGAGGGAGCACTTTATTTCATAACTTTTTTTCCGATGTTTACCTTTTTTTTTCGATTATCTCAAAAACGGCTTTAACGATTTTCATCAAACTCGTTTAATGAAAATTAGGTGTTTTTTAATATCAGGTGAGCTTTATCATTATTAAAATGTTCTGAGGGGCCTTTTTTGTTTGTTTGTTTTTTGGTTTCCTATAAAGTACCTTTGTTTTTGTTTATGTGGAGAAATTAACTGTCTCTCGTTACGCCTAAAAATAAGAAATGGCTAAATATGAGATATGATAAAATAAAGTAAATGTATAGAGGAGAAAAAAAGAAAAATATTCAGTTAACTCTTAAAACACATTGAGCCCATGCATGCTGTAAAGGCGTAGTACGCCTTTAATGACAGACCATTGTTCATAATTAAAGCCGTTCTTTTCATTTAATGGAAATTATTTGGTTCATGGTAACTATATGAAATTTTCAACAAGTGCATAGAGAATTATAAAATCAAACGACTTGGAGTATTATGCTTGCATTACCCAATTATCACAAGTAAAAATGTTTACTTAATAATAAAGGAAATTAGTGTTTTTTATAGAGCAAATGAAAACAAAAATAATAATGTGTGACTTTGAGAAGTGGCAATTAACAAAACGCATTAATTTCTAATCTAAGGAAGTTGGTGAGTGAAAGTTGTGTGTTGCGCGCACGCACCAGATTTTTAATCATAAAATGCTAGATTTATTAAATTTTATTATTACTTTTTAATTTTTTAGTAATGAAGAAATTTTCATCCCACTTTTATGTTTTGTTGTAGGAATAGATACACTATTACCTATTTTTCTTTAAGACTTGGACATTTGTTGTATTTAAAAAAATGTTTACTTATTTTGAATTAAAATTATGAAACAGACATTTTTAATATAAATAAATTTCCTCTGTAGTATTTAAAATTTCACCACTACCTATCGTTTCAGTCATCTATTATATTAAATTAAATATTAAATATTAAATGCATTCTTGTGTCATTTCTGTACGTTTATTTTTGGCTAGCGTTTTGGCAAACCTATACGATCATTCCTAGCAGAAATATTATAATCAAAACTGAATATATTGCCTTTATGAGTTGATGATAATTCAAAATCGAAACTTGCATAATCGGATAGGTTTTCTAGAAGCAAATTGTTAATATTATGAAAACTTGAAGCAGGTAGAATGGAGAATTTGAGAGCGAGAACTATTCCGTGTAATTGACCTTCAACTAACTACCTAAATATCGTCGATACTTTCAGGCATTGTGGGATTTATTGATGTATAGATTATTTGGCATTCTCTACTTTTTTGTGTCTACTCCACTTGATGCTTTTTTTACTTTCGTTTACCTATATATGAAATATAGTAAAGGAAAGTTTTGCGATCGTGAAATATTTATACTTCCGCATTTCAACGAAAATACGTGTTTTGGGGTCTCCTCAGCCCAAATAACCAAATTCCGCGTGTGTGATAAAAAAAAAATAAAAAAATATATATAATACATAATATGAAACTGAAATGTCTAGTGGACATTATTCTTTGATTCGGCTCTTCTATGAAGCATTGAATGCCGCTGATCGACCCACAGTTAGCGAAGCTACAATTGGACATGTATTATAAACGGAGTAGTGACCGCGAGTATGAATCAATGCCATTGGTCAGCGTGATGCTTGCTTTCTCAGCACCGATGCAGCTGTGCGGACATCAACAAATCTGCTTACCATATATCTTATTGTTAGTAACTATTCATTTAAATGGAAAGATTAGTATTAAACTACTCTACCAAATATTAGAGATGTAATCGTGGATTCCGATTCAAAGTGAACCAAGCAATTTTAACGTAAGCCTTTTCCCTAAAATTATATTTGTTGACCTTAGAATTGAGATTTTTGTCGGAAAAATTAGTTAAAATATGGTACGGCGTTTAAGGAATATGGTAGCGAAAATGACATTCTTTTGATCGGTAAAAAGGTCGAAGTGTATTTAATGTCATTGACGAGATTGAATAAAAGTGTGTTTCCTTATAAGTATAAATACTACTATGAAAATCTGTGTAGCCTTTCTCGATTTCAAAGTGCACTTTATTTTACTTATCTGCAGTATATTATAAAATGTCTGAGACTAAAAATGTTACTGATACTGGAAGGCAAATAACTGATTAGGATTTTTAAATAAATTAAAAATAATATTTAAAATCAATATCAATTTTTTTTTTTTAAATTTAACTATGATTATCTCAAAATGGTGTAAACAACACCTAGGCCTCTTTTATTCGAAGGTCCACGTTTATTTTTATTATTATTATTTAATTTTGGAGATTATTTTATTAATTTTTTTTTTTTTTTTTTTACACATTTGCTATTAATAATAGCACATTAAATGTTGAATAGTAATGCTTGAATTCGTTGACTTTGTTTTGTTTTTTTAAATCCCCGTTCATTTAAGTTTGTATCTGACTTTGAAAACAGCTATTTTTAATTAATTTTTTAATCAGTAAATTTTTCTAAGAGTAGGAATAGACTCAAAATGTTTAGAAAAAATAAATAAACAAGTCTCCCTCAGAACGTTAAGGCAGGTTAACACGAATCGATCAATCTTATTTCTCAAATGATACTCAATTGAGCCGCGAAAGGTATATTTTAACGGTTGTTTACTGGGGCTTCGATTTATGTTAGCGCCCTCGGAAGGTTTGGCAAGTGCGGCATGTCCCACATGAGACATTTACAGGAGAGGGTCAGCCAAAACAAGAAGCCATCTACTGAACTGGGCCGTGGCTCAGAAGTTCACTTTGTCGCACGTGATCGGAATCATCGCGACACATCTCGTTTGGGCATCTGCCTCCCTTGGTAAAGTTGGGCCGGGCTTCGACCTTCGACCTTCATTGGCAATGCAGCTAAGGAGCTTGCTTTGGCCCTTATAACGGCTCATGAGTCGGTCGACAGAAAGAAAACAAGAAGCTCTACGGATGAAGAGAGACCATGGATGGTTATGGATAAAGCGAAACGTGATCATTAGAATCTAAGGCTAAAGGCAATGAAGAGCTATTCTGTTGGATAATAATACAAATAAATTCTAGACTATAAATTACATTTATTAATTAAGAATTCCTCCGGGAAAGAATAATGAAATCCACTTGATTGAAAATTTACCCCTGGACCAAAATGTTGATATCTCGAAATACCCTACTTAGCCAGACGTTCTAAGATGTCACCATAGTACATTACCCCTGACCTTTTCCGTGAGAAAAGAGATTTTCAAATGCCAGATGATGAGATTCACCCACACATAGCTCATGCTTCATAAGTTGAGGAAATGTAAACGAACTAAACCCATTGAAATTAATCTAAATGCAATGCATGTCAAAATAATTTGATAGGTAGCTGAAAAATGAGCAAGAGAATATGGCGAATGTGGAACATACCGCAAGTTAACCTACAAATTTAATAATTCTAAGATCTTTCATTTCCTTTTCATCTCCTTGTTAGCCTTTTCAGTTGTTTCGGATTATTTTGAAAATATACATGCCACACATTTTCGAACTTGAAAAGGAGCCTCATCACGTCCGTTTGGAGAGGGGACCTCCTAGTATCGACCTTTATTTTAATTTATTTTAGTGTTCATTAAATGTTCATATACAGCTCTCACCTGCATTTATTAGATGATTTCTTAAAGTTATGAAAGTGTTGATGATACCCGTTAGTTTTGTTTTTCTTACAAAGGATGTCACTTTATGAAGAGGACAATCGCCGATTGTGCAACATGACACCGCTGGTCCTTTAAAGCATAAGGTGGACCACTCTTACAATACCCAGCAAATAAAAGGCTTGAAACAAGATGGGAGAGGAGGTTATAGAAAGCTAAGGTGAGCTACATAGTCCAATGTGCAATTGGTGCACAAACCAAATATAACGGCACCTAAAGGAACCGTACAGAAACCTGTATCTGCTAGCTAGTTGTATACATCATTTTATATTACCGGTACAAGTAAATGATTCTAATTCAGATTTCAATGATGATAAAAGCTAGACATTTAAGACCATTTAATGTAGGAATCGTTAGGAATGTCAAGAATCTTTTGAAATAATCAAAGATATACACTTTAACATCCGCTAAGTACAAAAAGCCGAAGAGAAAAAAAAAATGTTACAAAATCCCAGTTTTTACACATTTTATAAAAAATTTCTGGTTCATAGAAATATTTGAAGATCAAGACTTCAAGCCAACAGTATCTTGATTTCCTATTGGTTTGGCAATCGCAAAGGATGTGGCTTAAATGGGGCGGGAGGCACTGATATTTTACTAGTTACTAATAGGCACTACTATTTTACTAGTCAAGGGCGTACCCAGGATCAAAACTAGGGGGGGGGGGGCAAGCTACGGTCGTTCAGGTTGTAACATCTTACCGCGGAAAATGTGAATGGAACCAAAATTATGTATAATTATAGCAGTGCTTTATCAACTAAGTTATTACAATTATTTGCTTGAAAAAAATATTCTATTACTGCTTCCCACAGTAATAGAATATTGTTGAGAGATAATTATAGAGAAATCACAATCAAAAAATTTACAATTTAATTTAATAAACTATTGTAAATTACGGATATTGTAACGGATTGAATTTTGTCGTTTACATAATAGTAAAACTGTTTATTCATGGAGACTATCTGACAGCAACTAATACCCCACCTAATGCCCCGCTATTTCGGTAACTCAACAGCCACCGAATAGAGCCAGGAAGAACAAACACAACCCCGACGTTTCTTACATTCGGAGTACCCCTCACGTGATAGTCTAGCTACCACTTTCTTCCTTTTAATTCGATCCACAACACTTCGATCCACTTCTCTAGCCGCCCGTGTAAAGGCTTATATTGCATTTATTCTTAATGGAGATAAATAGGATGACTAACATAAGTTCTAAATTTAAAGCATCAGAACATGTAGCAAGTAATGGTTTGCTTCAATCCTTGTAGAAAAATTAACACATTAACTTCACAAAGAATAATGAAAGATCATATTCTTTGCAGATTATTGGTAAAAAGAAATTTCATTCAAAAACTTTTCTTTTTATTTACGGCCTACGTTTCGACCCAAACATATGGGTCCTCATCAATGATGTCCGCAGAATTTCGACTAAGGGGGGGGTAGGCTGGTAAGATTGTTTTGCCTGTGGGAAGGGGTCCAGGTATTCTGACCTTATAAGGCTCAATTAATTGTTCATATAAAACTTGTGGATATTTAAAAGTTAAAATATTTGTTCATATAACGCTTAATAAAAATGGCCGCAGCTAAAACCCAGGCCATCTTACTAAGAGGAACTACAGATAGAGCACACCATATTAACATGACCATCCAAGGTGAAAGAATACGTCAAAGTGAAGAGGTCACTTACCTTGGTATAAGATTTAGCAGGGGCTTTAACATGACCCCTCACTTGGAGTGCTTGAGAAACAGGGTGGCTCTGACTTTGAACTGCCTCAATCGAATAGGGGGCGCTTTCTGGGGCCTCAGATACCCAGCTACATTGACCATATATAAGGGAGTGATTTTGGGTATTCTGAGGTATGCGTCCCCCGCATGGTACCCTAACCTTTCACGCCGACAGAAAAGCAGGTTGGCAACCATCCAGCGAACGGCGCTGTTGCGAGTTACGCGAGCGTATCGGAGTGTGTCTCACGAGGCGGTGCAGATTTTAGCAGGAGCGGTACCTCTCGACCTCCTCCTGCGAGAAGACCTTTTGAAACACACTTACAAGAGAGAAGGCTCTGCAGGCATGCCAGGAAATCTTAAGGTGAGAATAGACGAGAACCCAAGGAAATGGAGGAGCATATTAAGGGAGGATACAACTGAGGAGTGGAACCACAACAACCGATTCATCTGGCTTCTCGAAAAAAATGAGTTGATAGTTCCTGAGCAGGCCGGTTTCCGCAGATTTCGCTCTACAGAAGATCAAGTTGCTTACATTGCCCAAGAAATAGAAGACGGTTTTCAAAAAAATATGCACACTCTTGCAGTGTGGGTCGATTTGGAAAAGGCATTCGATAAAGTGTGGACAGAAGGCTTAATTTTGAAAGCTGCCAACATTGGCATAAATGGGAAAGCCCTCAGATGGCTTAGCGACTATCTCAAGGATCGCAAAGGGAGAGTCAATGTAAGAAGTGTAAGAGGCCGGGCAAGGAAATTTGAAAATGGCGTTCCTCAGGGAGGAGTACTTTCTCCAGTACTTTTCTTAATATTTATAAATGACATAACCCAAGAATCGCCAAACAATGTCAAAGCGTCTCTTTTTGCTGACGACATTGCCTTGTGGAACAGATCTACCTCTATACTTGCAGCGAAGTACCGTATGCAGATGACCCTGGATAGTCTCAGCCAGTGGACTGAAAAATGGGCTATGACTGTCAATCCACTAAAAACAAAATATTCAATCTTTAGCCTATCCACTAATATGCCAGAAGCCCTAAACCTCAAATTCCAACAAAACAACCTACTGAAAGAAGAAAATCCAACGTATCTTGGAATTAAGCTAGACCCAAGACTCACTTGGAAACCTCACATCGAGCAGTCTATTAGAAAGGGGATGACAAGAACTGCGCTTATGAAGAAAATAGCGGGATCTAGCTGGGGTGCAGATATAAGAACTCTAAGATCGCTGTACACTGGCTATGTCAGGCCCTCCATAGAGTATGGTATTACCAGCTGGGGGACTGCTGCTGCCTCTAATCTTCAAAAGGTCTCATCTGTGCAAAATCAGGGGCTAAGGATTATGACAGGAGCTATGAAATCCACACCGATTGGAAAAATGGAGTCCCTTGCAAAAATCCCTCCAATAGAAGACAGGCGAGATCTGAAACTCCTTCATCTGGAAGCGAAAGCAAAATCTACTCCAAATCATCCCTTCCAAAAAAGGATAGGAACAGCAAACATGAGTAGAATCAAACGTCAAAGTCTTATCCACATCAAATCAAAGCTAGTGGCTGAAATCCACGAAAGACAGGTGACCACAGAACTTTCAACAGTGGCGGAGGACAATCCTCCCTGGTTTGAATCTCCGAAACCACAAATATTACTCACGATACCTGACATCACAAGCAAGGAGAACATGCCGGCTGACAAAATGAAATCATTAGCTGTTATGCATATAAACACCATGTACCCAAAAGATCTGTGGATCCGAATATATACCGACGGATCGGCCACAGATGCAAGAACTAACGGAGGGGCTGGTATCCACATACAATTGCCTGGAGGCAACATTATTGAGAAGGCTGTGCCAACTGGCTCTATATCCACAAATTATCGGGCTGAACAGGAAGCCATCTGTGTAGCTTCGGGACTTCTTAAGTCACTAAAAAGACCCGAAAGCTCAAAAATCGTTTTCCTGACGGATGCCAGATCAGTCTTGCAATCCCTAAAGTCAAAGTGGGGTGCAGGCTTGAGGAAACTGGCCAAAGAACTGGAAAGCTTGATGGCCATGCACAAGGAAGTTACCCTACAATGGATTCCTGGACACTGCGGCCTCGCTGGTAACGAGAGGGCTGACCAACTGGCCAAGGAGGGGGCCTTGAGCCCGCAGTTCGAATGTTCTCTTAGTCTGGAGGAACAAAAAACCATAAATAAAGCTGTAATTAGTGACCGTTGGATCAGAACTCATCCAAATCATGACCCTGGGGATGCCATCCATGAACTCACTCGACGAGAACAGGTCCTTTTATATTCAGACTACGTACGGGACACAATAGGCTCAGAGCCCACCTGTTTAAAAAGTTTCACATTGGCTCCAGTCCCTTCTGCGATTGTGGAGAGGGTGAACAAAATGCTGACCACATCCTGCAAACATGCAGGCTCTTTTCCAAACTAAGGAGTCAGATATGGCCCACCCCGGCTGAAATGCAAAAAAAGCTCTACGGCAGCCTGGAGGACCTCAGGAGGACCGCCCAATTCTTTACTTTAATTCCCGACTTGGCCATCTAAGGGAAGAACGAAGAAGAAGAAGAAGGAGTGGAACCGACGGTGGGTGACAAGCCTGAAAGGATCTACTTCAAGAAATTGATAATCCCCACCGTACTTCCCCACCGTTCAGTCTCGCTTGGAAGCCAAATGGGTCCTCCCAGATTACTGGCTCTCTCAATTTCTCACAGGCCATGGGGCATTTCGAGCCAAGCCCCATAGCCATGGGATTGACGTTGACCCCTTGTGTCCTACCTGCGGTATACCGGAAACTGCAGAGCACGTCCTTGTTGACTGCACCGAAAATAAATAAATAACGCTTAATAAATATATTAAATGAATACGAATTTATTTAATTTGTAGTTTTTGTTTCTCAAAATTACTAGTGGGGCAGCTGCCCTCCCATGTCTCCCTTGCGGACGCCCATGGTCCTCACCGAAGACTGTGTAACGACTCACATAGTTCTGAGAATATCCACATGTTTGGGTCGAAATCAAATAAAAGGAATTTTATTGAAATTCCTGCTTAACATTCATTCTGATAATCTTAAAACAATCGACCATTTTCCAGTTCTAAAGTTTTCTTTTTTATGTTCTTACTTAAACTTTTACTAGGGGCTATTTAATTTTAAGCTGAAGGGCTATTTACTTTTAAGGTTATAACTATTCCAGTTCAAATATATACTGATATATGATTTATTTTGACAGATTAAATTGTATTTTTTTTCTATTTCTTTTTTAAATCTAGTACCGCTTTGGTTTTCTGATGGTACTTTCGCGTTTACGCGCGATTGATAGTGAATTATCAATTCGTTCGGATAATTGGATCATGGAAAAGTTATTCTTCCGCTCCCCTTCCCTGGACCCGCTACTGGGTTCTGTTTGAAACCGCATTGATGCATAGATTGCAGGGTATTCTGTGATTCGGCTGGTCGGTGAGGTGTGAACATCACCTAGCTAATGCAACCGTTCTGGGACACATCTTCTGTTTTGGATTCAGAATAGATCAACATCATACATGGACCATACCATCATTTATTGTCATTTAATTCGATATAAGATATATAATGGTAATATTACATAACTCAGCATTAAAGTTGCGTTTTAGAATTTCTCTTACGTTAATAAAAAAAAATCTGGTGCGTGTTCGCAACACACAACTTTCACTTACCAACTTACTTAGATTAGAAATAAATGCGTTTTGTTAATTGCCACTTCTCAAATGAACAGAACGGCTTTAATTATGAATAATGGTCTGTCATTAAAGGCGTACTCCGTATGCGTGGGCTCAACGAGTTTTATGAGTTGACTGAATATTTTTCTTTTTTTCTCCTCTTTATGTTTTCTTTATTTTTATCATATCTCATATTTAGCCATATCTTATTTTTAGGCATAACGAGAGACAGTTAATTTCTCCATGTAAACAAAAACAAAGGTACTTTATAAGAAACAAACAAACAAAAAAGCCCCCCCCCCAAAAAAAAAGCCCCCTCAGAACATTTTAATAATGATAAAGCTTACCTGATATTAAAGAAAACCTAATTTTCATTAAACATGGCGAATTTGATGAAAATCGTTAAAGCCGTTTTGAGATAATCGAAAAAAAGGTAAAAATCGGAAAAAAAGTTATGAAATAAAGTGCCCCCTCCGTTTGACCAATTTTGATGAAATCTGTGCTGTCACAACGCGGGCATATACCAACACCAAATACTGAGTTTTGTCAAAATCGTTAAAGCCGTTTTTGAGTAAATAAAAAAAACACGTGATGATGAGACAAAATTTATTAAGTAAAGTCCCCCCTCCGGTTGATCAATTTTGATGTTTTTGAGTAAATAAAAAAACACGTGAAAAGGATACAAAATTTATTAAGTGATGTCCCCCTTCCGGTTAATCGATTTTGATGAAATTTTTGCAATCACACACACACACACACACACACACACACACACACACACACACACACACACACACACACACACACACACACACACACACACACACACAAACACACACACACACACACACACACACACACACACACACACACACACAATAATACCTGACATTATTGAGCACCTAATTTTCATTAAACATGACGAATTTGATCAAAATCATTAAAGCCGTTTTTGAGATAATCGAAAAAAAGGTAAAAATTGGAAAAAAGTTATGAAATAATGTGCCCCCTCCGTTTGACCAATTTTGATGAAATGTTGCCTGTCACATCTCTGGCATATACATACGTCAAATACCCAGTTTGATCAAAATCTTTAAAGCCGTTTTTAAGTAAATAAAAAAAACACATTAAAATGATACAAAATTTATTAAGTAAAGTCCCCCCTCCGGTTGATCAATTTTGATGAAATTTTTACTCATATCTCGGGCATATTAATACATCAAATACTTAGTTTAATCAAAATCGTTAGAGCCGTTTTTGAGAAAATCGAAAAAAAAAACATAAAAATTTATCAAATAAAGTACCCCCACCCTTTGATCAATTTTGATGAAATTTTTGCTGTCACATCGCGGGCATATACATACACTAAATACCTAATTTCAGATTCGCACGGTTAATATTTTTTGAGCTAGACACACACACACACACACACACACACACACACACACACACACACACACACACACACACACACACACACACACAGACCATTTCGCGGGACTTGGTTATTTCGACTCAGGGGACCCCAAAACGTGTATTTCCGTTGAAAACCGGAAGTCGAAATTTTTCAGGATCACAATGCTTCCACTTACTATATATTTCATATATAGGTAAGTGGGGCCGGGATAGCCGAGCGTGTAGGAGCGCGACCCGTTGTTACACGCTCGAGCCCGAACGGAGGCGGTTCGAATCCGCCCTGGGAGGGATAACTTTTATTTCGTGGAGGCCCCACGGAATAAATCTCAACCCTCCCACCATGGTTAGAATAGGTTGGTTACACCTGTAGAGTAACCCCCCGTATGCCACACATGGCCAGGTAGGGGTACCGAACAAAAAAAAAAATATAGGTAAGTGAAAGTAATAAAGTTATAGTGTGTGTGTGTATATATATAATTAATTTCAAATAATAGGTGATGATTATTTAAAAAATTCAATAACTTGATTATTATTTTTTCAGAGGAGTAGATAGAATGAGGGTGCTGGACCTACCACGGCGACGATACTCAGTTCCGGAAACTATAATGAGGAAATACCGCCTCCGGCAGCGAGCAGAGAGCAACACGAGTAGCTCAAGCGAGGAATGCCGCCGGAGGCGGTGCGCAGACAAGTCAATCCAAACAAGCCCCCGAGAGAGCATCGGCAGGACATCCTCTTTACCTTTCCTGGCCACCCCCAGCCCCTGCGTCTGGTCTTATTCTACCTCAGATTGCCAAACTGTCTCCGACCGGACTACTTCCACTCAAGATTCTACGCTCAGTGTCCCGTCAACAACACCAGAAAGTTATACCGCCCTATTCCGTACAGAAGAGGTAGCGACCCAAGTATCATTTCCAGATCGGACGGATCGGACAACTTCAGTTACGGGCCTTAAAACAGATCGGGTTGAAGAAACGGTTCTCGATATAGCAGTCAGTATTGAAACAGATATATCAGACGATACCGTAGTAGAAGCGAACAGCCGCAGGGGAGAATCAGAAACCAAAAACGAAGAAAAGGTAAATACAGCTTGCCAAACAGGTAACCATGCACTCTTCAAAGTTCCTGAAATTAATGTGTTCAAAGACAGTAGTGACTCACAAAGTGAAGATAAACCATTGCAAATGAAAGAACAATGCTCACAAGTTACTTTGGGCGAAATTTCTGAAGAAATGAGACCTAATGAGTTCCATGATAGACTGAGAACCGACATGGCGTGTACCGGAAGTAACTACGAGAAATTTCCAATAGAAAATCCTGTTATTCCACGATATTCAGCCATTCCAAGGACTAACTCTATGATAGTTAATACATCATCAATTGACTATTCCAGTGATAGTGAACTAAGCCTGACAGACAGCCTGGAAGATCCTGATGAATTCAGAACATCGCGCCTTCGAAAACAATCGAAACACGATCAAAGAATGGTGCGTGGAGAAGTTACCATAGAACAGGAACGTAAAAGACTGCCTAAATCCAGGGATGCTTACGCATATTTCTTGTCCTTAACAGGTGAAGAAGAAATTATAAGGGAATATACTATCCCAGAATGGCTACGAAATCGTTTAAGAAAGAGGGAACAAGAAATAAAAAAAGAATACGAAGACAAAATGGTTAGGCACCAGCAATATACCCTCCACAGAAGAAGAAAGAAAAATGTAAGAAGAGTTCGACGCGTGAATTTGCTGTCTTCCGACGAAAAAAGTAATACACATGAGACTAAAGTAGCTGAGCCTCACCCAAAGCATGAGAAGATGAGGATTTTCCATGAATGTCCAAATAATAACAACAACATTAATAAAAATAACTTAAACCCGGGTCCATCTACTAAAAATGCGTCTATTCGTATAGTGAATGGAAACAACATAGGATTTGAACCGAAAATTGATAATATCCAAAGAAATAAGTTCAATAATAACCACTGCAATAATAATAACGGCAGTGATAAAAACGGAAAGGAAGAAAATCAACAAATCAAACAGACCGAAACAAGTAAAAGCAGTTACACTAATCCGAATCTTGTCCAAATCTCTGAAATCATCAAAATAGAAATGTCTGATAACTTAAAAACTGTAATCACCAAAGAAAAACAAATAAACTTAGCTTCAGAGATGAACCTGAAAAAAACGACCAGTGAAACCATTAAAGAAGAATTCTCCAACACAACGAAGAGTATAATGACTAAAAATTGTGAAAACTTTTACAAAACGGACCAAACAGAAGGGCCTATACTCCAATCTACTTGCGAAACAGAAACTTCCAACTCTTTGACAGCTAAGCATGAAATCGATCTTCAGGAACAGGAAAAAAATTCGGTAATATCTGGGAAAGACTACCTTCGTGTTCCTGAAATAAAAAAAGAAAATACTACTTGTAATTCTGTCACCACCGAAAAAAATCCAAATGATCCACCAAAACCCATTAGCACAACAACGGTACAAAATGAAATATCACATAATAAAATTGAATTGGACAGGTCAATAGCTGATGTTTTAATCACAGCTTTAGAAGAAAATACAAGAGCAAGGCAAATGTCGATGCGCACATCGGAAACTATGACATTTATAGAAGAAATGGCAAACGGGCGGTCAAAGCAATTCGTTGATCAAGGGAGTCAGAAAAATGAATATGAGAACGAAATCCAATCTTCTAAAACCCGGTCTTATGCAGTACAAACTGATTACTATAAAGAAGACATTACAGAAACCATAAAACGATCTGACATCTCATGCAACACGGAGCCTTACTTAGTATCAATACATGTGCAAACTTGTGACACTCACGATCTTGAAGACATTAATAACTCAGAATCAGAAACTTGTGAAGCTGAAATGGACGTTGGCAGTTTCGATGAAGCAGAAAGCACAGTAGATGCCCCAATTTCAGATAATAGCCTAAGGATGATTGATAAGGCATGTAACACTGTCAATTCGATATCTATTTCGACACAAACCAGTATATCTATATTGCAGTCGGATGACATTGTTAATTGTCTAAGAAAAGAGAAAGGTTACAAAAAGAAAGATGTTCAATTCCCTCCCCAAGTTATTAAACAGATAATAACTGGGACTGGAGAATATAAGACAATAGATGTACCAAGTAGTGGAAAAAGTAAAGAGGGAAGTAGAAGAGCAAGGGAACCCAAGCGGGGGAAAATAAACAAGGGAACAAATACAGAAGAACAAGAATCAGTTACTGAAAATAATAAGAATATTAATAATTGCAATTCAGATACAGTGCTTAATCGAACACCACAAACTCCGTATTGTAAAAATATATTTTCTACAAAGACACAAACAAAAAAATCTCAAGTCCTAGAACTAAATGTCCCCACATGTACATGTCATATGTGCACTTTACAAAGGATTTCACCGAGAGGAGACTCTAATAAATCGAAAATTCCACAAGGCAAAATTCCAGATTTCAAGGAAGAACGTAAACAGGTTTCAAAGTTCACTTCTAGAAGAACCAATATAACTGGCCAAATTCCTAAATTCAGGATGTTCGAAGCTATTCCTGAAGAAAAAAACAGCTCCTCAGAATCTATTCCAGAAGAGAGAATATATCCAGAGAAATCAAAAACTTCGACTCTTGAGAAGCAAGAAAAAGGCGTGCTGACAGAGCCTCACCTTGTAGATCAGATAATTCAAGTGAGCTCCAAAAATGTCAATGCTGCAACAAATACTGAACCAAATGTTATGGGTTCAAGTAAAACAGCTGAAGCTACACAAACTAGTGACCAACCAAAAAGAAAGTCAAACCTAGTGATTGGAAGATTCAGATCAGAAAATAGAGAAAGCCCCATGCTGGTTAGGCAGTATAAGGGACGAGCATCCCTCAGTGCTGGCCAGCTTGAAGGACAAGAGGAGCTTCTTACTCTCTCAAAAGGGTGGATCAACTTCTACCTTCTCAGGGACAACCTAGAATTCTCTGACAGTAATGGTGAGGAAGGTAATATTTATTTCATTATCATCTCTTCAGGATAGTACTTAATTTTATATATATACATATTCTTTCTGAACATTAAATTAATTATTTTACCTTAAACATTAGACTACTGCAGACTGAAAAAACACTTGAAGGTTTTTAGGTCAGTAGATAATTAATTCCTGTCATCTTTGCAGATAAGCACTAAAAACGGCTCTACATTATAATACCGATTTACATTGCTTAGATTCAGTCTTGTGGGTCAGATAGAATCCCTAAACAAAAGGCCACATAAATTGGCCATCCCACCCATCATTTGTGATATAGAGAAAAGTTATCCCTTTTGAGCGAATGTAGAAACCGGGAGTTGAGAGCTGTTTTTTAAAAAAAGGTAATTATGTCCCTCAAACAACTCAGCAGGTGCAGCTATGAGACAACTACCACAAAATTAACTAATAAAGATGGTACACTACTTAGTAAGTAAGGTCGAACTTCACTCATCTGCTTAGCAGATGAAAATTATAGTTTATCAAATAAAATATGTTTCTGAACATAACCAATACTGCCATATAAAACATAGTCATGTCTATAATATATAAAAATTATAAAAAATAATTTATTTTTGAAATTTCACAGACTCTTGGCAATGCAGGAATATAATCATAAATTAAGTACTATTCATTCAGATACTGCGTTCCAATGGAAAGCATACAATATACGGAATATGTAACAGTTAGGTTGCCTACCTTTTTCTGGTCCATATCTTGGGTCCATATTAACTTACCTAGTTGCTGTATACAAACAGGTAAATTGATATCAGTAATTGCATTCATATGCTTACCACTTAAAAATATGTCAAAACAAAGACAATTTTATTACGAATACAGTAGTACAGGGTTGCTTTGCAAAATCTATTCATAAATAACAGTTGGTAGGCTTTTAAATTAAAAAATTGGAGATAGCAAAAATGTATGCCAGAGAACCTTTGTGGGTACTATTTAATTTGGATCGAATTTTTGTCTAACTATAGCTGCTTTTCATGTATCGAGAAATCAACCCCAATTTTCATGGCATAATTGAACACATTTAGGACCAGTTGCATGTAGCCACATTGAATTAACATGTAGTGCGTACATTTTTTTTTTAGTGATGTACAGCATAGTGTTATCATGTTCGAGTCAAACCTTTGGATTCTTCACTATCTTCTTGGTTTAAATCTGATTATCTGGCATAATTTACTTTGGTACACTGTTATATACCATACATATTGTAAATTCCTGAACAACATAAATTTTTTCGCTAACTGATATCAACATACATGTTTGTACACAGTAACTAGGTAATAGGGTTCAGAAAAAGATAGGCATCCTAACTGTTACATATTCTGTATATTGTATGATTTCCGTTGGAATTTCATTCATTTGGCAAGTGAGTGTAATTTCAGGGTGGCGGGATGGCTGAGCTGAACTACGCGTTGCCTATGGCAACATATGGTTGGGAACTGCAGATAGCAAGCTCAAAAACCCAAAGCCAAGGTAATAATTTTAATAATACTTCGGCATCAATCCCACCCTTTCCCATGACCTGGGAAATCCCCCATATAGCCTAAAAGGTGAGGAAGAGGAGAATAAATAAAAAGAAGTCAGTGAAATTTCAAACATATATTATTTTTTATCATTTTAATTTATCATGGCCATAATCATATTTTTTATGGTAACCCTATTGGTATATGTTCAAAAACATATTTTACTTGATAAAATATAATTTAAGCAGATGAGTGAAGGTTGACCTTACTTCATGTTACTTGGGATCTTATGCTATAAAGTATTAGTGTCAGCAGAAGAATAACATAGATTTGTTTGAAACAGAACTGCCTAAGCCTAATTATTATTGTTTAGAACAATTAATTAGCTAAATGAAGTTGCACCACACCAATTTGAAATAAAATGAAAATGATTAATTAAATTTAATATGCAAAGCTTTTTTTTTTTCTTTTTTTTTGTTTGTTTTATTACTCAAGTAGCAATCTCATTTTTAAATATATAAACCATATTTATTAAGTAATACTTTGCTCAAGATTATTTTTCGTTCTACATTATCTTACTAACTATACGTGCATTTCAATAAAATTATTCTGAACAGAAATAGCATGAATCCCATAACACCAAACTAGAACAAGAAATTTTCTAAGATCAAATCATTACTTAATCAAATCATCAGCTTAATGTCACTTTTGGTATGACGTTTGTAGATTTTAAATAAATAACAACTTCAAAAAAATTGTAATCTTACTAATTAATTATTATTTCTGTTCATTTAATCTTATATCCTGGGTAACAACCTAAATCAATTTAATTTTATTTCTTTTTTGTTTTTCTTCTTACAGGATCTATGTGCCAAACCCAACGTACAGAAACAAGAAGAAGAATAGAAACTGTAGAGAAGGAGGAAGATAAAATAGAAGAGTATACGGTAGAAATACATGCAACACCTGAGTCAGAGTCCAAAAACATTGGACGTGGAAGGGTCATCCTTCCAGAGATCAATACATCTAGTTCTTCATCAACTCCTGAAAGAGATAGAAAGAAACCAAGTATACCAGCGGTGGAAACTCTTCCAGGTGTAAAGAAAAGCAAGCGAACTAAAAGAAGTCAGATTAACCTGACAAGAGAGGCCATCACTGAGTTAGGTACTCGTAATAGGATAGAAAAAGAAAAGATGACTTCAAGTAAGTAATTTAAATATATTAATATTTAATGTAATAAATACAAGCATATAAATTATTTCTTATGACTATATTGATAAGAATTTAAGACATACATTTTCAAAATTAGCCTTCTCCATTTCAGTTTTTTCCTCTTTTCATTTTTTTTAAAGGTTTACTCATGATGATATAGTACCAAAATTATTAATGAAAAAAAGAAAGGTACTTGAGGTCTGAAAATATCTTAATATTAAGGAGAGGTTTAAAAAGAAAAGAAAGTTTTATTAAATAATGGAACAACTATAAATATTTAACACAGGGAGTTTTTACTTTTTTAAAGAAGCCAGAAAGTTTGACTCCTAAGAAGTACCACCTTGATACCTCTATTCTAAATATATATTCCAGCTATCAGGAATTGGAATGCTTATAGTTATCTTAATCAAATGAAAAATAAAAATAAAACACAATACCTCCAAAAAATATATAGTAACTGAGATAAGTTTAATAATTATTTAAATTTTTGAAACATAAGGCCATAATAACATAATTTTAATTTTCATACTAAAAACTAAAAATGTTTGAATCAAAAAGTTTTTATTCATCAAATTTAAAATCTACCTAAAAGTTCTCTTTTGCTAACAAGACATAAGTAGTTATGGAAACATAAATATGCACTCCATTTCATTAGAATGTAGTAAAAAATATTTTACATTAGTATTTAATGTATGTTAAATTATTTTAAATATTAAGCAAACTAATAATAAGCCAATTATTTTATTTCATTAAAAAATTGGATCGTTAAGTTATGTAAAATAGGTTTTTTATTTAACTTTCCTTCCAGCAGTAACCCTACAAGAAGGGAGTTTATTATCGAGTTCTGTACATACCATACAATACAGTATATAATGTACATGTTAGTTGTGCCGCCGGTGGTACCGCAAATGTCCACCTCCAGCACCATACCCCATCCTACATGGAGCAGGCCCCAGCGCTCTGTTATAGTGTAACCGCGTTATATAAGATGTCATCTGAGATAGTGCAGTATCGCTACAGGCAGGGCAGGATCCCAGTGTCAAGCAATACCTCCGCAGCATCAACACTATTTATACTAATTATTTTCTTTTTAATACAGTTATAAACAAAATAATATGAAGCAAAAAGTAAGAGCCCCCTAAATGGTTCATATGTAAAATACGTATTATGCTTGAAAAACCCAAACTCATTAAGGGTCTTGTGTGCAGTACTGTGTAATCAAGCACTGCTTCTTGGTCAGCGGTAGTGCAAGAAGGTGATTTGACCATGATCACGCTCAACCGTCAAGTATTTTCCCTCTTAATTTTTAAAATTAAGAGTACCCACATTTTAGAACCTGCGTTTGCCACAAGAGGGTCTCTCAGCCACTGAGACGATCTGTCACAGAACATCAAAGATATACTGCACCAAGCCAGGACATCTAGCACCACAGCCCTATGCCTTAACAATCAGCTACCCCGCCTCCCTTAATCAAAACCGATCTTTTTTTTTTTGTTCCTCACCTTTTAGGCTATACGGGTTTTCCGGGCCAGGGGAGAGTGTGGGGGATTAATCAAAACCGATTAAATCAATCAATCAAAACCTATAAAAATGATAAATAATGTTACTCAGTTTTCTTTTTAGCAGTACCATCAGTAAGACACCCATTCCCTGAATTTTCTATCTATATATTTAACTGATTTTCACGGACCTTGATATTTCTTATTACTTCAAAAATACAGGATTAACTACTGATATTAATGCAAATTAATTGCATCACCCCTGGAATTAAGAAGCCAGGATATAGCAGAAATATCAATTTTTGATTACTTGAGTGAATCAAAAATCAAAGTTTGATTACTCTTTATACCACCAATACACATCAGTTGTTGTAGTTGACTCTGCCTCATTCAAATTATTGTTAATCTAATTACCAACCTTTAATTTGTTACACATCCGTTTGCTTAGTTAGAAAGCTGATTGAAAACTACATTTTCCAAACTTCTTTTCATTTTTAACTAGCATTTTACATGGTATTAACTCAAAGAGTCCTGAAAAAAGTTTTTAATTATAAACTTTACTACAGGAGCTGTGGAAGTAGCTTGTTCAGAACAATCTATTAGTTCAATAACATCTTCAACTGTGATTTTATCAGAAAGTCCTCCTCCACAACAACTTAAACTTCCAGAAAGAAGATCACATCATCGCCACAGAATTCATAGAAGTTTTAACAATCATGTTAATAATGGTAATAATCCCACAATATGTTAAATAACACAAAAGAAATGTTTAATTTGAGAACTTTAAACAGAGATCAGTGGTGGATCCAGAAATCTTCTGAGGGGGGAGAGCACTTTTTTTTTTTACATTTCTTGAGCAATGAAGGCCCTAATTAAAAATACATATTAAATAATGATGTTGTAAATGTTTAAATATAATTCATTTTCAATTAGTGGACTTGAAAAACGACTAAATATAGCCCATTTTATATAGAAATAGTAATACTTTAAGAGTGTTCTCACCTCTCAGAGGGGGGGGGGGCGCCCCTCCCCTGGATCCACTACTGACAGAGATATACAATTTCAATAACCAAAATAAACTGACTGAAATTCATCATTTCTTGAAATAACTGGATCATATTAATACTAAATCAGCTAAAACTTGCCACTGATATAAGACTAAACTATATAATAATAATTTTGGTATTTAATAAATACTTCTAAAATTGAATAAATATCAATTAACTCATCAATATTTTATTTACTAATTGAATTATCAGGTAATATTGGGTTGTCCGGAAAGTTCGTAGAGAAATTTGGACAAAAATTAAAATTGAAGAACAGCTTAAAATTTATTTATTTAATCTACAAAATAGTTACCACCGTTAGTTATTACCCTTTCCCAACGGCTTGGAAGGTCCATTATCCCTTTTTCCCAAAAATTACTGTCCTTACTCCTGAAGAACAATAAAAGGTCTGTTTTGACGTCATCTTCTGAAAAGTAGAACTCTACAAATTTTTCGGACAACGCAATATATACAGTACTAACTTAGCAGCACATTTAAGTATATGAAGTTAATCTTATGAAGTTAGTGTCTTTAATATTTAATGTTTATTGAGTTTTGAGGGGGGAAATAATGGATATTAATTGAATTAAAAATTTGTTCAAGCTGCCCTCTTTTTTAAATATATTAATGCTTTTAAATCTACTTTGATACAAGTTGTTGAGTAGTTGTATGATGGACTCCATGTAGAATAATTTGTTTTCTATCTTCCTCTAAATTTTATTTGTAGGCTCTAATTGGACAGTCACTGTCGCTGGGAATAGTGGTTCGGGAAACGATCCTCCTCCGGATGTAGAAATGAAGCTAACTTTTGCTAAACAAGGAAAGAATCAAGAAAATGGGATGCATC
Organism: Aelia acuminata; assembly: GCA_911387785.2. Lineage (NCBI taxonomy): Eukaryota > Metazoa > Arthropoda > Insecta > Hemiptera > Pentatomidae > Aelia > Aelia acuminata. The sequence continues at coordinate 53,692,106 of OU426982.1, forward strand.
AATACCAGTTCATAAGAACAAAGAGGCAAGGTGCATAGTTTAAAACAGTGAGAGTTTGGGTCAGTCTTTCTCTTCAACAAAATATTTTTTCAACAATTTTAAATTTTGATTTTTCATAAATTGAATTAAAAATAAGAGAGAGAGAAAATTAGATTGTTTTGAAGTATTTTTTTTTTAACTGTTATATTCATAGTAAGTTTATTACAGATCCAATGATAGAAGAATTCGCTCATATGTCAAGGAATGAAAAACAAAATCAACTTGATTACAACCTCCAAACAAACCACCATCCAAAGGTAGTTATGTTAAATGAAAAATTGAACATTATTTTATGCTTAATAAATAATTAGATTATAACATATCTATATTAGTCTTAAGTGTTTCAAAGGAACTAATAATTTATATTTAACAGAGCTCTTATGAAAGAACAAGAGGTGGAACTGCTAGAGACAATTTCAGCTATGAGGAAGATTATATCAATCGTCTAAGCTCAAGGTAGGAAACTTTATATAAGATTGATACAAGAAAAGCAAGAATGATACATTTCTGGCTAAAAGATTTCAGTAAAATATTAAGACCTAGTGAGCTTGAGAAGATAATTATATGATTCTGATAAATCTGGAAGGATTACATTATTTTTGAACAGGGCCTGGAATTCACGCAATTTAGTATTTTGTTTACAAGTATTTTTTCAAACAGCTGACCAAATATTTTTACGTATCATAGTATGCTAAGAAGCTTTTAGCAGAATTTCATTTTTCGTATTTGAGGAAAATTGCATTTCAATTAAAATTTAACTTAAACATATTAAAAATTCTTTCATGATGCATTTTCTAAAATGATTCTCTGAAAAAAAAAAATACATGATGGCTGCTAAATTGGACAAAAAGGGCCCAATAATTGTTTCTGAACATAGCAGGTGATTGTTAATATTTACAATTACATAAAAAAAAGATGCTGAAGTTAACCGTATGAAAATACATTTGCTTCAAGACAGTTTATGAAGCTACCAAGGTTTCAGACAGGATATTACAGTTAAATTGACTACAAAAAAAATTAAAATAAACATCTTTATTTTAAGTTGTTTAGATTGCTTATAAAATTTAGAATATTAGCATGATTTGAGTATGTACAATTGTTAAACGTTTTTTCTTTCAATATTCATTTTCAAATAATTAAATCTGAAGAAAAAAGATTGGCCTAAGCTACGATTATTTAATAATTAATAAAAAATAATAAACCATTATTATTCAACAAATATATTAACTTTCATTCATCAGTCAGGAAGTTTGTCTTGCTCTTAAACGTCTGATTACAGGGATTTACTTAAAAAAAAAAAAAAAAGTCTCCTTATGTCCAGAACGTTTGAGGATCAGATCAAAGTGAAGAAACAAGAGGGGTCTATTTTGAAGAATGCAGAATCAACACTTCTTGTTTCAACACTATAAATGTGAAGTTTGTAATCTGTACTACTGTATAAGCTGTTAAGTTCATTAGTTACATACTAAGACAACAATATAAGATAATTATGACATTTTTTAATTGTTTCACTTGGTAATCTCAGCAATTACCAACCTGATTAGAAAATTATTTTTTCATTAGATGGAATGTTTACTCAGTTTGTCAATAGGATTTATAAAACCAAGTTATGGCCAATAGGAAAGAGGGAGTTAAGATAAAACCTATTCAAATTTGTATCCATTTATTAGAAACCAGATTCATTAAATCATGTGAGCCATGTCAAGATGTAATAAAACCTTATAACTTATTTATATACATAACTTTATAATTCTAAATAATCAAGCATAGAAACTGAACATGAAGAAATTGATGATCAATGCTCTCAATACAAAATAACACAAAATAGTAGTTTCGAATCAGGTATATCCTGAAATTCATGTTCAAAAAATGCAATGCTTCTGTTTGGCATATAATTTTTTTTTCTGATTTGAATGAATAAATGCTAAAAATTTAATGAATACTAGCTGTGCCAGGAAATTGACAGCAAGGGGCACACCTAGTTTTCTGATGACTTTTAATTATTTTCATATTTCTATACATTTATTATTATTTTTTAATACTACTATTTAGTTATTAATTTCTAATAAAATTATTTTCTTTCTAATAATTGTTTGTTTGTTTAACATCCCTTTATGCTACTAAGGCTAATCGGACGATGCTAAAGTGGGAGTCCTAACTTTTGTCTATACAGGGATAATTAGGATAGGGATCTTTAACGAGTACCTGACATCGTGCAAGCTCGGTACATCCATTTGACGTCCTACCCGAGGGACAGCATAGCCAAGGATATTTTACTCCCATTGAAAAATCCTAGAGCCACCGTGGTTACGTGAACCCGCGACCTTAAGTATTGTAGGTTGCCATGCTAACCACTATACCACAGGTGACCCCGATAATAATTGAAAGTTTGTATTATCTTGATTTGATTGTTTTTAAAAGGTCAATGACCAAAACAAAAAAAAAATTGTAACATTTATTAATTAATTTGAAATTATTCCTGTTCAATTTTTAATCCCTCTAATTTCTTATCCTGGTTCAGAACTTTTATATTGACCAATTGATATATTTTGATTATCTTGTGGCAGATTTGAAAACTGTTAGTGGTATTTTTTATAGCTTTTTACCGGTTTCTTTTTACTTTCTTGAACTTTATATGCTAAGCAGAACATTACATTCATTACAGCATGAAAATCAGAGATCTGTTTAATGGAAAAAAGGATAAAATATTGTAATTTTGTAATACAAAAATACATATATATTTGAAATAAGGGGAAGGGGGTGAGTGAAGAGAGAGGATTGACGCAGCTTAGATGTGATCTCAATGATGTAATGGATGCGCTTGACATGCAAAAGACTCAAAATCGACTGCCAGCTGAGCCCAATCTTTTCTCTTCAAAAATAAAATAATACTTTATGATATGACTTATGATATTATGATTTAAATTTTTGAGTATAAAAATGATGTTCCCTATTCTTTAGGAGGTCCAAATACAGCACTGAAGATGGAAGTGAGACAACTGGAGACCTCCATGTAACTGGTCTTGCAATTACACCAGAAAAGAAACCAAGAGTCCCAACACAAAGTGAAAGAGATATCCTCAGACCACAGAGGTATAAATTTACTAGGTAACCAACAGTGCCTTTACAACGCTGCCTTTGTTATTAAATATTTTAAGTACAAATATGTTACTATTTGATTCAAATATTGTAACATCAACTATATTTTTATAAATGTTGTTTTAATAAATAAATATATACCTATTTAACATTTATTTAAGCAGTTATTTTTAGTGATAAAACCTTTTCATAATTGCATAATGTTTCATACCTTCAATATGAAAATTGATAAACATGATAATAAATTTCTGAAATTATATTACATATAAAATTGTAATATATTGTAAGAACCTATAAAAGTATAATATATTTTATATTGTGGGAATGCAGTATACAACATATATTGGGTTATCATTTGTACAAGATGAAATTTGAACATGAATGTAAAACATATTTGAAAAATGTAAAAAATACTTTTTCTTCAATTTTAATACCAACCATGCTCACAACTTCAAAAGATGTAGTATCACGTGGGTTTTTAAAAGTAGCAGTGCATTCAATTTCTTAAATTTAGTGATGTATTTATTTATGGTCTTTTGGTTAAATATTTAATTTATAATTTTTAAATTATTTTATTAGAAGATAAAAGATTCGACCACGGCCGGGAATCGAACCCAGATGCGGAGGACCTGGGTTCGATTCCCGGCCGTGGTCAAATCTTTTATCTTCTAATAAAATAATTTGAAAATTCTTAAATTTAGATTAGCCTCACATCTAGATCATATAGGAAATTTTACAGGCATGAAATTAAAGATGCAGGCATTGAAGGTTGTAGGCATTAAGGCATTGTAGATATCAGGACCACATACATGAAGACAAGGAAGACTTTATCAAAAATGCCTAACTTCAGTGGTAAGCAAGACACAACATGGCTCAAGAGTAGTTTTAGGATAAAAACAAACAAATCTTAAAATAAAATTTAATAGAAAAAAGGTAAAATGGCCATAAAATTTCATCGGTAGAAGTATGCTACAACGGTGTATTCATTTTTAAGTGACAAAATAATCAGGTTTCATGATTTACATCAATCTGAAGTACTTAATTATCAAATATAATAACATTTAATAAAATCAGCATTTATATTAACAAATTGCTACCAATGTGGCATTATAGTTTTTCTCTTTAATTTTTATATTCTTCAAATAAGGAGGCTATTGATGAAAGTTCCAATTAGAAAGAACTAAAAATAATTATGGCATTTAAATTATGCCTTAGAGGGGACTATTTGCCACAGATTACTCAAGCTTTGACCATCAGCCAAAGCTTCAATAGCAAGTCCAAGTTCATTGGAATATACAGGTGGTCTGTCTTGGCTTCCATCAGAGTAATGGGCAGCAGTTACACCAGTCACATCTTCCTCTTCAACTTCAACAAATTCCGGCTCCTTAATGGGTACTGTTTCAGCCAGAACTGCCTGCGGATATTAAACAAATTTCAGCTATATTGAATTTTTACAGTAGAGTAAGTTGACGAGTCATTATAATTCATTTTAATATTTATTTAATTATAATTTATTAGCAAACAAAAAAGTTCTAAAAATAGAATTTGTGCATATTAAAAGATATAAGTAATGGAATACGGTAAAAAAGAAGGTAGCTTATTAAAAAAAAAGTACCTGATCACTGACAGAATATTCAACTCCAAATTCAGGGCTAGCAGAGTGAATTTCAAGCATTGAGCTTAGTTCCTTAGCGACTTGTTGTAGTTTAGAAATTGGATCGATTCTGAATCCTAATACATATGCACCACTACCAGGTTTGCTCTCTACTACCAGAGCAGGACCAAACCGAGAATCACGAATTTTTACCTTAAAGTAAAACAGATTGTCTTAAGTAGGTACATAAAAAATAATAATAGTTACAAGAAACAAAAATAAAAACTTACAGAAGAAATTTGAAGATAGGGTAGAGAAATATTAAAATTTTCATTCATTTCAGCAAACCACACCAAACGTATATTAGTAATGATGAAAGAACCTAAATTTCCCTTTAAAGAAAAAAAAAATGGAAAATCCAGAATAGAATGAACTTAAAATATTTAAAAGAAAGTCAATTTTATTTTGATCAGTACTTGATCACTGGATAAATTCCAAACACCATCGACCACATCACATATATGTTCTAACGGAAGTATTACAAGCTGCTTGTGTCGAACAACAGCCCCACGAAGCTTAAGTTCTCGGTAGGGCTTAGATGAAAGGTAAGCTCTGAAAATTATAAATATACAAAAGTCAGGTATTAGATTTTAAAAAATTGCAAGTTATAATAAATATTGCAACTGACTTGTGAACACCCATTACGGAAGTGAAATGTCGAGTGTTGCCGGAGACTAAATTTGTAAAGATGAATTCGAACCGAGAATTGTTGAACTTAGTGAGCAGGTGAAGAGCTTCTGTTGTCCCTCGAAGTTTCTAAAATAATTTTATTTCAGTGTTTTTATCCACCCATCATTAATATTATGCTAATAAACTAAAATGGTTTATATCGATATGGTTTTACTTACTGAGTTTACTACTTTTGTAGTAGCTGAGACAATACAATTGAATCCTATAGCTGAAATTTAGAAAAGCATAAATCGAAAAATAAACTATCATGATAGGAAAAAACACATTTGCATATTCATGTAGATGATCTAATTAACATAAATAACTGTTTATAAAAAAAATTATGCAATTATAAATTAAATGAAAATGAATCATGAATATAATAAATACAGTACATGGTAACTTTAATGAAGTCATATATTATTCTATTACAAGAAATATTTTTAAAATAAAAGACAGAGATGAAGTTTTATATGTACTAACATTGCAGATCCAATATTTATACTTCAATTAATACAGGCACACTCTAGTTGAGAAACCATAAACGAAGGAAAAAATAGTGATTTACTGTCTCCAACTTTAGCCAGAATTAAAGATTCATAACACATTATAAAGGCACATAGGCTAATATAAAAACATCTAACCAATGAGTGTTGGTTTTTTTTTTTACAGAATACTTAAAACTATGAGAAAAAATTAGCAAATTTTTAGGAGTGGCCTATTTTGGCACTGTTTAGTGTGAACCCGATCTCAACTGAAAAGGACCCCTTTTATATATCACTTTTGAGCGAGCAATCTAAATCTAAACCTAAGATTTAATGAAGCTTATCAATGCCCTTTTTAACTGATAAAGATGGGATGACAGTTCACTAATATCACAATCAAATAAAGGGTCGAAAAAGGCTAAGCACCAGAGCCGCTTTTCCAAAGTAGTACCTTTTTTTTAATATCATTATAAACCTTGTGCAAAGGGGCTAATTAAAAGTATGATAAAACATAATAATCTGTAAATAAATTCTGGAAATGGGTACATAATGGGAATTTTAAACCTAACTTGTTTGGCTACCCATATATCTGACTAGAATAACAAATACATAATTTCAAATTCTTACATGAGGTTATGAAAAGAACAGTATGGAAATTATTCAAATTTCCCAATTGTTCGAATCAATTTTATTTGCACTTTTTTAAGGCAAATAAAAAAACTAACAACGATATCTTAAAATATGTAATTAAGATAAATTTGATTAAAAACATCAATTTTAAAAATCTGTTCCATCATGGTGTACCCAGAATAAAAAATAGGGGGGAAAGCCATGGTTGCTCAGGAAGTAACATTTTTGGATGGGAAAAGGTTGAAGAAACCAAAGTTTTGAGAACATTATTTATAATTATAGCTGTGATTTATTAGTTACTACAGTTATTTGCTAGGGAAAAAAAATATTGTAGCTATATGCATTAATTTTGCTTCTAGAAGGGGGAAGCTGCCCCTAGCTCTGGGTACTCCCATGGATTAATAAAGCACTTGCATTGCCTTATTGGAAATCGGTAAAGGATGCATAGAACGGTAAGCAATGAATTAGGTACCAAAAACAACTTTTCCCCTGTGAGTTAAGAGCTATCACAGCATATCAGTATAAGTGTTCTAAAATATACTCAATAACAAAGTCAGAAAGAAATCTAAGGATAAAGAATTCTAATTAAACTTATGTATAAGCCATAAAAATCATTGGATTAAAATAGAGGAAATATATGGTAGTACTTCTTCTCAATAAAACATTTCATTTATTCTATTCAGGCATATTAAATCAATTTGGAAAAAAAAAAAAAAAAAAAAAAAGGATGTTCATGATATAAAGATTATAAAATTGATAACGTTTTATTTCTTTTCTTTAAAAGTAAATTAAAAAGAAACTGTAAACCTAACTTTATCATATAAAATACTGTTATTCTTCAGAAGAAAGTAATAGAATAATGGTTTAATTTTCAAACAAAATTTAAATTCTCCAATCAAGTTCAGTGTACTCGTTTCAATTTCTATTTGCATATTTCTGATTTTTATAGTTTCCTTCAAATGGCTTTTTCGTCCGATTAGCCTTAGTTGCATAAAGATAGATGACTTTAAACAAACAAGCTATTTATAGTTTCCTTTGAAAATATATTTTTATATTCAATAACAAATATCATTGCTTTTCAAAAATTATACTAATGACATTATTACTGCTATGTCCCAAAAATAGTTTTGAAAATAAAAATGGTGTTGTGATTTATTTCAGTTAATCTTAAATTTGCCCAGTTAAATTTTCAAAACATTCTAAAAGGGTGACACTTGAAATGGAAACAGTTACAATAGAAATAAAAAGGGTGACAGTCAAGTTTTAAAAAGATATTATTAAAAAGATAAGATTTCCTTTGGAAAGGGCTACATTTGACTTCGATAGAATTGCTTGTAACATAGAAAGGGTTGTATTTCATTTCAATGAAGGAAAGTTCAAATAGACTTGGAAATGCTGTATATATAAAAATAAGTGGTTGCATGTAAATACTTACACAAACTAATTCTAAAAACAGATAGTGAATGCCAAAGTATTCTTAAATTGGTAACAATTAACCTTCCTTTATCTCCATTATTGCCTTTGGTATCCTCCACAAAATCTAGTTTGTCTATGATTTTTTCTCCAGCCCTCATGTTATTCAATCTTTCAATAAAAATAACAATAATGTAAGCTGTCTTAAAACATTCAGTTGTTGAAATAGATTGGTAGAAATTTTAAGACGGTTGAGTTTCAGGTTACTTTATACAAGCAATTAAAAAATACATACGAAATGGGAATGTCAAATCTAACTTCTTTATCTTCCCACATGTCTGAAACATCCTTTTTCACTTTTCCTTTTCCTGAGCCACCTATAGCTATGGCCATATTTTCAATAAATGATAGAATCTCCCCACTATCATAGCAACCAACACAAACTTACCTCTAATCAATAAAGGACTTTCATTCAAAAAACAGTTTGGCCTATTCTTGGGGACAAGTGTTATTAAAATGAAGAATGAAATAATTATTGTATTTTAAAATGTAAATATAAATCAGAATAAAAGTCCATTTTTCTTTCATAGAAAACATTTTATTAAAAAATGTTCAGGCTTACAGAAAAAAATAATAACAAAGTTTAAAATTTTACATCTTCAATATAATCAATTAATTATTGTATTTATATGATCCGTTTCAGTCTTTTTTATTTACAATACCTTTAGGAAATAAACGTGCATCTCTCTCTTCCACAAATAATACATGCATGAAGTTGATATCGGAAATAGAGAGAAGAAATGCACACAGACATATATAAAAATATTTTGTCTATATTTTACCTTTTTTTATTACTATCATTGTCATATACCTACCTATTTACATTTATAACACTAAATTTGGCAAACATTAAATTAACATGAAATTGATCAGTTGCAAAAATTCACTAAATACCTACATCTTTTGATGAAGGTATACTTTTAAGAACAAATATGTGAGTTTCAATCACATATTTATAGGATGTAAGCAATCAATAACAGGATGTAATAAAACAACAATTGTAACTTACTATGTGCTGCTTTCGTGTCAGCAACCCAACATATCCATCTTCTCTTGATCCATGGTCAGTAATATTTCTATCACATGTATATACATGTTTCAAAATAATAAATCTTAAAAAAATGAATTTTTACATTATGACAACCAGAAAGTCATCTTGCTAAATTGTCAGGATAATAAAATGAAAAGAAAATAAATTATTAAATAAACTTTTGTTTGACAAGAGGATATGTTTCATGTCATTTGATATCTTGGATTTATTATCAAATTCTTTCATATTTAAGAATATCATAATAAATAATACAAAAAAAAAAAAAAAAAATGAAAAAATTAACATCAGGATATTTAAGACTAAAACATATTTTGATTATATAAAATGTTAAAATATCACATTAACTTATAAATAATGTCAAAATTATAGAACATTTTACAAATGATAATCGTATATAAAACCATTCAATTGTGTGGTTTGCAGGAAACAGTGTACACTAAGTGGTCAATATGAGGTGCATAAGATTTCACTTTAACAACTTCCTCGATGGAGATGAACCATTTTTCACTATGGATATTTTCAAAAATATCTATCAAAACATGAGATAAATGTATTGAAAAAACAAACCACTCTGAATGTTTCCATGTAATACAGGAGTCAGAAGAAAATTCTATTTCAAATTCTGTATTTTTTGAAAGTTTTATTTTTGAAATTTCAATCTTCCCACTTAGGTCATATTCAATCCTTTCTAAAAGAATTTGGCAAATATAACAATTCCCATGGCTGGAGGATATTCGAGAAGTAATATTCTGATGTACATACAGAATACCACCTGAAGACAACAATGCTTCACAAGCTGTTTTCCAAAATTTTTCTGAAGAAGGAATCAAACCAACATTAACCCTATTTGCAACTAACTTTGGGCAAACCTAAAATAAACACGATTATTATAAATGAATCTAGAACATTTTGAAACAAACATTTTTATAAATAATTTGAATTTTTTAACAATGGAAAAAGATCAATACTTACTTTATTGAAGTCATTAAACATACTACTATACTAAACCAAAAGTTTTTGCTCTTTTATAAATAAATATATTTATAATAAAATATGTTTGGCAAGCTAACCAAAAACAAATAATATAAAATACAAAAGAGATAATAATACCTTTCTGTTATCTCCTTCGTGAATTACGCATCTATCCTCAACCTTATTAAGGCGGACATTTCTCCTGGAACAAAATGGAATTTGAAAGGAGCCATAAAAACACATGGAATATATATATATATATATATATATATATATATATATATATATATATATATATATATATATATATATATATATATATATATATATATATATATATATAATAGAGAAATAACGTTTCAGTGAAACCTTAATTTGAATAAATGGTAAACCATGAACTAATTATGATACTAACTCTATTATATTATTTTTTCCATTTTTTTTTTTTTTTTTTTTTTTTACAAACTTAATGACCGCATTTTACAGAAATATAAAAATGGGGAAAAAAAATTGGACAACCAACCTCAATGAGTCAACAGCATCAGGATTCCATTCACAAGCATGTACCAATTTAGCGTTAGCATGCACTAAGAAAGGTAATGTAAAATATCCAATACCAGCAAAAAGATCAACAATAACTTCATTATCACAATTCAATGAAGCGATCCTATGCCGCTCGGTCACATTGCCAGCAGAAAACATGGTTTTTTCAACATTCCAAGAATACCTGTGGTAGTTTAAGCTTTTAAGTCCATAACTAAAGTAAGAAAGAACAAAAACGGAAACAATAAAAAATTACCTTATTCTGTTGTCAATATAAGTTATAACAGGAGAACTGCCATACACTAAACATGCCTGAGGGGTCCGAAATGAGTCATTCTGAATTCTGCCTTTGATTGCAATACTGTGTGCTTTAAGACTTTTACAAATTACTTGCCAAATTCCAGGTCCTAATAGAAGAAAAAACAGCATAGATTGAATTACACATCTTTCAATATTAAACTTGCTCATTGCATTTAAAGCTAAAATAACTGTAATAATAATTAATGATGGTTACCAGCTTCAAGCCAAATGTGACTTAAAAATGAGGGGAATGAAAATACAATAAAACCATTGTAATTTTCCCAAGAAGAGGGCAATTCATTTATTAAATACTCAAACCATTTGTTATCATTTTTCATATAAGTTGTGATTTCATTGTGAAGCTTAGATCTGACAGCATTAGATTTTGTCATTGTCAAATGTTTTAGTTAAACAGAGTGAATAGATCACAAAGTTGAAATGCCCAGATCAAATATTGTATGGGAATTATTATTTTTGAAAATACTTAAATTAATAATAAAAACTAGGGAAAAAGTTATTTCAACTCCTGGAGAATTTAAATTAACATAGCCTTTAAAAAAAACGAACAAGACGTTCTGTAATGCATTTCAATTTTTGTACAGAAAGATAAGACTTGTATTTAATATCAGCCTCACCATTTGCTGATTAATAAATCTTGTTTTTCTAAGTGTTTTAATGCATTATTCTTAAAAGGAGCCTCAAATTTAAACATGATCATAATTATTTAAAGGTTGTTTTGTTCAAGTTAAAGACTAATTTAGTGTAATAGTCCTATCTATATGCAAAACAAAAGTAACCTTCTTAGAGAGGTTGTAGTTAGTTACATGTAGTATGGCTGTTCAAAATAGGAATTTGATGTTATTCATTATTGTTTAATTTAACATGGATCCATTCTTTGTACCCACCAGATCATCTTTGTGTAAAGGTTCTAGTCATCAGACAGTGACTTTCCAAAGTCATAAACGATCTACTCCATCAAAACGTTCTGAATCAACAAAACATGATTTGTCTGAAAGCATTGATATGAAGAAAGCACGGTTTGAAGTTTACAAATTTGCTCAAAATTCGCTACATGGAGAAGAAAAACAAAAGTCCAAAATTGAGTTAGCCATTAAATTAGGAGCTAAGCCACCGAAAAATAAGTACAAAAACTATAAAATGCTCAAAGAAGAAATTAAGAAAGAACTTGAGGAATCTGAAAAGAAGAAAGAGCTTTACAACATCCCAGTTAAACATAGAATATCTGCACATAAGTCCAAGTTGAATAAAGGGGCCCTTAAGAGGAAACGGAAAATTGGAAGCGGTATACTTAATACGTATGGGAAAGTAAGTTGATAATTTCAATATCTATCGTATCTCAGAGAGAGTTTATTAGACATTTTAATGTTGTGAAAAAGATTGAGTTGCTTAAGTTAACCAATTATAAAAAATATGGTACTAGTATTGCTATTTTACTTCTAGGTGTGGCCAATATGGCTCCGTTTAGTAGGCCTATAAATAGTAGGGCCAATATGGCTTCAATCTCAAATCTAAAGGGCCCTTTTGGGGATTTATCTGTTGAAAGGGAAAAATTGAAGAGAGCGTGAGTCAAAAACTGGGATCTAATAAAGGTAATCAAGGCCCTTTTTAAGTTAGCCTAGGCCTATATTAAGGTCACATTTTTGCCTATATTACAGTCGAATAACCTCACTAAATTAGCCATGCCCAGAAGTACCATAACAATAGCTTTACCATCATTTCTATGTAATGAGACTTAAAATGAGAATAAAGCAATAATAGCAAAGTAAAATGTAATTGAAGTAACATAGTAATACTAGTATCAGAATTAGAGAAGGATAAAAACTATACTGGCTGTAACAGGCTACTTTTGTAGTCTCTCAAACACCTTAGATCGACCCCGGGTCAAGAGACCCTCTTGGGGCATACCCAGCCTACATAAAATTGGTAATTTCAATTAAATGAATTGGTTTGAAAAAAAAACGGGCTGTTGAGCGTTTGGTAATTATTTTGGTGGTCAAAACTATACACCACCAATAAAGAAATAGTGTTTCTTTATTCTGGGTTGTATATGTGTATGGATGTGGGTGCGCGTGCGTGTTTGTGTGTCTTACGAAGGTTTCAGGTTACACTATGTCTAATGTATTCAAGTCAGAGGCATTGATGTTAGAGGATGGTGAAAAATGGTATCAGCTCCTTTCAAATATCTTTCAATCTTTCAAATATTTGTAAATCTACAGAAATTAGAGAACTGATTTAAATTCAGAAAATTTTATTCAAAAATTTACTAAAATTAATAAGTAATACCTTAACCATTAAGTTGAAAACCTGACATTTTATTGATGTCATGTAGGGTTTGAATTGAAAAATGGTTTCATATTATAATGCATATGAAAGTTTCAGATGCTTACAAAACTCCAAATGCCTGCAGGTCAATACTTCAAATGCCCCCATCCCAACACTTCAAATGCCCCCATCCAACACTTCAAATGCCCCCATCCCAACACTTATTTGTGGGCTCTGACTATTTTTACTTAAACTTTTGGGACTTTAAAATTAAACACCAGTTGATATTTATAAAATGCCCCAGTTGGTGAAGAAAGCATGGGTTCTGAAAAAAAATAAAATTGAAACAAGAATAACCTCTTACAAGAATGTTTAAAAGAATAACACACATACAAAAAAATAAATTAAGTCATTTATGAAAATTAAATTTACATTTGATTTCACTTGCTCAAGGGCACCATGTTATTTTGCCTTGGAAATAATGAAAACCCCAATATGAATTTTACATAAAATTAAAATAAAAGCCACTCTTCGAAACCGGTATGAATACTAGTCTATCTGTGTTTGCTAGGAGTGATTTTAGATATACACCGCTTGTTTAAGTAGTCATTATTTAAGTAATCACTGTCCATTCTTAATTGTATATTTCTTTTAATTCTTTAACTAACTCCTGATATTTTTGACGTTTATTGGACTAATTGGACTTACCCATTGTTGGACTAATTTGTTCTCATATTGTAATTATTATTATCATCATTAAATTTATGTCATTTAAATAATTTATAATCAGTTAAATTTAACCTGCAATTACTTTTTTCTGTTTTAGGTAACCAACAAAGGTAAACAAAAATGAACTGTATTATTATTTATATTGAATTATTGTTTTAATTATTTTTAGTTATGTATATATATACATACTTTTTTTTTTCTTGTCAGATTAATTTGTATTCATATCCTCAGTTTTCCTTAGACTTTAATTAATTGATCAAATACTTAAATTTTACTGGATACTCACATTGTTTCAAGAAGTGCAGACAAATAAATACTAGCAATGCTATAGTTAAATTTAATTATTTTGTTTAAAAAAAAAAATGAAAGATCAAAAAATATATACTTGTACTTATTGTAGTTATTAAAATTATTACATTTGAAAATTGTATATCAGTATCGATACTTTAAATTAAAAATTTTTTAATTTTATTATTTTATTTGGGTTATTAATATTTCCTACCAAAAAGTTTCTTGAAAAGCATGGCATATTTTCCTTCCCAATAATAGTAGTTTTGGTGATTTTATCTCTTGAATTTTTTCCTTTTTTTTAAATCATTTATTGAGTCGAAATATAAGGAGAAATGATTGTTTTGTTTTTGCTATTCAAAAGAGCTTTAAATTTTCATTAAGACTATTTTTCAAATGTATCAAAAGTCAAAATGTTATTTTCATTGCCTTATAATGTTCGGTGTTTTCCCTGACAAAAAAATGCAGTAAAATTTTCATGGGATCAGAACTTGTTAACTCATTGAATGAACATTTTTACTAATTTTTCAGTTTGTCTTTATTACTGAAAGAAAACTGGAGGAATCAATTAGCTTAAAAATGATGATTAGTATTTTCTAATTTCTGAATGGTTATGGGAAGACAGATAAAATACTAATGAAAAAATGGGGTAAATTTAAAAAAATTCTGAAATTTCAAAGTTAAAACTTTAAATTTAATTTCTATATTACTTTCTATTCCAAATTTATCCCATACCCGAGTGTCTAATTTATGAAACTAAAGAATTTTAGGGTAAAAAAAAATATTGGTAATATTAAAATGTATACTGACCAGATTTATGGCCAAAATTTAATGTATATAAATTCATCTATTAATTAAACAAAATTATTTTCAGTTGTTTCTTTTATACATGAATTTTATCGTCAAAGTATAATAAGGAGTTGCCTATTCTTAACAAAAAGAGGAAGTGATAAACATCAAATCTTTGTTAAATAAATGGTCACACTGACCTACAAATCCTGAGTCCGTTTCTTCAGACCTACACCACTAGCATTTCAAACTAATGACCCTTATGAAATGTGAACATCCCATTGATCTTCATATTTTTACTTTCACTTAACTATATATGAAATATATAGTAAGTGGAAGTATTGCGATCGTGAAAAATTTTGACTTCCGGTTTTCAACGGAAATACACGTTTTGGGGTCCCCTGAGTCCAATTAACCAAGTCCCGCGAAATGGTCTGTGTGTGTGTGTGTGTGTGTGTGTGTGTGTGTGTGTGTGTGTGTGTGTGTGTGTGTGTGTGTGTGTGTGTGTGTGTGTGTGTGTGTGTGTGTGTGTGTGTGTGTGTGTGTGTGTCTGTGTGTGTGTGTCTGTGTGTGTGCGTGCGTGCGTGCGTGCGTGCGTGTGTGTGTGTGAACAGACTAGCTCAAAAACTATAAACCGTGCGAACCTGAGATTGGGTATTTAGTGTATGTATATGCCCGCGATGTGACAGCAAAAATTTCATCAGAATTGCTCAAAGGGAGGGGGTACTTTATTTAATAACTTTTTAAGTTTTTTTCGATTTTCTCAAAAACGGCTCTAACGATTTTGATTAAACTGAGTATTTGATCTATTTATATGCCCGAGATATGATTGTAAAAATTTCATCAAAATTGATCAACCGGAGGGGGGACTTTACTTAACAAATTTTGTATCATTTTCAAGTGTTTTTTTTTATTTACTCAAAAACGGCTTTCATGATTTTGATCAAACTGGGTATTTGATGTATGTATATGCCAAAGATGTGATAGCCAACATTTCATCAAAATTGATCAACCGGAGGAGGGACTTTACTTAATAAATTTTGTATTATCTTCACGTGTTTTTTTTTATTTACTCAAAAACAGTTTACACGATTTTGATCAAACTGGGTATTTGATGTATGTATATGCCATAGATTTGATAGCCAACATTTCATCAAAATTGATCAACCGGAGGGGGGACTTTACTTAATAAATTTTGTATGATTTTCACGTGTTTTTTTTATTTACTCAAAAACGGTTTTCACGATTTTGATCAAACTGGGTATTTGATGTATGTATATGCCAAAGATGTGATAGCCAACATTTCATCAAAATTGATCAACCGGAGGGGGGACTTTACTTAATAAATTTTGTATCAATTTCACGTGTTTTTTAATTTACTCAAAAACGGCTTTCACGATTTTGATCAAACTGGGTATTTATGTATGTATATGCCAAAGATGTGATAGCCAACATTTCATCAAGATTGATCAACCGAAGGGGACACTTTATTTCATAACTTTTTTTCTAATCTCAAAAACGGCTTTAACGATTTTCTTCATATTCGTCATGTTTAATGAAAATTGAGTGTTATTTAATATCAGGTAAGCGTTATCATTATTAAAATGTTCTGAGGGGCTTATAGAGCAAATGAAAACAAAAATAAGAAATGAATGTGGAAAATGTGTAACTTTGAGAAGTGGCATTAACAAAACGCAATTATTTCTTATCTAAGTAAGTTGGTAAGTGAAAGTTGTGTGTTGCGTTCACGCACCAGATTTTTTTTTTTTAATTCAGATCAATAGAATCAGTTGGTAATTTTGGCCTACTCCACAAATATGTCAATTTTATGAATACCATTTTACATCTGTAGGCCGCAAAGGAATAGCGATAGATAGACTGTTCTGAATTTAAATAATGCTAAAAAAATAATTTAAAATATTGTAGCAGGGTCTTAGAGCGTTTTGTGTTATAAATGTGAACATTTTTCTAAAGCTGTTGGTTTTAAACAAAATATTACTGTCTGAAAAAGTAAATTAAATTAATCAATGATTATCTGTTAGATAATTAATTTATAATTTTTAAACTGTTTAATTAGAAGATAAAAGATTTGACCACGGCCGGGAATCGAACCCAGGTCCTCTATCCACCAGTGTGCATCTAAGTTGCAGTGGACACAGAGGAGAAAGATTCGAACACAGTTGGGACGGCCCCAAGGTTAGCTCAGTGGTAAGAGCACGTAGATGCAGAGGACCTGGGTTCGACTCCCGGCCATGGTCTAATCTTTTATCTTCTAATTAAATAGTTTAAAGTAAATTAAATTTTCTAATTGCCTGTGAATTTTGTTTAACAACAAACCATAAAGGCACTAAAGTGCGCTGGTCAGAGGGTCGTTTCCAAAACGCACACTGAAGAGCAAAGAATTTTTTAGAATTGTAAAAATCGTTTATGTTTCTATCATTAAAAAATATGTATAAATTGTTTTTTAAACCAATAACAACAAATCTGTAGCTATTTAATACAGCAACAAAATTAAAAACTTTTGTTTACCCGTAGATATACATTTTATAATTTTTGCCTAAACATTGAATAATGCAAATGGTTGGTTAGAATGAATTTCAAATTTAAGAATAATAATAATATTTAAAAAAATGCTCTGGTCATAAATACAGTTTTGTATTTGAGAATAAATAAATGAAATGAGAATTTAATGAATGATTCCTTTTTATGAAGAGTAAAAAATAAACGAAGAATAATGGTTTACAAAATATACATGTATGTAGATTATGTACATGTAAATAAAACATGTGTACACAGTGCTTCAATATTGTAACTATTATAATAATATTTTTAAATAATTTATTTTTTGAAGAGAAAAGATTTGGCTCCGCCGGGAGTCGAACCCGGGTCTCCTGCGTTACATGCGAGGATGCTAACCGCTACACCACAGAGCTCGGCTCAAGGCAGAGCAAATCCTTCCTCTTCACTGATACCTACTCCCCCTATCTCACAAGTTTTGCGAGTAGTAGCGGGAGGTGGACAAATTTTGTCCAATTTACGATATATTTTTTTTTTTGACTTAAGTCAATTTTTTAAATTATTTTAATTAATCCAATCTTAATTTGTGGCTGACCACCATTTTTAAATTATTTTTAAATAATTTAAAAATGGTGGTCAGCCACAAATTAAGATTGGATTTATTATAATAATAGTTAAAAAGTATTAAATAATACAATAGCTAAGTTTTTACCCTTTATAGGCCTACCCAGATGGGAGTATGGTCTAACTACCTGGTTAGAAAAAAAAATTTCATCAAAATTGCTCAAAGGGAGGGGGTACTTTGTTTAATAACTTTTTAAGTTTTTTTCGATTTTCTCAAAAACGGCTCTTAACGATTTTGATTAAACTGAGTATTTGATCTATTTATATGCCCGAGATATGACTGTAAAAATTTCATCAAAATTGATCAACCGGAGGGGGGACTTTACTTAATAAATTTTGTATCATTTTCAAGTGTTTTTTTAATTTACTCAAAAACGGCTTTCACGATTTTGATCAAACTGGGTATTTGATGTATGTATATGCCAAAGATGTGATAGCCAACATTTCATCAAAATTGATCAACCGGAGGGGGGACTTTACTTAATAAATTTTGTATCAATTTCACGTGTTTTTTTAATTTACTCAAAAACGGCTTTCACGATTTTTATCAAACTGGGTATTTATGTATGTACATGCCAAAGATGTGATAGCCAACATTTCATCAAGATTGATCAACCGAAGGGGACACTTTATTTCATAACTTTTTTTCTAATTTTTAGATTATCTCAAAAACGGTTTTAACGATTTTCTTCATATTCGTCATGTTTAATGAAAATTGAGTGTTATTTAATATCAGGTAAGCGTTATCATTATTAAAATGTTCTGAGGGGTTTATAGAGCAAAGTAAATAAAAATAAGAAATGAATGTGGAAAATGTGTAACTTTGAGAAGTGGCATTAACAAAACGCATTAATTTCTTATCTAAGTAAGTTGGTAAGTGAAAGTTGTGTGTTGCGCGCACGCACCAGATTTTTCAGTTTAATATTGTTTCTTTTGTCTATTAAGTTTTCGTGTATAAAGTAATTAAATTGTGGAAATTTTATATGTTTCATTTCAATTTTGAATAGTTTATAAATAAAAAATGATTAACTTTTATTGCAGTCCTAATTACCTAATATGTTTCTTGAGAAATTCAAAAATAATGTA
The DNA here is from genome assembly GCA_911387785.2 of Aelia acuminata. Classification (NCBI taxonomy): domain Eukaryota; kingdom Metazoa; phylum Arthropoda; class Insecta; order Hemiptera; family Pentatomidae; genus Aelia; species Aelia acuminata. Next base: position 53,711,337 of record OU426982.1, read on the forward strand.
AGTGTCAACTATTGGCTCAATAAATGCCAACATTCCAAACCTTTCCATTTTGATGTGTCAACTATTGGCACAATTTAGAAGGTTCAAAGAAATCATTTTTTATAAAAACCGTAAATGTAAACCGTAGGATATTGTATTGCCAGTTTTCAAGAGGGATTGGCCTAACTAAATTCATAACAAAGATTAACCTAACATCAATATTTTAGTAAACAGGGTCAATAATCTAATATTTTTTTCTTAACCTGTCAACTATTGGTACAGTTACCCTAGATGCCTATATTTTACTTTTTTCCTCAAAGGCGTCACCTTCATTGCAGGCCACAGATATAGTGATCTACATTTTATTTTAAAGAAAGGAAAAATTCAGTCCTTTAGAATGAAATGGGTTAAATTTAGGCAGCGATTGTTAAAAAGAGAATAGTTTAAAGCTTATAGTATAGAAAATAAGCTTTATTCTGGGACAAAGTCCCTTAAGAATAACAGATTGGGACAAAAAAGATAAAATATACTGGCCAAATAATTAATGTTATATCCTTAACTGAACAGGGAGCTCTCCAAAAACCATCACAACCTTTAAGAATCATTCTTCAAGCTGCCTTAAAACTTTAATCTATGTGATATTTTTTTATTACATTAGCTGAACATCCTCCATCTCATTTTTATTGTAGTTGCAATAAATTCAGTACATTAGGCTAAAAGAATTATATAACAGTTTGTACAAAACTTTTATTTATTCCTCGTATATCACAACACACGTATCACTCAAAATTTTTGTACACAAGGAAATGATACAATGACATAAAAATTGATTTACATAATACACAGTACTATAATAATATCAATTCCATACATCAACATATCATTTCTCACACAACTTAATTTATTTATTAAAAAAAACAATAAATATATTGATAACAAAAAAATTTCTCTAAATCCTAAATAGTAAGAGGATATCATGGAATGGATTTTATTTCATTTTAATAAATAAGAATCTCCTCTAACTGGGTTTGTACAGAGCAATACCGCAGTAATTACTTCAACATATATAAATACTGCCGTTTTCTCAATAACTTAAGTCTTGTTAAACAAAAACAATTATGAAGCTAAAGCAGTCTTATAGTTCATCCTTAACATCTTCATCAGCTCCTCCTGGTGGAGGTGCACCACCCTGGTATAATTTAGTAATGATGGGCTTAACAACTTCTTCAAGCTCCTTTTTCTGTTGCTGGAAAGATTCACTATCAGCATCTTGGTTCTCTTCTAGCCATTTAATCTTTTCATCAATAGCTGCCTCCATTTTAGCTTTATCATCATCTGAGACCTAAAATTACATAATTTAAAATAATTAGTATCAATAAATGTGAAGGAAAAAACATTAATATTAGAAAAAATAAATAAGAAATTACTTTAATTTTTTCAATACTAACCTTAGCTCCAAGTTTATCTTTGTCAGATAGCTGATTCTTCAGGGAATAAGCATAAGATTCAAGTTCATTCCTAGCTTCGACCCTCTCCTTCAGTTTCTTGTCATCATCAGCAAACTTCTCAGCATCTTTGATCATCCTCTCAATATCTTCTGGTGTCAACCTATTTTGATCATTCGTGATCACAATCTTTTCCCTGTTACCTGTTCCCTTATCTTCTGCGGATACCTAAATTCAAACAAAAGATGTGAATTAACAACATTAAAACAAGGTTTTGATCATTAAACTTTTTTTGTTTACAAGTTAACAGGTTAGTTATAATAAACAACTAGTACTTAATAAATCAAAAACTAAATTTGGATAAAAACCAACCTGGAGGATACCGTTAGCATCAATCTCGAATGTAACTTCAATTTGAGGTATTCCACGAGGAGCAGGTGGTATTCCAGTAAGATCAAATTTACCAAGAAGATGATTGTCTTTAGTCATTGGCCTCTCTCCTTCATAAACCTACAAAATCAAAATTAAACGGATAAAATTTGGACAAATCCATATAGTAATAAAATAAATATGAATAATCCTAAAAAATAAAATATGCACCTGAATAGTAACTGTGTGCTGGTTATCAGAAGCAGTTGAGAAAATCTGAGATTTCTTGGTGGGTATAACAGTATTTCTTGGAATAAGTTTTGTCATGACACCACCAACTGTTTCAATGCCAAGAGTAAGGGGGTTAACATCAAGAAGAACTATGGAATCTGTATCCTGTTCACCTGACAAGACTCCAGCTTGAACTGCAGCACCATAGGCAACCTAAGAAAATAAATTAAAACTATTAGACATGGATGCCCAATCTAAAAAAATAATTTACTAAAAATTTGGAAAACGTATTAAGATCAAGATTGGTTGATTTATTATAAAGACCAGCTCAAGTTGCTCTTAGCAGGATGAAATAGTGAAGTAGTTACAAGTTTACCCATATTTTTGAAGTTTCATATATAAAAATTAGAAATACTATAATTTAAAAAAAAAATTGTTTGCAGTTGATTGCCTAAACTTATTTATATAAATAATTAAAGAACTTTTTAAAAAGGTTATTTTCTAAAAGTAGGAATAGAAACTTACTGCTTCATCAGGGTTAATGCCTCTGGATGGTTCTTTTCCATTGAAAAATTCTTTGACCAGCTGCTGCACTTTAGGGATTCTTGTACTTCCACCAACAAGAACAATTTCATCAACATCTTTCTTATTCATATCCGCATCCTCTAAAACTTTTTGTACGGGTTTCATTGTAGATCTGAACAAGTCCATGTTTAATTCTTCAAACTTAGCCCTGGTGAGGGATTCAGAGAAATCTTCACCATCAAAAAAGCTTTCAATTTCGATTCTGACCTGATGGCTAGAAGACAATGCTCTCTTTGCCTTTTCAACTTCACGTCTCAATTTTTGAACAGCTCTGTTATCTTTGCGAATATCTTTACCCTTCTTTTTCTTGTATAATTTGATGAAGTGATCCATGACACGCTGATCGAAGTCTTCACCACCAAGATGGGTATCACCATTAGTAGAGACGACCTGGCAAACAATCAGCATTTGTTATATTATTTTTATTTTAAACAGCCAACAAATAAATAAAAGAGCAGATAGAATTACCTCAAATACACCATTATCAATGGTAAGTAAAGAAACATCGAAAGTACCTCCACCGAGGTCAAAAACTAGAACATTCTTTTCACCCTCTTTTTTGTCTAAACCGTAAGCAATAGCAGCAGCAGTAGGCTCATTGATGATTCTCATAACATTTAAACCAGAAATAGTTCCTGCATCTTTAGTAGCCTGACGCTGAGCATCATTGAAGTAAGCAGGAACAGTAACAACTGCATGTGTGACCTGTAACATTTTGTGAATAAAAACATACAATTTAAAGGAAAGCTGAAAATAGTCCTTTTCAAAAAGTAACAAGTAGTCGTACAATGCTAAACAGTATATTGTATAAATAAACTTTTTATAGATTTGAATTAATTGTGAACATTTAGCATTTAAAAGTACTAAGGTCCACCTATATATCACCTACAACATACAATTGATCTTGCGTTATAAATACAACCAATTAAGCAGTCTATCAACTCCTAGTAAAAGGATCAAATATTTTATATAAATAATAAATAATCGACCAGGAGGAGATGCCGATGGGTAATGCTCTGCCTAACTGCCTCATGTCTCTCATGGCATTGTTATAAATTTACTGTCAGCAAATTCACTGATTGTTATTATTATATTAATAGGTATGAATGAAGATTAAGTAAAAAAAAAAAAAAAAAAGTAAAAATAAATAATCAGACAAAAAAAAAAAATATATGTTTAAGAACTTTAATAAATTATTCCCTGTTCTATAAAGAACACTATTAAGTATATCAATTAATATTAATCTAATCTTAATCTGTGGGTGACCACCTTTTTTAAATAATTTAAAAATAACAATTAATGTATAATAATAATAACAATTAATGTATAATAATAGTAACAATTAATGTTTACTTAAGGTTAGAGGAAATAGGACACAAACCGAATAATTTTGTGAAGTAGAAACAACAAGCATCTCTTTTCTGTCATTTTCATAGTAGTTATTGAATTTTGATTTGACAGAGATCTACCAAAATGCAATCTAATTAATGAAAGGGAAGAAATTCAAATGCATAAGACTTTAGAAAAAAAAAATTGAGATGAAACAAGAATAGATTCATTGAACTAAAATGAATCAATCATTAAAAGAACCAAAACTACACAAAGAACCTATTGAAGAAAAAAAAAGTGGTCTCAATAAAAATTAACCATTTATACAATGCATTTATATAACTATAGCAAGTAGAAATTATTGCGATCAATCAACCAAAAACTTTCCCTATTACACAAAAGTTAACAATAAAAAAAGTTACAGGACTTTTTAATAAAATATTAAATTTCTATTAATATTTACCACACCGAAAGATTTAGAATAATAGGAGATTAAAAATTGGTAAATAATAATAAACCGATACAAAAATAAATAAAACCATTAATAAATAATGGAGCATGAACAATGTTTATAATAATGGAGTATGAACCATGTTTATAATGATGGAGTATGAACAATGTTGATGATAAATAAATTAGTAAAAACCAAACAAACAGAGAAAAATTAACAGGAAAGTGTTTACTGAACAATAATAAATTATGTCAATAAACTGAAATTAAAGCTAATAAAATGCAAGGAACAAAATTATAATAGAGTTAACCAAGTTCGAAATATGGTAACAACACAATAATTTATATTACATAAATATAATGGAAGATAAAAGTGGAAAAATAATAACAGAAACATCAAGAACTTTAATGTAATTAAAATAGACAAAAAACTAAAAGAGGATAAAGTTTAATAAGGAACAATGAAAAAAAAAAAAAAAAAAATGAACAGTCACACTCATTTGTGTAATTTTTGTAAACCACTAAATTTAACATATATTAGTCGGATAATAATTAGAAAATGTATTTTCGATTGAAAAATAGTAGCAATGATTGGAAACACTGTTATGTTAAAAGATAAAAATAACTGAAGTAGCACTCAGAAAGAATTAAAGTAGGGCAAGATTTTCAGTTTTCAAAACAATTATGAAACATAGCAAAAATCACAAATATCAACATTGTATTAACCTTAAATTTCTTGTTTGGGCACGTTTCACAATCAAGAAAATTATACAAAATAAATTATTATCTCAACTAGTACAAAGTTGTGTGTGTAAAATTTGATTTAATTATATAAGCCAAGTTATAGCATTTGTCATTTCCTGGACAAATTCCTTACATTTAAATTAAGACATTGACTACCTATTCATAGAATATACAACAATGTAGGTAAGTAAAGTAACTTACTTTTTTTCCAAGATAAGCTTCTGCAGTTTCCTTCATTTTCCCCAGGACCATAGCGGAAATTTCCTCAGGAGCAAACAACTTATTCCCTTGAGATGTAGAAACTTGAATATGTGGTTTACTGTTCTTTTCAATGACCTATTCAAAAATTAATTTAAAGTTCATGTAACTGAAATTGTTACAGAAGTATGATATGTAACCTAATACACGGTGAATACATACTTTGAATGGAAAAAATTTGATGTCATCTTGAACAGTTGAGTCCGTCCATTCTCTACCAATTAATCTTTTAGCATCAAACACAGTGTTCTCAGGATTAGTTGTAAGTTGGTTTTTAGCAGCATCTCCAATCAACCTTTCTCCTTCACTAGTAAATGCTACATATGAGGGGGTGATACGGTTTCCTTGATCGTTAGCAATAATTTCAACACGTCCATTTTTATAAACACCGACACTATTGGGAAAAAAAAAGAGAGATAGATCTAAAGTTCAACTTTAACATTAAAACAGGATTACAAATATTAAATCCTCTTCCAAGCTTCTAAAAGAATTTAATAAATATTTCAACAAACCAGTACTTACCAAGAATATGTGGTTCCAAGATCTATCCCCACAACTGTTCCAACATCTTTATTCTTTTCCTCGGCCTTTGCTAACAGAAAAAACAAGCAAAGGCCACCTGCAATCCCAATCAGCTTCATCCCTTAGTAGAGTTGGAGCCTGATAATAATATTAATATGTTAATTGAATAAACCAAATAAATTATAGAAAAAATAAGATAACTGATACACAAATAGCTAAGATAAATTAACGTCCCAAAATTGATACATAATGCTGAATCCTTACCTCAAACTATTTACTGAAATGACTATAAAGTCACTAGATTATCCACGTTAGCACAGACAATGTCTCACGAATGATTAACACTGAACAGAATTCGCCTCAAGACTGGAATATATCTCCAGAGGAGGTGGAAAGAACCTACTAAAATCGTGGAGAAATGTGATTGGTCCAAGTTGGTCAGTGATAAAAAACGTTCTTCAAGCTGATTGGCTACTCTCTTCGACTTGGCCCAATACCATTGGAGTCCCTTGTCTAGAATATTCCACCAGTCTTACTGTGCTGGCTCAATAATTTTAATAATCTAAAACTTTATCAAAAACTATATACATTTTTCCAAGATATTATTTTATAATTTGATGGATGTATTTTGAATATAATGCTTTAGGAAAACATAATTTGGTGAAATTCGCAACTTATATATATAATGTTAACCTAGAGTTTAATACTTAAAAGTTATTATATTTTATTAAATAAATTATCATTTAGAAATAAATTAAATCTATAATATATATCTAATAAGCATTTGCGCTAATTGTTATAACGAAAGGTAACAGAAGGTTACTATTATTTGTTTTCGTTCATAGTCAATAAGTAATATATAAAAAGTTATATTCTTTGAAAATTTCCGATTATTATTTCCTGTGATTTCCCAGGCAGAATCTTGGTACTTTTAAATATTGATATGTCTGTTAATCGTTTTAATGGCAAGTTTAGTTCAGTGGAAAGTAAAACACCATTTCTAATAGGTGTAGCAGGTGGAACAGCTAGTGGAAAGGTTATAACCTTATTTTAGTCTATAATGTTTTGAGCTATTAAGAGATGCACAATGTAAAACTATTTCAGCTAGTAACTCATTGCTATCGACACAATGAATTTTTTTTATTCCATTTTCATAATTTTTATTTACTAAAATCTATTGTCTGAAATAAAATAAATTTACATTATTAGTTTAGCTTATAAATGACTTGTATTTCCTTATATGTGACTTGCCTTGCATATACCTGTCTTGTCATTTTGTAACTTGCCTTGCATATACCTGTCTTGTCATTTTGTAACTTGTGGTTCATTCCTTCTACTTACATCAATTCACTCCCAATTGTCAATGCTGTATTAAATTTATTGCATTTCAATTGATACTCTGGGAAATCCATTTTTTTTTTTTGTTTAAACTTTAATTCCTGTTCTCCTGATTGTTTTTCTGATTCATCGCAACCTTATATGTTTAATCATGACTCCCCTTTCTATCCTCTGCTGCTTTTAAGGTAATAACATAAAGCAAAGACCTAAATATAACCCACTCTTCCAATAATCACATTATATATAAAGATATGTATAATGAGTTATATTAGATATTTTCTTGTTTCCTTATTTGTTTGTTTCAAATGTTGAGTATTTTTTTTAAACTTGACTGATTGATCTCATTAACGATTCCTTTGCAATTTATCACTAAAAGAATCGTAGGTTGTAGTTTACGTAATTGTAATAATAAAGTATATTCATGGTTTCAATTGGATCATGGTCAAGCACCTCTTTTTTTATTGATATCTCTCTATAAACAGATTTTTAGATACCAAGACTATGATTAATTTTAGCAAAATTGGAGAAAAAGAAATTTAGTTTCCTTCTATTTTTTTTGGAAATATTGACATTAACTGGCCAAGTGGCCCATCTATTCCTTAATTGACTTTCATTCTGTAGTGTTTGTGATTTTTTGTCCTTAAAGCAATCCTTAGTTATATATTCTTTAATTAGCTACGTGGTTGTATCTCAATAAATATTATTCTTTGGTAAGGTAATAAACACATTTTGAAATGTACTAAAATTTTATGTGTTTCCATAATTGTTCCCGAGCTTGTATAAAATGTATTGTAGAAATACAAAATTATTCTTAATTTTTACACCATGGGCTATAAAAAATCTATTACTATTACTTTTTAATAATATATATTTATAATTAATATAATATATTAATAATAAATACTTCTTATCATTAGAAAGAGAAATTTAAAAAAAATTGATAGCAGACAGGTAGCAATTATGTAGATGTCATCTGAGAATATCTGATTTCTTTTATTATTTACACCAGCTAATCTATATTCTGTCTTTTTTTTTTTTTTTTTTGCGTTTTTAAATTTATTTACAATTTTAGCTTTAAAATTTAACTCTCCTTCTGGTGCAATTCATCTCTGAAAAATAGCCAAGATGTAATTCATTTTATTGTGAGGAGTAAATGTATTTTCTTGAGAAATTGAGAAGCAAATTGAAACCATAATTATATATATAATATTATTTGCAACCACTGCGCATGTGGTTGAAATTTCTTGTTATTTTTTAAATTAATTGTTAGCATTCTCTTTCTGTTTAACAAAACAAATGCTAAGGATAATGAATTCAAATAAATTCAAGTTACTACTGATGTAGCTGTATAAAAAGAATAAGCTAATGACCATTTTCATTTATCCACATCAATATCTGATTTTTAACAGCCATTCTCTAAAATCATCTCTCTATTTTTTTAATCTATTAAAAACATCAACTTGATAGATGTTTTAAACTTTACCTGTCATGCTAGGCCTTTCCTATACACAAATTTATACCTAACAGTCATCTTCAGGACTGTATCCGTCATATTCAGGATGCGAGTCCTAATGTCTTTCTTCTATATCTTAATTTTCACCTTTGTCTTTACTTACTAATTGTTCCTCTTCATTAAACCAAAAACTGTAAATCGTAAATCACTGCCAAATCATGTTGGTTTTATTGGCTACATATCCGTAAAGTTTATAACACTGGTTATAGTGAGTCTGTTACTTTGCTGGGTTTAAAGTTAATATTTACTTCATAATATCAAATATAATTTTTAAAATAAATATTTCGTTCTATTTATTTATTTAATGTGATTTTATTTTATTTAATTTTTCCTCATATTTATGTGCGCTTAAATAAAAATTCACGCACTTGTGTTGCAATGCATAAATTTTTCTGTCAATTTGACTCTAAAAATTTATTGAAATCATTACTTTAATTGATATTACCTACTACTGAAATACAATTGTTTTATTTTATAGTCAACAGTATGTGCACGTATTATGGAAAAACTTGGTCAAGTTGATGTTGATCATACAGAAAGAAAAGTTGTTACTATTAGTCAAGACTACTTTTATCGAGAACTTACTCCAGCAGGAAAAGCCAAAGCACTCAAAGGACAATACAATTTCGATCATCCTGGTAAGAGAAATGATTTCATGTTTAATTTACTATTATCAGTTCAATTTTTACCTTACATTAAATCTTCTTAGCTTTCAAATCACTTCAATATGGAAGTTCTAATTTTTATTTTTAGGCTACCAACTAGGAATTCATTATCAAATTATTTGTAGGATAAGGTTGTGCCTGTATATTTCTTTTATATTGCTAGGTTGCCTTAAAAGAAATTGTCATCTTACTTTAATATTTTTTTTTTCAATTTATAATTACAGCTTTACTTTTTCTGTAACAAGGGATTCTAATTGTAATTTATTTCAAAATATTTTTTTATTTGCATTCATTACTAATTGCTTATCTTAAGTTTTCTTTATTATGCAGGTTCTACATTGTATGTTGTAAGAGAAATTTGGTTTACTAAGTGTATACATGGACATGGGCCATATTTCAAAGAATTAATATCTTTTGTGGGAAAAACAAAAATTTAATTTTATACATTGATCAGTTTTTATGAAAACTCTTATAACAATAATTATAGAAAATGATTCGTATTTTTGTAGTCACTTGTTGTTATATATAAAAATAACATCATAAATATGTAAACCATCATAAGAAACCCTGATTCCACAAGTGTCAGATTGCTAGCATCTCCCTTTGCCCCATAATTAGCTAAGTATCTTGAAACTCCATTTTTTTTAATACATGATTTATTTTTTTTATAAACATCTTACATCAGAAATATTTTTCATTGCTACCTTAATCGATGGACCTTAAATACACACAGGAATTTTCGGGTCACTCTCTAACATTTTCCTTGCTGTCTAACAAGAAATACTTTTTAAAAATTATGAATATTTGGAGAAAATCAGCTGTGAAGTTATCAATTTTTGGGGGTTGAAATTTTTGACAGAATCTGCCCATTCCGTGAAGATTTATGCAATTTATTGACCTTTTTTTTTATTTTACAATACTCTGTAATGATTAAGCACATATATATATATATATATATATATATATCCAAACATAACCACAAGTTCATTTTTAAAACTAATTGAGTGATGAAGGTCAATCATATTGTGTCCTTCATACAGAAGCTAGAAAGCCGAACAGAGATGACGGGTGCTGGGAACTAAGCCCTCGGGACATTCTATTTGTTCCTTGATGATTCATTTTCACTTGGACTGTTTTTACTGATTAATCTGTTCATGTACCCTCTATAGCTAGGTTGGTTTGGAGGGGGAAAAAAACTACAACTTGTGGAAGCTTTTTGGTTCAGTACAAGAAAAACTGTTCTAGATGAAATGTTGTATATGGACTGAACCGCCAAGATTGACTAAATAAGAGTTACGATTTCATAAAGAATGGATAAATCCTAGGAAGGTATCCTGTCTCAGATCTTTTCGCAACTGATAGAATAGAATAAATAATTATCTATGAATTGATCAGGTTTGAAACCCAGGACCCAGAGGATGGGAGCATGACAAGAATGCTGATAATGCCATTCTAACTCAGTAACTCTGCTACAGGGCTCAGTATTGGTTGAGTTAATTTTTCCAGACATGGATTAAATGTGAATTTGTTATGAAATCATGTTTTGATGTTTCTTGTTTTACTTTTGTTTATGGTAACTTGTGGATTTGTCTCATTTGATATTTTGCTACTTTCCTATTTTGAGACTAAGAATAGCAAGACATTTTTTTTTTTTTTTGGTGTAATTTTCTATTTTTTTAATGAGCTGAATGTGTTTGCATGATGGAACAATTTGTTACAGATGCTTTCAATGAGGAATTAATGTTACAGACCCTTCAGAATATTCTTGAAGGAAAAAAGGTTACTCTTCATACATATGATTACCGCACTAATTCAAGGTACACACGTCATATAATTGCTATTTTTTTTTTTTTTTTTTTACCAAAATCTAGAGTTGATGGCTAATTCATGTTTAGTTTGGCTATAAATTTCAGTTGTAGTAGAATGACAAAATTAGAATTATTACATTAGTGTAATTCCTGCAAAGAGTTCATGTAAATCTAAAAGCACACACAATGTTACATACAATTTTTATTTTATAAAAATAAATAATTTTATTTATTTATTATATATAAATAAATATAATTAAATTATATTTATACTCACATATGGGACGTTCTTTTACAAACCGAACACCTTTCTGACCGACACATTTTAGATTTAACTGAAACTTTTTTTACGGGTTCTATATCGAAAAAAAAGAGATATGTGTAAGAGGATTTTTTTTTATTTTAAATATTTTGAAAAATAAACAAGATAGAAAATTCGTGAATTTGATGATTTATCGGTAATAGCCTATTTTTCAAAAATTCATAACTCCGGTTCTGTTTAATCTAAAAAATCTATTTTTTTTTTTATTTTGAAGGTAAGAAGACAAGCTTTAAGAAAAAAATACTTTCAAAAGAGATTGTCGAAAAATTCAAATTGTTATTAACAATTTCAATGTTTAAACAGGTTTTTAACAGTGGCCCCACCCATAAATCAACTTTTTACTATTTTTATCGTATTCTGCGTCAAATTTTCTATCGAAAACGCTTTTAAAAACGATGGAGAAGTTATTTTTACTGTAAGAAAAAAATTAATTAATTTAGCGCGGTACGTCACATCGACAAGTGGGTCACATTTTACGGCTTATATTCTTGTTTTACACCGTTTATCTCTTAAATACAAATAATTGTTTCATTGTTTTAATTAAAAAACATATTTTAGTAGCCAAGAAGATGGGAAAAAATAGAAAAAATACATAAATAAAAATACAAAAAAACATTGTTGAAAATGAAAATTTTTTATTAAGATTTCGATAATGCATTAGTTAATAAGAACAATATTTGAAATATAATAATAAACAAAATATTTAAAAATTAGACAATGTTTACATTTTCTGTTTAAAATTTTTTACAATATCCTTTTTTTCGCAAGATGAAAACCGTTTTGCTTCCAATTGCTGTAAAGAAATCGGATTAATACAATGATATTTTAAAGTTTCTTTTATTGTTAAAGCTTTTTGGAAACGTTCGGACAATTCGATGATTTATCGGTAATAGCCTATTTTTTTAAAAATTCATAACTCTGGTAAAAAATTAATTGATTTAGCATAAGAATACAAATTAGAAGAAAAACAATTGTCCGAACGTTTCCAAAAAGCTTTAACAATAAAAGAAACTTTAAAATATCATTGTATTAATCCGATTTCTTTACAGCAATTGGAAGCAAAACGGTTTTCATCTTGCGAAAAAAAGGATATTGTAAAAAATTTTAAACAGAAAATGTAAACATTGTCTAATTTTTAAAAATTTTATTTATTATTATATTTTAAATATTGTTCTTATTAACTAATGCATTATCGAAATCTTAATAAAAAAATTTCATTTTCAACAATGTTTTTTATTTATTTTTATTTATGTTTTTTTTCTATTTTTTCCCATCTTCTTGGCTACTAAAATATGGTTTTTAATTAAAACCATGAAACAATTATTTGTATTTAAGAGATAAACGGTGTAAAACAAGAATATAAGCCGTAAAATGTGACCCACTTGTCGATGTGACGTACCGCGCTAAATTAATTAATTTTTTTCTTACAGTAAAAATAACTTCTCCATCGTTTTTAAAAGCGTTTTCGATAGAAAATTTGACGCAGAATACGATAAAAAAAGTAAAAAGTTGATTTATGGGTGGGGCCACTGTTAAAAACCTATTTAAACATTGAAATTGTTAATAACAATTTGAATTTTTCGACAATCTCTTTTGAAAGTATTTTTTTCTTAAAGCTTGTCTTCTTACCTTCAAAATAAAAAAAAAATAGATTTTTTAGATTAAACAGAACCGGAGTTATGAATTTTTGAAAAATAGGCTATTACCGATAAATCATCAAATTCAAGAATTTTCGATCTTGTTTATTTTTCAAAATATCGAAAATAAAAAAAAATCCTCTTACACGTATCTCTTTTTTTTCGATATAGAACCCGTAAAAAAAGTTTCAGTTAAATCTAAAATGTGTCGGTCAATTTTTGTCCAAATCTGTTCGGTTTGTAAAAGAATGTCCCATATAAACTACAGGAACATAGATTGTGTGAATTAATTTAATAAACCATATTATTATATATGCAAAATTATAAATAAGCTATCATAAATGTTGTTTATTGCCAAGGATTTATTTTAATTTCATCATTATGACAACAGCCAGCCTCTAGTAATGTGTAAAGTACGATCAATTTTTTATAATTTGTACAAGAGATTCTCTTTAACAAATATAATTATTATCTGTCCTTTGCAATTATTATAAAAAACATTATTCCCTTTTTATAAAATTTGGCACTAATGTTCTTAGAAGTCAATAAAAATGATCTATCTGAAAAACATAAAAAGAAAAAAGGATAACACTATGGCTATGTTACTTTTGGGCATGACCAATTTCGATAGGTTATGCTACCATAATGTAATCGAACTCCCACAGTGTCCTTTTCTGCTAAATTGGTTCTTAAGTAGATTTATTTATTTATTAGATCCCAGCTTTCTATTTCCACTCGCTCTTCAGAAATAAATAGACCCCAAAATGTATGGGCCATGCCCAGAAGTAACATAACAGTAGTAGTACCAAAAAAGAAACTGAAGAAAACAAGGAATAAATACATAGAATGAAATGAACTCTTCATTAACCACTGTCTATAAAAAAAAATGTCTATGATATTTCATTCTTATCTAAATTTTTTTTTGTGCGTTTTTCAAATTTTATTGTACTTTTTTTTATTTGATTTTAAGATCTGAGATTATGCAGACGATATACCCTGCTGATGTTGTACTTTTTGAAGGAATTCTAGTTTTTTATTTTCCTGAAATCAGAAATTTGTTTCATATGAAGCTGTTTGTAGATACAGATTCTGATACTAGGCTTGCTCGTAGAGGTAAAATAGCTTTTAGTAAAATAGTTTATATTATCTTAATTATTATTCTTTAGATAATGTTAAAAATTAATTAAATTAAGAAAATCTTAAATAGTATAAAAGGTAATGTAAAAAAATGCTTTTTATGCTAGATTTAATGACATGAGTATTTAGAAATAATTGCTATTTCTAGAAAAGAAAATGATTTTTTTCTTTATGAAAAAAGTAAAAGAAAGAATAAATGATTTATGAAAAAAGATTATTAACATCTGAATGAGGCAAAAAGTGAAATTAGTTAATTGTAATTTGTTTCTGCTGCCATTCTATTTAAAGGAATAAAATAATGATAATATATTAAGCAACACTGGCTTCTACCCATCTGCCCTGATTCTAAACATAATATTCTATATCAACAATTTGTTTACTGTTTTCTTGTTGCATGATTGTTGGGCCTACAGTTTTTCATAGCAATCTTAAGGACAAAAACACTAAGTGGCACCGTTGGTAGGGGTGCCTAAATTGAGTGCAGTTATCCTTGAAGAAGTGATATGATTGACTTTATATTGCAATACATATTTATCACACAAACTTTGTTATATATGTCTTGCTAATTAATAAATGTTAATTTAGGGAGCTTTAATTAATAGTAAAGACCTCCTTATATAATTAATAATATAAACATAAGGAAATTAAAATCTCACTGTGATTTATTATAAACTCCATAAAACATCCACAAGACATAAAATTAAAGATGAATTTTTAAAATGACTATTCAAACCGGATTCATTTTTCCACTTATAACTAAATGTTATTTCTTCAAAATGTTTAAAAGTCTATTTAATTTTATTTATTTTTGCTATTTATGTATAAACCATCATTCATCATTTTTTTTTTTTTTTTTTCTCTCTAAGGTCAAGAGTGTTATAATTTCTAAAAAAAATTCTCCGTCGTTAGTACTTTTAGATTTCATTTCATCATTTCTATTTTTTTAAGATGCTTCAAAAATAAATTATAACTTCATCAATAGTCAAATCTTTTACAATTTTTTGTCTATATATCGCGAATTAGAAATGGTAATTGCAGCTCATAGCTAGTCAAAACCTAATTTAATTTTTGTCTCTGAAGACTAAATTACTATTAAAAATTTATATAAGAATATTTATATATCTATGGCTGCACAATTCAATGCATTATAGTCTCTGGTGTGTAAATTTAAAAGTATCTATTTAGTTTTTTAAAGTATATATTTAGTCACCATGAAACCAAATAAATTCCTTTAAATAATGTGATAATAGAATTTTTTTAGCAGTATCAGTTACCTTATACCACTTTATAAACTAAACGCATATTATTCTTTCTGAAATCAGCTGTGTTCCAACGAAATATTGTATATAAATCTAAAGTGTTGGGTTTGAAGATTATAAGTCAAATCATTAGGTTTCTAGATTATGCTATTTTTCGAAAGCCCTAACTTATCATTTTAGTATCTAATGACACTAAAATGGTAAGTCAATTCCCATGCAAAACAATATAATTTCAGCGTGTTCTAAGAGCATTAAACGCTAATTGTACATAAAGAAAATTTTGTTATAGCTATAGTAGTATTAATAGTATTTTGTTATAAATAAAATACTCATCTGGAAAAATTAGATAACAATCTAATTATGAATGTACACAATAGATGATAGTGTATATTTTTAGGAAAGAAATGAACTTTGAAATATTAGTATTGATGGTCTCCTGAAAAGTTGGAATTATCGACATATAGTCCTAAAGCCTTACTAAAGACGTTAGATGTATGTATTACTATTCTTATTGCCGGAAATTCAAATTTTCAACCCAGTAAGGCATTTTCTTTTTTTTCTTCTTTAGGACAAACACAGACACACATACCATTTGCAAGACTTGGTTATTTGGACTCTGGGGTCCAAAATATGAAATATGCTAAAAACCCAAGGCCCAAATTTTTCATGTTTGCGATACTTTCCCTTACTATATATTTCATTTAAAGGTCAGTGAAAGTATAAAAGATTCTTCTGTGTGTGGAGTGAACAATGAATGACAATAGGTTTTGGTTAGGTTGGAAACAACATACCCTCATTGGGTGGCAATATTTATGTCATATTTATTGTAAAATTAAATTTATATGCCCAGTTGAAGAGATATATATCAAAGAAGCAACTTTAAGAGATAATAATAGTGAATTGGCTGGCTTCTTGTTATAAGAATCTGATTCAAATTGTGATGTGGCTCCATAAATTAGTTTATTATAGTAAAGTAATAATTTTTAATTAAAAAATTACTAGAATTTCAATGATTTTAGGCATAGATAGTAAATTTGTTAGTAATGATAAATATTATATAGTCTTTTTTATTTTTACAGTTCCCCGGGACATAAACGAAAGAGGAAGGGATTTAGATCAAGTTTTAAATCAGTACATGAGGTTTGTCAAACCCGCATTTGAAGAATTTTGTCTTCCTGTAAGTAATAGTATAGGTGGCAACTTACTTTTTATGTAATCCTAATTTTTTTTTATTAATTTTTAATTACTATTTCAGACAAAGAAACATGCAGATGTTATCATTCCTAGAGGTGCAGATAATACAGGTAAAGAAATATTCAAATATGTAAAATAAATTTCTCATTTCAAATTTAAACTATGCACTAGAGATTTTTCTGATTATTAATCTTATAGTAGAATTAATCTTTGCACTGTTATTATATTTTAATTTAATGTTTTTATTTGGATTATCATTGATTATTGTTATAATTATTGTTGGCTGGAATAATTTTATAGCACTGACAGAATGAAGCTTTTTAGTATCACATCACATGGTCTGTCTATGACCTTTAGTTTGTTGATTTTAATGATGGATATTTGTTTTGATTAAAGTCCCTCTTTGCTACTAAGGTTAATGGGAGTCCTAAACTTTTGCCTATCCAGTTGTAATTAGGTTATGGATCTTTAACGAGCACAGGGTAGGGACCTCCTTTTTATATCCCATCCATAGGACGGCATAGCCAATGATTTTTTTGACCTGGTGAGAAGAGAATCCATGGCCTTTAGTAATGTAGTATTGAAGCAAATTAAATTTTATTTTGGCATTATCCAAAAAGTAAATTTGTTTAATAATTTTTTGATAAGAAAAATAATTTTTTTAAAAGGAAAAACATTTTTAATTGATTTCCTTATCGTCATACTAGAATAAATATGAGTAAATATAAGAAATATAAATAAAAGAAAAAATAAGTGTTTGGAATATCCATCAGCTGCTGTGGTTCAGTGGAAGATATAGTAAATTATTTTGATCATTCAGGTTTACTTGCAGCAAGGGATCACTCTTTGTAGGCGCTTATTCCATAGGAATGTTTTTGCCCTTGAAATTTCCGACTAATGTGATTTTAAAACTTCATGGGAACGTTTTTAGGTTTTGTTCCTACTGATCTTATTTTAGCATCTAATGATCATGTGTTATGGATTAAAGGGTTTTCACATGATGTTATTTTTTGTTTATAAGCCTTAAATAAATAAAATTTAATTTTTCAATTAAAATAAATTTTGATGAAATGGGTATTGTATTATTCCTATTAATTTGGGGCTTTTGCATACTTGGAGTAAACAAAACAGTTAAAAATAAATTTTATTGCTCAAAATTATATTTAAATAACAATAAAATAGCAACAACAAAAAATTAAAATTGCAATTTTAGTTATAATTTTGAACTAAAAGTTGTAAAACAACAAATAATTTAAACATTTGAAATTTATGTTTTTCAAAACACTACTAAATATCCAATTAAATGACTAAAACAAAATATAATTAATAAAATAATTTTAGATAGACGGAATTTTAAATCTTATTCAAATGCAATTTTTAACTAATATTTCTAATCATTTTAAGTTCCACTTATCACTGACAAAGTTATTATGAATTAATAACTCAGAAAGTCTTCATTTTATATTGTTTTTACCTTTCTATATAAGATTTAATCAAAATATTGTTTGAAATTTTATAGATATTGATAAGAAAAAAAATAAAATAAAAGCTTGCATTAAATGTTAGAATCTCAAGAACGAAAAACACACTCTATATTGCTTGATTATTCCTGTTTTTCCACCTATCTCGATCTGGAGCCATTTCTTTGAGGGTAGCCCACATATGATTTTGGCTTCTAGCCTCTTCCAGGACAGAACTCCTCCACGTCTTCCTCGGCCTCCCAACACGACGCTGAGGAGTCCCTGAGGGTTCCATTCAAGAGCCTCCCGGATGGTGCTCTCTCTCCTTAATGCGTGTCCAATCCATCTCCATTTCCTAGTTCTAATTTCATCTTCTATGTTCTTTTGCTTTGTTTTCCTTAGTAGCTCCTCATTGGAGATGATTCTTGGCCATCAAATTCCCAAGGTATACCTTAGGCACCTATTTCGTTTTATATAGCAATTCATGGCACAGTGCTCAAAAGAAACTGAAGATTTTAGAATATTATTGCTCTGCTAATTCACTCGTGTTGAACTCAGAGAAATCAATGTTTCTGGTTTTCCACAAATCTCCAAGATTAAAGCAACTAAAGCCTTTGTACTGGGGAAATAGAGAATTGGAATACACAAGAAATTATACATACCTTGGAGTACCATTTTCTTCATCGGGAAAGTTTCTCAAAGCTTCAGAATTTTTCGTTCAGAGGGCTTCAGTCGCTGCAGCAAATGTTAAAGACATCCTTAGAAATGGCAAAAGCGATTCTTGGGAAACAAAGATTTTGCTTTTCTATGCGATTGTGTCCTCCACGTTGTTATGTAGTGCAGAAATCTGGGCCCTTTGATACCTAGAATCTATTGAAGCAGTTCAGATGAAATTCATGAAGTGTCTTCTTCTTTGGCCAAGATCCACCCCGAATCATATTGTCCGATTGGAAACAGGTCAACACCCTCTCAATGTTTTTGTGTTTAAGAAAATTATAAACTATTGCTCCTAGCTATCTGTTATGTCTGGAGACAGATTACCCCGCTTAAGTTTTAATAAACTTAGAAAACTTGATGGGGCGGTTTTTACGCACGAATTCGATTTCAACTGGGTCACCCAAGTGAAAACTTTGGCCGAGAGTTTTGGCTGCTAGGAAGAGAAGAACATCCACGGAATTGGACTGATAGGATACGAAGAGGACATTTTGGAAAAAATCAAGAACCATACTGCTTCAATAGAAAACAATAGAACTCTCAACTCAAAATCTCATCCAGTTTACAGAACTATCTACAATTTCAATTACAGGACCCCAGAAGCTTATCTCCTTTTCATAGTAAACATTTACAAGCAAAGAATTGTAACCCGTATCAGATATCACCAACCCATAGAACATAAATTTGCGCCTGAAAGACAAATTCTACTCCTTTAAAGCAAATGAAGTCTGCACCTATTGTGGAATGTTTGTCAAAAACAGCCTTCAACATCTCTGGTTCATTGTTCCTCTCTCCAAGAACCAAGAAATAAATACTTAACACGTTGAGCGCCAAGCGGTACGATCGTACCGCTGTTGGACTATTGGCTGGGGCCGAGGCGGTCCCCAGGTACCGCCCGCTCCCGCCAGCTAAAAGATTGTTCTGGGCCAGGGGACCGCCTGCCGAGCGTGATTTCAAGGCATATTGGACCGCTCCGGCCCCGAACAATTCGCCAATGCAATTGGCCCAAATGTTTTTTTTTTTTTTTTTTTTTTTTTTTTTTTTTTTTTAATTTGGGGGGTATAAATAAATAAATAAATAAAATAAATTAATTTTATTTATTTTCTTACAAAACAAAATATCTTATTTATTAAAATACCATATTTTAAGGGGACAAGGGTTGACGTCGCGGTCATAACCGGGCAGCCCCCGTACTACTATAGGTAGCGGGCTTTACCCTGGGGCCGGGCGGTACATACGTACCGCTCACAAAATTATTGTTTAATTGCCAAAATTAAACTTTTTATTTATTTCTTTTGCAATTTTTGTATCATTCTAATCATATTAAAGTTATAAATTAGGAAAAATTGCTTTGGCCCCAGGCAAAAGTACATCATCTTTTCCCTGGCGCTCAACGTGTTAAAGAAGTACATAGTTGGCAACTCGGATATGACAGAAATTCAAAATATCCTCTCAGTTGAAACTATTGACCATTTTAATAACATATTTTTTTTTCTCAGAATACATTGTAATTTGTTTCAAATAATAATAGGAATACAAATGAATATTCCTCTTAGTGAATATAATGACATATTATTATTTTATGGAGTTTATTTTAATTTATATTTATTTACTTTTCAAGAAGGTTGTTGTTCTCAACATTATGGTTATGTTAAATTCTCCTAGAATACCAGACCCAAAGATAGCTATTAACGTTTTTTGTATTTATGTATATAAAAAATGTGTACAAGAATTTTCTTCAACAAATAAACATTTATTCTACATTCTACCTTAGGCACCTATTGCAGAACCTTTGCAAATGGGCTGATATGGATCTTGTCACTCTCCATGTCTCTGAGCCATAGAGGAGAACAGACTTTACGTTGAAATTGAATATGCGTAGCTTTGTGTGCAAACTTATTTCCTTGGCACGCCATAGAGTGCAGAGCTGGGCGAAAGCACCTTTAGCTTTTTTTATACGGCTTTCCACATCGTTGTCAGCTCCTCCATCTTTCGCAACTTAACTTCCAAGGTATGGGAAAGCCTCCACTTCTTCTAGTATTTGGCCTTGAATTGTTATCGGCTGCTCGTTTCTGGCATTTGTTCTCATAGTTTTTGTTTTATTGACATTAATTGCCAGTCCATATCCTTGTGCTTCCTTATCTAGGTCGTGTATCTTTCCTTGCATATCCGAAAATCTATGGGCCATTTCGCATATGTCATCCGCATACTCAACTCATTCTAGCTGCTTTTGAAGATCCCACTGGATTCCTCGCCGCCTTCCTGCTGCAGCTTCCCTCTTAACTTCATCCAGCACCATTATAAACAATAGAGGTGACAGCAAGCAGCCCTGTCTAACCCTTAGTGGTGCTGAAAAACTCAGAGAGATTCCCCTCATGCGCCACGCAGCACTGGATGAGCTTCAGAATTCTTTCCATTTGATCTGCCACATTTCCAGAGTTTTCCAAAATCTACCTCTGTCCACCCTGTCAAAAGCCTTCAGGAAGCCAATACACACCAGATAGAGAGGGCTCTGATATTCTCTAGACTGTTCCAGAATTATCCTCATGGTATTTATTAAATCCACGCAGGAAAGATTAAAACCATGCTGCTCTCTTCTCCTAAATTGCTTGAACACCTATAAATTGTTTTCCAATGATCTATTCTCTCTGTGGAACACTAATCTAAGCTATTTATCAACAATGGACAGGCTCAATCAAAGTTTTATTTCAAAAGTTTTCCTTGAACAAGCAATATGACATTGTCATGTACTTGTTATTTTAAGACTTTATTAGAAAAACTCTTGTTCAGTCGTCTAAGCAAAATTAGCTAGTAAAATTAACAAAACTGTAATGTGTCCTTGACGAGCGAAACTAGCTGCATTGGTTTTGAAAATTTTCTAGAAGAGAGATTGTTAATAAGAAAGAAGGGTTCAGGGCACTCAGAGTTTCTTCGGTTAGCTGTTGGATCAAATCCATCCATATGTACTCCTAATCTTGCTAGGAATGTGGAGTTCCAAGAGAGACTTTGTATCGCCATCTACACTCACCATCAATAAGTTTATGGTCCAGCATAAAGACTATGCTGGCTGCAGACTCTCATCAGACAAAGGAAAAATATAAGAATGTTGAATGTATTTGAACTTCTACCTCACCCATCATAGAGTTCAGGCCTTGCTCCATCTGAGTTTTTATTTTTAACACTTCTTGAAAAGTATTAAAAAAATTTAATAGATTACAAGGAGTCAAAATTGGCTAAGATTTTTAGATATCCATCGCAAAGAGTGTTACCTGCAAGCCATCCCAGAGAGTGGTGCCTGCATCCCAGACAGTGGTACCTGCATGGCTGAATTATGGGAACTGGCAGAGAAACAACAATATGTTATATTTTGAACATTACTTTTGTTTTACATTAAAGAAAAAATTTACTGTTTTTTTGTTGAAAAACACTTTTTTTTTTTTTGCATATTGTATTATTACAGAACTAATTTATAGTTTACTAAAATTTGAAGTTTAGAATTTGGATGACTCTGAATAAGATTGTGTCACATTGTAACATGGGAACTGAGATGGAATGGAAATCGTTGGCAAAATGTCATATCGAGAAAAAAAGTTGAATGAATTCGTGAGGCAAAACTGAATTCCTTCCTGAGTGGTAGGAGGAATTGCCCATCCCTAATTGTTACTTTTGAGCCAAGTTAAATAAATAAAACAAAAATCCTTCATTTTTTTTCTTTTTATTCAATTTTAAGATTCTCCATATTTTGAGAAATAGAACCTCCAAAGTTTGTGGTGTTAAATTTTTTTTCTAATTATTAAGATAGATTTATTATTGAAAATTTTAAATAAATTTTCATCATTCATAAATTTTCATCATTAGTCATCAATATTTTTGAAATTCAAATATTCATTGAAGTAAAAGTTTGATTTCAAAAAGCAAATTAAAAAGGAAACGTTATTGCAGTCATCATTAAATGAGTTTTTTGGTGATAGCCTTTTTTTTTGTTCACTTTGTTTCTACGAGATAATTTTTTTTTTTTATATCCATACTTATTATTTATATTTTCATAACTAAAGCGGTCTACACCCATCAGCACTTACTCAGACATAATATTCTGCATCAGTGACTTATTTACTTTTTCACCATTGCATTTTTTGGGCAAAAAAGATGTTTGGCAACTTAGGACTAAAAAAAAAAAAAGATTGAATTATTATTCGAGACACCTGGCTCCTGAGTCGATGTCTAAGAAGATAATTTTTTTCTGATTTACAAGCAAACCAGTGTCCGCACAATGATGGTATTTTTGTCAGTCCTGCTTCATTGTTATATTTGGACGTTTCAATTTACAAAATTATCTTTTAAAAGTAAATATATTCCTTGTCAAATTAATTAATTATTATTGTAATTAAGTTGTTTTTCTTCAAATCTTTCATCCGTACATTTTTACTTTTTAATCATATGAATTAATGAACTTGATTTTTGAGCTGTATTGTAATATTTTATGATTCCAAAATAGGCGTGCAGCTGATCCTAGAAACATAATTCATTTTTAGGAGCATTTTCCTTAAACTTAAATTATAGTTATGGTTTTAAAATATTGGCATTTTATAGAATCGATAAACAGACCAAAGTTATTTATGTACTAAATTGTTCTTTACAGGTTTACTATTGATCAAACACTAGCTGGTTTATTCTTTTATAAAGGCGGGTTCACACGAAGTAGAATGAGAACACGACCAGTAATGCGCATGTCACACGACTTGCTTTCTGCCAGTAGGAGCTCACGACCTTATCTAGTTCTCATGGTAAAGTTCCTTTGTTGGTCGTGCTTCTCTCGCGCTTGTTCTTGTTATGGCAGAATATGAAGCCGCAAAAGTTGTATGCGAACTATTAGTGCAAGAGTTGATGATTCGCTTGAAAAAGTTTCAAAACAAGAAGAGAAAAGTGTGGGTTTGAGACTGGGTAAAGAGGCAGTATTCACTCGGTGCCAGCAACAGTATTTGCAGAGAATTATCACTGGAAGATCCGAACAGCTACTGGAACTTTTTTAGGATAGAACCAAACCTGTTTTGGTTTTTACTCAATAAAGTAAAACCAGCAATTCAAAAGCAAGAAACGAATATGAGAACACCGATTCCAGCAGAATCAAAACTTCAAGTAACTTTAAGATTCAGGGTGGTCATGAGGTCACGAGGGTTAGTCAGGGTGGTTCCCTCGGCAGCTGCCCCCCTTAAAATTTAGAAATAAAAACTACCAATTAAATAAATTTGTATTCATTTACTACGTTTATTCAGGGACGCATACCTCAGAATACCCAACATTACTCCCTTATTTATGGTCATTGTAGCCGGGTACCTGAGGCCCCAGAAAGCGCCCCCTAGTCGGTTGAGGCAGTTTAGAGTCAGAGCTACCCTATTTCTCAAGCACTCCAGCGACGAT
The DNA here is from genome assembly GCA_911387785.2 of Aelia acuminata. Classification (NCBI taxonomy): domain Eukaryota; kingdom Metazoa; phylum Arthropoda; class Insecta; order Hemiptera; family Pentatomidae; genus Aelia; species Aelia acuminata. The sequence continues at coordinate 53,735,714 of OU426982.1, forward strand.
ATACGACTGAAGCGGGCGTGCTCACTCCAACCAAATGGAGATTTCACGACCCGTCACTTCAAGGTCGTGCACTACCAACATTCCCACTACCAATAGTTTACACGTGGTAGTGATCATGACTGACTAGCCATATTCACGACCACGTGTGAACCCGCCATAAATTGTGCAAAATTCTAGGTGTATGGACAATATTTCTTGTAGCCTGTTTTTTCTGATCTGAAATAAAATATTCTTAGTGATGACCTAATATGTGCTTCCATGGATAATAACTTTCTTTATTTTATTGAGCAAAGGTTTGAATTAGCAATAGTCTCTATAGCAAATTGAAAAAAAAGGTAGAACTATATATTTTCTCATGATTAATCCCCTTCAGTTTCAAAGATTTATGCTTGTAATAATTGGATAGAATATCATCACCTGGTCATAATATTTTCTTGGGCCTAATGTACATTCTCTGGATAAGAAAACCATATTAAAAATTGTTCCTAAAGTCATAATCAGTTTTCTCTTGGCTAAATATAGTTACTAAAAAGGACCACATCTGTTCTTGCAGCTCATTATAGTTTGTAGTAGGAGTTGTGTCAGATATGGTTAATATAGTTCCTTATCTCCTGCTAGAGATGAGTGCAGGTGTCATCTATTCATTCCAAGTTGGATCATCCATTCATGCTTATAACAATGGAGGTGTTTATTCGTAGCCATGGCTTTTCTGAATTATCAAACTCTCTAGATAAGAAACTAAAACCACTCATGCTCTACGCCTGGCATCAGCAGTTTATTCATCAATAAATTAACGAGAGATATCAGTTTATTTTAATTTAGTTCATGTTCCGCTTGTTCCACTCGTGTAGATTAAGATGATTAAAATTATATTGAAGAGAGAGGCTACTCTTCGTTTCCATTGACTGGATTCAGAGTTTAACTTTACTTTTCAGCATTGAATCTGATCTCATGGTTTTGTACTATAACTATGGGTGTTGAAAGGGTAAGCCCTTACCTATCATTGAACGGAAGATACCTCATTGGTTAAAGTGGTAAAGGTTTATATATTAATATATTTTGAATTTCAGTATTTTAATGTATCCTTCAATCTTAATTTTTCCATTCTAAAAGTTTCAAAATGGAAAATAATCATATCTCTATGTCCAGTTAAAATAAAAATAATGTGAATATTAAAATAAAAAAGTTATTAAAATCAACATTGCCGAGGCAGTTATTGTTTTAATGAAGAATGGGGGAATAAGTTAATTTTAATGCTTTTATAAATTAATTAGTTAACTAATTGAGTTGATTATCGTTTCCAGTTGCAATAGATTTGATCGTACATCACATCTGGGATATTCTCTACGGACCTGATCATCCCATGGATAGATTCCTCCATTCTTACATAAGAAGCTCAAGTTCTTGTTCAGATACTCTAAGTCGTTAGAGTTGTTATTCTTACTTTTTGTTCATGAATCATTTTCATGCAATCAACACAACAAATTGCATTTATAGAGGTGATAGGGCATGCTGTCATTTTTATCTGACCATTAGAAAAATATAAATAATTACTCTTTTTATCACCTATTTTTATAAAGTAATATAAATTTTTGTATTATTTCTAGTTAGTTTTAATTTAAACAATAATGTTACCATTTCAACAAGATGATCATTAATATCCAACTTTTAAATGAAATATTTTTCTAGTTTAGCTTTCATTACATTAATTACATTGCTTCTATAATTACTATTTTTTGAAGAACCAATAGTGTTGAGTGTGTTAATTGATTTCTCTTTATCAATAAACTGGAAATTATGTATTTCACCATGCATGAAGAAGAAAAAAATGCGATCATGTTTTGTTTTAAGGAAACCATTAACAGTTAATAAATGGTTTTATTTTCCTGTTAGATTTTACTTTACGATTCTTCCTCCATTTTTTACTTTTATGTATTCTTAGAAATTCCATGTAAGTTAATAAGATTTTTATTGACAAACCCTTATTATAGATATGTTATTTACGCAAAGTTGTTGTTTGACCAAAAATGTAATTACTTTTCAGTTGAGTTATTTAATTTTTTGATGAATTTTGTGTAATTTATCAATCTTTTGTACTGGAATTATTTACTTTAAAAGTTTTGCATATATTCTTAATTGTTTTTTATTATTTTTTCTATGTATGAAATGTGATCAATTTTTTAAAAATTATTTTATAAAAAAATAAACTTACTTATTTTCAAGTAAAATGGATTATATATATATAATATTTGCTGTTAGATAATGGAAATTTTTATTTTCCTCTATTAATAGATATGATTTTGCTTGATTTTTCTATTTGTTAAAAAAAAAAAAATGTTTTCCTGTTTTAACATGATTAAACTGTGAACTTTTAAGTAAATAAGTTTCTTGTTTACTCAACCCTTTTTTTTCTTTTACTTAAGCTGAAGAACGTATTAGGTACAGAAGTTACATATTTAAAATTTGTTTTATATTTTTGTATGACTGTAATATTTCATTTTTTGTAATAGAGTAATATCCATAAGATATTTTCTAAATATTATTCTTCTTTTTTCAGTTGCAATCGACTTGATAGTACAACATATCCGAGACTTCTTAAACAACAGAGCTGAAATTTCAAAATCTTTAGCTCATAACTCTCCGACGAAGAGGGCTAACTCTGGTGATGCTCCATATAGGCTCCATTAGATTAATTATCAATAACTTGTTCCTATGTATGTCTCTCTTTGCCTCTGAAATTGATAATTAATTCAGGCCATTAGCCCCTCGCTACCAAAGCTTCTAGTCTTTGATTTAATTCTTTAGGTACAATATTGTAAACATGTTTTATAGAACTTAAAACTACATAAAATGTAGATTATTTCATTCTAATAAGATTTCCTCCACAGCTAAATAAATCTATGACGGTTTTTAATGTTAGGAAATGACAATAGAGTTAGTGATGTAAGATAAAATTTATTTATTTTGTCATTAGCTTCTGTCTTTAACAAGAACCCTCTCTTGTAATTCTATTTTTGTACTAGGATTATCCTTTAGTACCCACTGAATTTATTAAAATATGATTTAATTCCAAATCAAACCCTGATAGGTTTATTTGGATATCAAGATAAGTATATATTTCTGTGTGGAAACGCCCAATAATGGGGCAGTGAAGTCTTAATAAAACAAACCTAATTATTCCAAATATGTATAGTGTTTTTCAAAGTTTTTAAAACTAATATAACAAGATGAGAGTTTCATTTGGAAATCAAGATAAGTACCAATTTCTATGTAAAAATTATGTTACTTACCGACCGTGCATTTATTTTCTCTGTAAAACAAACCAAATAATTATAAATATAGTCAGCTGGGATGGCAATTTGACTTATGAACATAGCTTAGTCCTCTTAGATGAGCAAGGAAAAATGTTGCCATGATAAACTTTTAAAATTAGTTTTTTTATTTCAAAGATAAACTTGGGGAATTGAAACTTTTGCAAATTTATTTTTGAAGTACTTTTGGTTTATTTTTAGACATAATTATTTTTATTACCTAAGTTTCTAAGACTTCATTTTTTTTATTGTACTTTTTAAAATAATAGTTTCGTTTTATGGACCTATGTAAGAATGTAATTATGCTCGGAATAAAATTATCCTAATCATTTAATAAAAAAGTATATTGGCCCAAGGCTAATCAAGGGAAGATAATTTTTTTTACAGGGTAACATTAATCTCCCCCCCCCCCAAAAAAAAGCGCTATTATTCTTAACAAACAGAACCCTTAATTGTTTGCTGAAGCAAGCCTTAAAATTAAATTTGGCTGCATCAGAAGCAGGAGCGGATCCTGGAGTCATGATCCACCTCAAATATTTTGGGTATTTACATTTCTTTATATTTTTAAATGAATAATGCAATTAAATAGCTTCAAAAGCCTAAATCTAATGAAAAATTCGAAAACCAAAGTTTTGTCAGGCAAAAGGAAAAGCTTGAGTATCCACCTGGACTCAGTAGCCCTGATGAAGATCCACAAGCTGGATCGAAACGTTGGCTTACCATAATAAATATCATTGTAACTGAAAATCCTGACCATCATTTAACCTATCGTAATTGAAGAACAGTTGACCATCTCTCATCTCTACTAGTATTTATCTTTCCATTAATAAGCGTGTCAAACAGCTCAGTGAGGCCCCCATTACTGAAGCCAAGTTCCATCATAAAGATTTTGTATTTCTCTTAAGAAGACAGCTGATTTGCTTAAAGCTATAATCTATAATGTCAGCACTCTTTGACTATACCAAAAGAGGTTATGTTTATAACATATTATTGGTATTAATTTAGCTCTAGTTGTATAAATGTTTATAAGATCAAGAGATGAAAAAGCTTATATTTATAATTAAGACAAGTTTTTTATCTTTTAAATAAAATTTAAAAACAAGAAAAATTTGATCCAGATTCTTCGAATTAACTTATAACATATGCTAACAACTCTCTTCAAAAACTAATCACCTAATTTTTAATTTAAATCAATATTGTCACCAAATTTACAACCATTGACTAAATTATTAAATCTGAAGCCAAGATGGAGCATGAACATCACCAAAAATAGGTTTTAAAGAAACTCTAGAAATTTAATTAAAAATTAATTTTGGTTAGCTAGTATTATTGTTACAAGAAAATTACATTTAGGGCTCCCACTGTAGCATCGTCCGATTAGCCTTAGTATATATATATATCATCAAATATTGATTTTTCTTTGAATTCTCGGCTTTAAAAAATTTATTTTAGCAAATATTTATTATACCATCTTTAATGAAAGTATCAGTAATATTTAATTATCAAGCTGGGTGATTGATGCTATGTACTTATTAATTTTTATATTCTAAAATTATAGGAAAAGAATCTAGTCAAGAAAGAACTGGCTGTTTATTTATTTTTGAGCACTTGATTTCTAACAGTTCTAAAGGTTAGCATTTGTTATCTTATCCAATTAATATGTTGTATAAAATAATAAATATCATTTAAGAAAATAACCTATATTTAACCTAAGTTTAGAATTATACCTAAATAAATGAAGGCTTTATTCTTAAGTTCCCCTTTAAGTTTTAGAGGCTTTAATGCTTCTTTAATTGAAAGAAGAGAACACTGAACCCATCCCTAGTTGAAAATTGAAATGAATGAAGTTTATTTATAGAAACTGTACTTTGATCATTGTAAATCTTGTTATTATTATTATAATAATAGTATTAAATAAATGCACAAAATAATTACAGCATTTATTTGTTATAATGAATCAAATGGAAAGTAATGTACTTAAGTAAATAAATATTAGCATTTTAAAAGAAAAAATAATTTTTTTAAGTGTTCTTTTCAAATGGAATTCTTTTTAAATTTAGTAAAACAAAAAAGATGCTGAATAGATTTTCATGATTAATACTGTTTCTGATTTAAATAAAATATCAAGTTCAACCTATATCAAAATTTTTGAAAAGTACTTATAATTAGACATGACAGCTACATAAAGAATAAATCTATTGATAACAATCCTATTGTTCTATTTAGTTAAGCGAAAACAGATAATACATCAAATGTAAACATAGGTAATGTTTTAGCTTACTGTAGTAAGCTATTTTGTTAAGATAGTTAAAAGGTTTTCCTATAGTAATTTCAACTTGTCACTATTTACCTTTAAGTTTCGTTTTTCATGTTTAGTTTTTGTATTTTCAATAAATTTGATAAATGTTAACATTTAATGTATACTTTTATGATATGTAATTGGTTAATGCATTATTATTATTTTTTTTTTGTTAATATTAAACTGAGACATCATATGTATATTCATAAACATTAATAAAAGCAAGACTATGTAATTATTGAGAAGATTGTATTGGGTTACTGTATAAATTGTGGATTTCAAATATTTTTGATTATATTCCTCCATAAGATTAAGTTTGTTTTTTCAAGATTTTTAATGATAGATTGTATGAAGGTTCTTAAAAAAATAGACATCTTAACAAGTATTATATTGTAACTTTTATTTTCAGCTAAACCTAATAGTGATCCTTTACAAAATATTTAATACTTTCTTTTGTGTAAATTTCTTAAAGTAGTTTTTAACCTCGCTTCATATGCATCTTGAAGGCATTAGTCCCATCTGCTGTCTTCATTAATTTTAGGGAGAAAAACCTATGGGCACATTCTTACATTAAATATATAATTTTCAGTTGAATGACTGTTTGTTGTAGAACAAGACTGTCCACACAGACTTGGTTCTTTAGACACAGTGGACCTCAGAAGGTGCATTACCATTAAAAACTCAATTCAAAATTTTCTGAATACAGTCTACTCCGTTTTATTGAGAGATAAAGGGAAAATTTGTTTTGTCCCTATTAGGCGGATGACAACTTTTAGACGCAATTTCGTCCTTCTGGTAGAGAGACATGCGTGGTCTCAGATTCGTAGGTTATCCGATAGACACTGGGGCTCATAGTTTTTTACATTCTGTTTCTTGGAAAAGTTAAGGTTCCAAGTTTTGTCCCAATAAAACGGTGAAGTTTTACTCATTTAATTCCATTTTATTAAAAATGATCCAATTAAACGGAGTCGACTGTATTTCATACTTAGATTTCATAAATATATGGGTAAAAAAAATAAGAATCGCCGACCTATATAAATTATCTATTATACTCCTCCAAATTCATCACATGGTCAGAGCTTTGTGATGTTGAAACATTTAAGTTTAAGTATTAAATCTTTATCTCAAAGAGTTTAGGTTGTGAAGAAATAATTATAGACTAAAGGTACATTCACACTGCGCTGACTTGTGAAAATAAGTCTGTTGTGAAAAAATCTAAACAATTATTTGAAATAGAAGTTCTCAGACAACACAGACTTGATGTGTCGTATTGTAGCCTCATACAATATACTCCCTGACCTGTCAGCTTCAAATATCAATTCCCAGATTTAGTCAGTCTACATCAGGCCAACTATTAATTTTGAAGAGCAGCTTCAACCAAGCAATATCCAATTCCATTAATTTAATTTTTTGTTAACTTTATATATATATTTTTGTAAACTATTATTACATAAATATTTCTTTACCAATGATGAGGTTGAGGATGGAGTGATGTCAGTTTTATAAGGTATTTTTGATTAAATAAAATAGCCGTTTTCCATTAATTTGTTTTTATCATTATAAAATGAATATGCTTTTGTCTTTCTTTTAGCACATCTTCAGCATTATTTTGTAATAATCATTATAAAGAAAAATCAATAATCAATTATTACATTTTTGGTCATATAAATATTCAATAAGAAAATAAAGAGAACCCCATATTTGAAGTACATCACAGTGACCACTAATAAGGTAAAAAATCTTAATATCAAAACAGTTATATCAAACTGATGAAATTTGTAATACAATTATCTGGCCTACATGAAAATGAATATATTTTCATTCATATATTTTATATTCATATATATATATATATATATATATATATATATATATATATATATATATATATATATATATATATCATAATTTGGTTGTCATTATTTGGATTCTGAATACTTCAATCAAAAAGTAGGGTTCAATATTTTTCATGATTGCTATAATTTTCCTTGTATCATTCAAAAAGCATTTATAATTGAAATATGATCAAAGAAAGTTCATAAAAATGCATATATTTAGAGTACAAAAGTACCAAATATTACTTTTTATTTATTTATTTGTAGTATTAATATAAGTTATACTAAAATATGAGCAATGAAAAATTGAATATCAAATTCAATTCAGCCATTACGATGAAAATTTCCATCCTTTCAGCCATAGATGAAGATACATAATAAGGATGTTAAGCCCAAACAAAAATTGTCAAATAGATATTTAGTTAATTCTCAAGACCTGACAAAAATATTTTATCATTTATCAATCAACTAAAAGAATGAATCAGATTATAATACAATTAATACTGAGCATTGAAAAAATTAGAAACAAATTAAAAAAAAATATAAATAGACCAGACCATTCATATGTTATTAAAAAAAAAAATTAAATCAGAAAACCTTTACTGCCCAAGGAAGACCAGAAAAATTACATTCCAAATCAAAAGAGAGATACCACAAATGAAATCATGGTCATAAGTCTCAATGGAGAATGCAGCCCTTGTGATGCAAATTTGTTCAATAGTTTTTTTTTTTATGCAGTTAATACATTGTTAAATAACTAGATTTATATAATAATGATGTATCCTTTATGTAGCATAATTTTAAGATTCATGTTTTGTTGCATTCTATAATGAAATTTTAATAAGATTATTTCATATTATTCTAGCAAAAATAAAACTACAATATTGTTTTATTATATTTATAAATATATATACATTTTTTTTGTTACTTTTCTTATTAAATTGAAATAAAAATCTTATTTCAAGAAATACCTCTGCACAGAAACTTTAGTAAGATGCTTATCACTGATTTATAAACAAAAAGAGTATGAAAAGTACAATGAAGACATTTATTAAATTTTAAAAAATGACTTTCACAGCTGAAGTGTTTTATTACTGATAGTATAGCTCTAAATTCATTCCATCGTGAATTTCATCTACAAAAAGTATTAAGGAGAAATATAAAACAAACAAATCATCTTACAAAGCTGTACATTCTGAATTTGATATACCTAATCTAAATATACTCTTATTTAAAATGGATGAATTCATATACATTACACAGGTCTACAGTGGTCTTGGTGCCAAGGGTTTTATAGCTGATTCTGAGAATAATTGGTGCGCTGAATCCAAATTTGCCATTAGTTTTCCTCTATCAGCTCTAGTTTCTGAGATATATAAATGGCGTGCCTTACCTCTTGAAACATAATTACTCAAATACATTAGGTTATTTAAATAATCACTTTGTAACTAAAGTTAATATTAGGTGTTTTTTTTTTTTTTTTTTTTTCAAGAGAAACCAATTACATTTCAAAGATACTCTATTTTACACTTCGGAAGCTTTTTTTGCATGACTTTCTTGAATAAAACTACTGTTAAGGTATGCTAAAGCTAAATAGGTAGAGATAGAAAAAATCTGATTACATTATTGGAATCAGCGCCCCAAACATTTAATATCAGCTCGGCACCAAAATATTTTTTTTTTCTGTAGGGCTGTGTTATTATTAATTCATAAGTTGTTCATTTGTTTTAGAATAGAATAGAAAATAAACTTTATTCTGGGACAAAGTATCTTAAGGATAAAAGAATGGAATAAAAAAGAAATACATAATTTTAAGTTGATAGTTGTAGAGTGGCAAAGCTAAGTGATCTAAGTACCAAAACCAAAATTTTCGGGAAATGAATAAAAACTGCACAGAATGTATCATTTTTAATTTATATTTATCCAAATATAATCATTAAATTAAATTGGAACTACTTATACTACCAATCGGGAGATAATTCACTTCGCACCGCATTGGCCTTGGCTTTTAAAGCTCATTTTGGTATAAAAAACGGGGAAATGAATTTTTGGCACTTAGATCACTTAGCTTTGCCACTCTACAGTTATAAAATATCTGGTGGGCAAAACACATGACTTTCACTTACCAACCAATTTAGAATAGAAATATTCACAAGGTTTGTAGAAAGGTGTAAAAGACATTTAGCAACTTCAAAGGAACCAGGTTTTTAGTTCTTTTTGTTTTTATTCTTTACTAAGCAAAGAGAACTAAATTATTGCAAAATGTGAGTCACCAGTACTTTTAGTTTTATCATTATTTTATTTATCATTACTTATTCTGTCAATACAATTTTTTTTACCGCATTGAAGTTTTTATTTCCTTTTTTTTTGTCAATATATTGTGAACAGGAAACAATAGAAGGATTAATTAGGATTTTCAATTTCTGTCTCTGATGCCTTTCCAGAAACAGACAGCGATTAATTACTGTTCTAGTAATGCCATCTTATGTTCCATTCAGAAATCTATTATGGAAAAAAAGTTTGAAAACTGAAATATAATTATTAAATATGATCTTTTACTATCTATTTTTTACAGCTAAAAACTGCTTGAAATATTCTGATAATCACGTGTATTTTACACAATTAATCACTATAAATATAACTATAACTATAGAACTATAAAATAGTTTTTATTTATATCTGTGACAGTATGGTAATGCAAAACAAAATAATACATGTCGTCCAATTTAATAAGTCTCTATTAAGTTGCTATGAAAACTTCATTTAGTTACCATGGAAACAAATAAACCCCCGGTCAAAAGTATCGCAACACCTGCATATTCTTAATTTAATTGATAAATTTGGTTCCTAGGGATTTGGGCCAATTATAAAAATAAGATAGAAGAAGAAAACGGGGTTTATTAATTTAATTGGGCCAATAAAAATGTAATTTTCACAACAAATATAAACAAAAACAAAATACTCACTTAAATCAAATTAGAATTATTGAAGTAAATAAACCTTGGATTGTATGCAGAATTTTCTTAATACGCCCCTAGCTCATCACAGCCTTGGCATGGTTCTAATGGGGTCTTGAATGGCTTCCTGTGGAATTAGCTCCCATTCCCCCAGAACTGCTGTTTCCAGCCCTGCCAAAGTCCTGGGTGCAGGATTTCGGGCTCTAACCCTTCTCTTCGGTGTGTCCCACAGGTGCTCTATATAATTTAATTCAGCCAGAGAAGTCTTTCGATTTCAGTGCAATCAAGGTAGTCTGTGATGCAGCTCGCAGGGTGGGGCCTTGCAATGCCGTGCATAAACAGTGCTTCTGGGCCACTGAAATGCATGAAAGCCATGACATGTTCTTGAATGATTTCCTCCACATACCTGGGGCCTGTCAGAGCCCCACCACGCACCCTGACAAGCTCTGTATGAGCTCCCCAGGGGATCCCTATCCAGAACATTAAGAGTCTCCTCCATAAGGCACACGTGGACAGAACCGTTCCTAAGGCCTTCTCCAGACTCTGCCTTGACCGTCTGGACTATGGAGAGAGATTTTCATTTTGTCGGTGAAGAGTACGTGCTTCCAATCATCCGTGGTCCAATTCACATGTTATCAACCTCACTACATGTTGTTGCCTGGTGAGCCGCGGGCCAGTAGTGGGCCTTCTCGGGGTAAGGCTAACTTCATTAAGCCTCCTCCTGACAGTTGGCCTTAGTATGCGTAATTTATGCAACTGAAGGAGTAGATTTTGGAGCTCTGGATTAGTTTATTCCCGTCTCCGGAGTGATTGAACCTACAAAAAGGGGTCGTCGATTGCGCTAGTGGCCCTTGTTCGTCCTCCAGTTGGCCTTATTTAATGCCTTCTAGTGTCCCTGTGCCGTTTGATGCATCTGGAGACTGTAGAATAATGGACTTTTATAAACAAGCGATCTGACATACTGAAAGGCTAAAGTGACAATACAATTGGATTCCTCTGGACTGAGATGCTAAGGTATGTTCATTTTAATGTCCGAATACAGCTACGACACCAAAATTATTCACAATATGACCGTACTCACTGCCAAACAATGAAATGCATGAAAGCATTGAATGAAATGTGTGAAACTGAAAAAAGACCTTTTTATGTCCCCTAATCCTTTCATAAGATTCCTAGATAATCCTAAACCTTATAATACTTCACTCTGTAATAGAATTAGGAGAGACATTCTCCATTTTATTTTTAATACCAAAAATTCTTAGGTGTTGCGATACTTTTGACCGGGAGTGTAATTTCTATTAAAAATATAAAATTTTAAATTTTTCATCCATATATACACTTTATAATCTAAACATTATTCTATCTAAAATCCCCAGCTTTTTAACGATATATAATACATATCTATAACCGCACTAATGAATGGAAATCGGAATTTTGATCAAGGGAAAACATTTTTCGTTTTTGCTCCTATATAAGGTTATTTAAGTATAATGATAGACTACCAGCCAATATCCAAGGTACGTCGTGGAAATAAATTTTTCCTTAGCCATTTAAGCCCTATCAGAACATTTCTATGATGATAAAAAAACATTTTATAAAAAAAAATTAAACCGACTTCGAAACCTAGGAACCAGTAAAAATAAATGCACTGAAAAGTATGAAATAATTACCTTCTGATTTTTATGAGTTCACAGCAAAATTGAAAATGTTATAAAAAGCGAAGAAATGCAATAAGACGAATAATTTTACTTTTATTTGTACAAATACTAATTTTTATTAAAAATTGTGAAATTAAAATATTAAATACTATGTTCAATACAACACAATCTTTTCGGAGGCGGCACAAATATAAATGACATTTTACCAATACAATTCCATTAGTAGGCATTAAAATGAATAGATGAGAAGAGAAGATCCATTTTACGATTTTCATAATGTCTATTGTCAAAAATTTTAAATTTTGCGCCGCCTCCGAAAAGATTGTGTTGTATTGAACATAGTATTCAATATTTTAATTTCACAATTTTTAATAAAAATTAGTATTTGTACAAATAAAAGTAAAATTATTCGTCTTATTGCATTTCTTCGCTTTTTATAACATTTTCAATTTTGCTGTGTACTCATAAAAATCAGAAGGTAATTATTTCATACTTTTCAGTGCATTTATTTTTACTGGTTCCTAGGTTTCGAAGTCGGTTTAATTTTTTTATTTAAGAAGTCGGTTTAAAATGTTTTTTATTTCATGCTTTTTAGTTGGAGATGATAACAAATGTAGAAAACCGTAAGCTGGGTAAAACAAATTTCGAAATTTTTTACGCTCTACCACGTTCATCTTTCCCGGGCTTTTTTATTATACATAATTATATTAACAGTCACCTGTTCAATTTTATGAGTACACACAGAAAAGTTTAAAAGCGGTGCCTGTATAATACAACTTCTACATCCTAACTTCTACGATTATAATTGGAATTTTTTTTTAATAAGATCAATGTTGAGTCAATTATGTTCGTAATCCCTTTAGATGAATTTTTGACTAAATTTAAAGCGAAGTACTAAGAATAATATCCTTCGTAATAAAAAATTATTTAGAAAATAAATTTCTTGAATTCTAGTGGGGTAGCATTTATGATATTAAGCATTTTCATGGCTGCCAAAGTTTCGCTGAGGGGACTTTCATACAAAGACGTTGATTCTGGGAGATATCAACTTTTATTTTATTTTGCAGTTTTTATTGATGGATGAACATCAGCAAACATTGAAATTTCAATTTCTTTTTAAATAGTGTAATGTCTTTATGGGGAAAGTGTCATAATAAAATTTTCATTAATTGGGAAATATAATACACAATATTTGTGTTAGTTATTTCGGTACCTGAGAGATAACTACCTAAAACGCGAAAAACCCCTAAACACATGCAAGCTCATTTTCACTGTCTATTTTGAATAAAATTCATTCATTTATTATTGGACTTAGGCTCTTAACAACACTCTTAGGCTCTCACGAACCGCAAACACTGAACTTATGATGGTTTCGCTTTTGAAAATTTCAGCAACCTTCAGAAAATCGAATATTTAAATTTCTTTCGATTTAATAAAGATCGATCGCAACCTCAAAATCAATGGAAATTTTCTTAAGACAGTCTGGCTCTTCTACCACATTTCAGTTAATTCACAGCAAACAATTACAACTCACAATTTAGGCAAGTGGAAAACTGTAAAAAATCGAAAAATCAACTAAAAAATGATTGATGGAAATACAATAATTCCTAATAAGTGCCCATCTTAAAGATTTTTATATCTAGACTCTCCTATCTAGACAATAGCAAAGCCTGTTTGGACGGAAGGTCCAAAAAAGCAGTTGAGGAGGCCTTTGTACGTCTGGAAGCAGAAGCAAGAAGATTAGGATTGCTGGTAAATGAAGGTAAGACCAAGTACATGGTTACGGATCAACCTGCAGTTCCTGGAGAGAGCGTGAAATTCGGGGAATATTCCTTCGAGAAGGTCAACGAATTCACATATCTCGGTTCGGTTGTCAATACCAGCAATGACGTCTCATCCGAGATTAAGAAGAGAATAACAGCTGCTAACAGATGTTACTTTGGACTAAGGCCACAACTTAGAAGCAACCTCATCACAAGGTCAACCAAAAAGCTTATGTATAAAACCCTCATACGCCCAGTATTGTGTTATGGGTCTGAAGCATGGACCCGTGTGACAAGGAGCGATATGCAGGCGATCCTCGCGTTTGAGAGACGTGTCCTCCGGAGTATCTATGGGGGAGTGCAGGAGGGCGGAGTCTGGAGACGGAGAACCAACAGAGACGACGACGAGATGTCGCGGAAGACCGAAGCTGAGGTGGTTGGACGGAGTGTCACACGATGCCAGAGAGCTCCTTGGATCTCGAAACTGGAAAGCGGCCGCTTTCCTCCGTTTTCCTCCGCTCCTTGACCGGAACAACTGGCGGGAACTGATTGAAGAGGCCTCGACTCGCTAGCGGGTTGTTGAGCAGAAGAAGAAGGCATGCCCCTAATATTTTTTCGAGCCACATTTTAGCTTAGATAGCAGATTTTCGTCTTCTTAAAATAAATGATTTGGCACAGACAGACTTTCTAATTTATTCTAGTTGCAGAAAGAAAATTAAAAACCTATAGTAGTAATCCGGAAAACATAACAAGTTTCTCTCCATGAAGAATCGGCACAATATTTCATGATTACATTGTATATTAATATGACCGAGTGATTCCGGAAGAAGACAGAGGTGTCTGAATGTTAAGGCCCCCAAATCAACTGAAAATAAGCTTTTCCAGGAATTATTGTATTCCTTTTTAACGTGCATAGCGAGTGAAAGTCGGAAATCAGATTTAAAGCAATAAGGGCTACGATTTTAAATAAACTAAACTTGAAAAAGTCTTAAATTCTGCTTTAAAACGGTTATCAATACTCAGTCTTTCTTGGAATTCCACGAATTGCGTGGTCTTACATTTATGTTGTCCAACCGTCGACTAGATCTGAATTCAGAAGGTTCACTGTTATCGGTGAATATATATATATATCTATCTAATATGTATATTAATATCGCTACAGAAAACGACAGCGATATTATATTTTGCGGATATTAAATATCTTTATTGAAATCTACTGTTGAAAAATTAGTTAAGGTTATGTACAGGTTGGTTCCAACATGCACTTAAAACACGTCGATAACTAATAGACTGCTTATGTTCTCCCCCCACTCTTTTGATTCTAAATTTGATTGGTTAGTTTTTCCACATGATTCATCCAGGATTAAAAAAATATTGAGATTTGTTAGTTACCAATGAGTTTACTAGCTTGTTGGAGCATACCTTATGTTATATATTCCATATGTTTTTCCAATAAGTAAACAATTTTAGTGATAATTTAATATTTATTTTCATGTTTTTCCCGATAACTTCTTAAATAAATTAAGAACAGAAAAAAGGTTTTAATGGGACCAACTTGGGAAAATACTTTACAAGATGCAAAAGGTTTCGTTCCAATCGGTCCCTCCATCTCGGAGAAATCGGTGGACATACATAGAAAAAAAAAAAAAAAAAAAAAAAAAAAAAAAAAAAAAAAGTCAGATACATATCGAATTGAGTAACCTCCTCTTTCGTTCGAAGTCGGTTAAAAAACCAACCTCATATTTCTTATTAAGACGAGTTTAATCAAAATTACTGCAGATTTAGAGGAAATCATAAAATGTGATAAAATTTATGGAATAAAGTACCCCCTCCATTTACTCCATTGACAAAATTTTGCTGTCTATAAAAATCATGAGCATCTACATATCTCCAATGCCTAATTTCAGTTTCATACTATTTACCGTTTTTGAGCAAGTCTGTTCATATACAGACTCGCTGTTCATATCGCAAGACTGTAGTTTGTCTTAAACGTGTACTTTATTTAAAACCTCAACTGAATAGGGATCCTTTGGGGGTTCGTTATCCCTTTGGAGCGAGCGTAGTGAGTGGAAGTTGAAAGCTGAGATCCGATAAAGCTAATGAAGGCCTTTTTTTAATTGAAAAAGGATTTTACATATTGCAACTTCAAAGTGGTGATTATATGGTTAGTCATGAAAACAGTGAAATACCAATAAATGCAGTTTTCATAACTACTAAATAGAGACTTATAAAATTAAATGCCATGGAGCATTATGTTTTGCATTGCCATACTTTCACAGATAAAAATAAAACCTACATTTTAGTTCTTTAGTGATTAATGACATAATAAACACGTGATACTCAAAATATTTAAAGCAGTTTTGGGGGTGAAAAATATATAGTACAAGATTATCTTTACTAATGCAATTATTTTTCAGTTTTCAAACTTTAGTTCCATTTCTGTGTGAAACATAAGATAGCCTTACTAGAACAATACTCCTTCTATTGATTCCCATTCACGATTTAATGACAAAAAAAAACTTGACTATTGATAAAACAAGAACCTGCCCGCTAGGGAGCGCGTCCCTCTGGGTTGCGGATTGTGGGGCCCCTTTTAGGAGGGGGGGGGGTCCGAATATAATGAATAAGGACCCGTGGACAAACAGGTACCCAGTTCCGGGGGTATATCCCGGCCACCCTTCTATCCAATACTACTAAATACCCCTTCTATTGATTCCCATTCACGATTTATTGACAAAAAAAAACTTGACTTGATAAAACAAGAACCTGCCCGCTAGGGAGCGCGTCCCTCTGGGTTGTGGATTGTGGGGCCCCTTTTAGGAGGGGGGTCCGAATATAATGAATATGGACCTGTGGACAAACAGGTACCCAGTTCCGGGGGTATATCCCGGCCTCCCTTCTATCCAATGGGACATAAATATTTGGAAGGCCAGTTGGTCCGAGGATACAGAGCCTCCATTGCTGGGCTTATCACCCGGATGGAGTATAAACCGATTCACAGATCACAATTTAGCCTCAGAAATAGGATAGGACAATGGCAACGACCTGGCAAGGAAAATGATTTAAGATTCAGCACCTGGAACTTAAGAACACTAACGGGTAAGGAAGTGGAGCTGAATGAAGAAATGAAGAAGTCTAAGGTACAAATAATGGTTTTAAGTGAGGTAAGGAGAAAGAACAGTGGAGAAACTACACTTAATGCTGGATATACCATGAAATGGAGTGATGTCAGTGAAGGTAGAGCCAGGGAAGGCGTGGCTCTGGTAGTGAAAGATGGACTCTTTGCAAGAGTAGAAAGCTGGGATGCAGTGAGTTCCAGAATCGTGGTAGCAGATCTAAAACTCGCCATTGGAAAGTCTTTGAAGATTCAGATATACGCCCTAACTGATGACACATCAACGGACTATAAGAATCAATTTTATGAGGACCTTCAGAAAACTATTGATTACATAAGAAATAAAAATAGGAAAATAACAATAATGGGGGATTGGAATGCTCGAAATGGAAACGAACATACTGCATCATTCGGAGTCTTGGGAATGTGGGGGGGAGAAACTGCCAGGAACAATAGCAAATGCAGACTCATTGAGTTCTGCATTCAGAATGATATAATTATAGGAAACTCCCACTACAATCATAAGACTATAAACAAGATTACGTTTGAAGATTAAGAAAGAAACGTGAGAAGTGTAGTTAATTACTTTGCATATGACAAAGACATCAGAAGATACTTCACAGACATAAAGGTAATACAGGGAGGTGAACTGAGCACAGATCACTAACTCTTGATTGCTGATACGCAGGTTCCGGTACCACGATCTTCAAAGCCAACAGTTAATGAAAGGATAGATGTTGGGGTACTGAGGGATGAAGAGAAACAGGAACAATATAGGATTTGTTTAGCTTATGCTCTAGCAGAAATAAATTTTGATCAAGACATTGACCCATTATGGCACCAGATCAAAAGTGTTTTCCTGGGCATAGCAGAAAAGGTTTGTGGAAAGAAAAGGATATGTAATGCTTCAAAAAAAACCCGCTGGTGGAACGATGAAATCCAGAAGGCAATTAAGGAAAAGAAGGAAGCTTGGTTGAATTACATTAAAGCAAAGGATGTAACCTCAAGGCAGAATTATGTTACAAAAAGGAACAAATCCAAGAGAATCATCCAAGCCTCCAAAAAAAAGCAAGCGTGGGAAGAACTAGGGAAGAAGCTGGAGGAAAGTCACCAAGAAAACATAAGAAGGTTCTGGAACTCCGTAAAGTAGCTCAGAGGTAAAAAGGGGAAACAAGTGCGCAGCAACAAGGATAGGCAAGGAAACCTTATCACAAAAGAGAAAGAAATCCTTGAAACACGGCGAATTCACTACCAGGAAATGTTCAGTGCGGAAGATATAGGAGGGATGGGTTCGTGGATCTGAGAAGGACTAAAGCGCCAGAAATTCAGCTGGAAGACATGGACGACACCATTTGGGAAGATAAGGTACAGTTGGCTGTTTCAGGGATAAAGTTAGGTAAAGTAGCCAGTATCAATGAAATAATACCACAGCTTATTAAATATTGTACAGTGGAAAGGATATGAGAAAAGCTCTGCTAAGTCTATTCTAAAGAATTTGGATGGAAAAAAGAATACCCAAAGAGTGGGAAGACAATTTAATAATGCCCATACAACATAAGAAAGATATCCCAATTCTTTGAGACAATTGCAGACCAATTTGTCTTTCCTCAGTGGTCTATAAAGTATAATCCCGTATTCTTGAGAGAAGATTGAGAGGATTGGTTGAGGAAAACCTTGAAGAGGAACAAGCATTTCGACCAAGTTGGAAGACTCAGGATCATATTGTCGCCCTCAGGACAATAAGGGGAAAAGATATATATTTAGCTTTCTTGGATCTAAAAGCTGCATTTGACTCGGTTTCCCACGAAGAACTTTGGAAAGCCCTGGTAAATAAAAGGATCCCTAACAACCTGATATCAGCAATACAGTCAGTATACCAGGACCCAAAAGGTGTTGTCCGGCTTAACGGACGTAAATCAAAACCTTTTAAGTTTTGTAAAGGTGTTAAACAAGGAGACAGTCTCAGCCCACTCTTGTTCATAGTTTTCATGGACGAGACATGGAAGGTGTGCAAGAGGAGAACACCGAGAGCAATACTAGTGTATTGGAACCTCATGCCAGTTTTGGTGCAAGTGTTTATATATGAAGATGATGTAGTATTGGTGGCGGATAGTCTACAGAACCTAAAAATAGCTATTACTGAATGGAGTGAAGAACTTCACTTGAGAGGAATAACCGTAAACGCAGAGAAAACCTAAGCCATGCTGGTCAGAATGAGGGGACTGTAGACTGCAATGGGGTACCAATTCAATTTGTGGATGACTATAAGTACCTGGGAGCAATTATTTGCAGAGATGGGAAAGTAGACAATGAGGTACTCATTCGAGTCAAAAAAGCAAACGGAGTATATATGGGCTCTACCATTACAGGAAGGAAGGAAATTAGCCAACAGACAAAGCTCCTATTCAAAACAGTGTTCCTTCCAGTTTTGCTGTATGGTGCAGAGAGTTTGACGGTCCTGGATTGGCATGAAAGCAAAGTTGCAGCAGCAGAGATGAGGTTCCTGAGAAGGACCCAAGGGTAAACCTGTGGGGCCCGAATTCGCAATGAATGAGTCCGGGAAAACCTTGAGGTCTTGCCAGTTGGAGAGATAGTGAGCAGTGCCAGCTGAAATGGTTTGGGCACGTGAGCAGAATGGGGGATGACTGAAAGATAAAGTGGTTGATGGAGGCCAGACCAGAAGGGAGGAAGGACCAGAAGTGCCCACGGGAAAGAGAAAGTATTTCAAGTAATGAAAAAAGAAAGTATACAAGAAGTATTTAAATTTGAGGCCCCTTAAAAAAACAAAATAATAATAATGATAAGTTGGAAAGTACTTAGGACAGTCAAGTTTTGCAATTATTTAGCACTCTATGTCTTATGGAAAGTACCTAACTAAAAGAAGTAAATAAATGCGGAAAAAGCTGTTTCTAAAAGGTTGCTAAATGGCAATTATCAAAAATAATATTGTTATTATTATTTAATGTTATAGGGACTTTTGATATCATCACTTTAACTATTTGCATTTTTTTTCCTCATGTTCTTAATAGCAATCAATATCATTAGAAAAAAAAATAGTAATAATTGACATGAGAAAAAATGTAAATTAATATGTCTGAAAACAAAATCATTAAATACTTAAAAACATAAATAAATAAAAATAAAATAAAAGGATACAATCTTCTAATGTAATATGATCTTTGAAAACCGTATACCACTTTTTTAAAACAATTTTGTCCCACCGTGTACCAGTTTGAGCAGCAATCAACTTTTTCAAATCACCAATTGTATCATCTGGATTACATTTCACCCGAACTTTCTTACCAAGTCTGTCATTGCATGTTACTTCCAACATTTCTATTAAAATACAATAAAATAAATATAAAAATCCTGCAAAGTGAAATCCAGATAAGTAAATAAAGCAACAATCAAATGCATAAATGAGAACAAGCACTTTTAAAAGAGCTATATTTGTATAATTAATATTTTTAATAATTTATGATTTGATTAGTTATTTGTTTCAGGTCAGACATACTATTCATTTTATTTAGCTGCGAAACCTACCTGTCCTAATATGGAAATCAAAAGTTATTTTGTAGATACAACGCAGGAAAACTAAGAAGAGTAAGTAAGCCCCAGGAGGGTGAAATACCTCAGTATCTCAACGAGTTCTCTGATGAGTTATCACTGATGAAGAATAGAAACTGATTTATTATTAAGAGCACAACAGATCTCATAACCAGGACTATGATATAGATACATTGTTTCAATCCACCTTTCTGGGTTTTTTCTAGTTAGCTTTGCCACAACTCTTTCCCAGGCCTATCTCCTCGAGCTAGTTAGCTCTCGCATACTTAAATTTTCAAAATATCCTTATTATATTGGTTTATTTCCAAACTAGTTAGCTCTTGCATAGGTAAATTTTCAACATTTTTAAAATCTTCTTTCTTACTAAATACGTACACATACTTGTTATAGTAACTCGTAGTTCACCAAATTCTTTTCCTCTAAAAACTGCATTCGAAAGTGTTACAGTCTATCCAAAGACCTCCGATATTTATAGAAACTTAGTGAGAAATCTTCGAAATAATGGAGCTGAGTTCCATACTTATCAGCTGCCCAAGGAAAAAAACATCAGAATAGTGGTTAAAAATTTACACCCTACCACCCTCCTTTCGTAAATAAAATATTATTTTGGAAAACATGGATGTGTTACATGGACCCGCCTACCCCCCTATTTTTGGTCTTACCAATTTCCATCACCAATAATTAGCTTCTACCCTAAGAGCTGTGATTCCACTCGATTTTGATTACTTCTTTTAGTAAATAGATCCCCAAAAGGATCCTTTTCAGTGGAGTTTGGGGCCACACTAAACCGCATCATGCTGGTTACTTTTCTCAAAAGTGACATAGGGAAACTAGTAAACTAACTTGTGTGGGATGTTTTAAGAACATTTCACAACATGGTTTATTTGTAAACAATCAGTTTTGGATTATTTAGAGATACTATTCAACAAGAAGTTAATGAAAATCGTTATATTTATGTTAACTTACTGTTGGATTGTTTTATCAAGCTTATTACCAAACATCACAAATTAAATTAAAACACTGCTGCAATAAAATTTTAATACATTTCTCTTAATGCGCATTGAATGGTTAAAAATTAGAATGTAGATGACAGAAATAACATGTAGAGAACTCAACCAAATATATTTACTGATTTTCTCAAAACCAATAATTTTCTGGGATCATTAAAAAATCATATTTTTAAAAAGTTTCCTTGGTCCTAAGGATACTGTGCTTTTCAGAAAAATATGTCCTGAGAGAAAACCTATGCATGTAAATAGTTTGTAGTGTATGTGTATGTGAAGATTTTAAAGCCAAGGTTATCATGAGGTAGCAACTCAGAACTAGCACCATAAACAAATATCATACAAAATCTCAATACTGGTGTGATTAAATAAAACGACATATTGAATAAGATAACTTGGAATGTCCATGCATGCCAGATACTGTATACATTTATGCAAATTTAAAAACTCCACTTACTTAGAAAGGCGTCTAAAAATAAATTAATAGGCCCAAGTCCTTCTAATAAAATTTAACACATTTAGCGAAGTTGATCCAATAACCAGCTTTGTTATAATAAACAAAAACCTCTTGTAACCTTCCAAGACTTGCAATCCAAATAACTTCTTAAGTAGCTACATGCAAATGCAGAAAAGTAAATTTAACGAACGTATGAAATATTAACGTGAAAAGTTATTTTAATCTGCATTAAAATTGATACTTCCTAAAAAAATTAACGTTCTGCAGTATAAAGTAAGTAGTATCATTTAATTATAAGTGGAGGTATTTTTCATTTTAAATTGGAAACATCAGCAAGGATGGAAATGAAGGCAAGGCCAATGGGACTTGGTATCAGATTGGAAAAACCATGAGGGGCTGTACCAGAAATAAAAAGGATGCAAGAGGATTTTGGGATATCATATGTATCCTAGAACGAGGTATTCTAGAGGAGCGGACACTGCTGAATTAGTATGGCATGTCTGGATTAGATGATGTCTGAAAGGTCAGGTATTCGGAAACCAGACCAGAAGGAAAACGACCGCGTGGCAGACCCAGATGTATATATCCGGAATAGCGAGATGACGAGCCATCTCGGATATGAGAAGAATGTCCAGGGACCTCTACGAAGAAACCAGAGGGTTAAATAGACTAGAACTTCTACTTCAAGCTTAGTGTTACACACAAGAGTGTGTAAAAAAAAAAAAAAAAAGAATAGCTAAAATAAGAACCTCCCTCTGGATCGGCCCTTGGTAACATAGGAATAAGAGAAAGAAGAAGCAAGTAGGTCGAATGGTGTATTTTTCTTAATAAATTATTTGATTCTGAATAAAATAAGACCATTTCCGATAAAGTCAATAATTTAAGAGTTGTTAAAGATTATAAGTAAAATATCACATTTTACTGAATGATATACACACTTAACAAAATTATTATGAAAATACACATATAATCAGTAATCAGAGGAAATCGGATTTTTATGTTTAACGCGGTTAAATGTATATGTTTATATCTAATTACATTTCCTAAATTAATTACACTCGTTATGAAACCTCAAATGTAGAAATATAAATATACATGATTTGATATATACAAAAAATAAATAAAATGAAACAATCAATGTGAATTGATGGTGTGTCCCATTTACCTAGTTGCCTCTAGTTAGAGAAGTTTTGTATCTCCAAAATGTTTTTCTTTTCTACAATCATAGATAGCGTTTCTCTAAACCAGAGACGTAAAAAATGTTTAAGGAATACATTTTTTTCCTCATAGGAAAACTGACTATACACGTCATTTGAAAGATTTCCTATTTTGCGAGGCCTCCGAAAACATTGCGTTGTATTTAACCCATATTTTATATTTCAATTTGATATTTTTTATTAACAGTTAGTGTTTATTCGTAACAATCAAAATATTTTTTTTTTGTTTTATCACATTTTTTCGCTTTTCGCACCATTTTTAATTTTGCTGTGTATTCATAAAAATAAGAAGGTAATTATTTCATACTTTTTAGTGCATTTATTTCACTGGTTCCTTTTTTCGAAGTAATTTAATTTTTTTATTTTTTTTTTATTTTTTTTTTTTTTTTATTCCATGTTGTTTATAATTTGAGCTGTTATTTGTTGTCTGACATCGTGAATTGTAATTTTACAACAATAGAAATAATTTTTAATCCACATTAGTGTTACAATATTCTCCTCGCTTATAAAATCTATAAGTTCCTTCTAAAATCTTTTGATACGTGGACCTTTGGGCAGGGGTGGTGTTGTAAAGCCGCGTTTACACCGGAGTTTGAAACACGAGTTGCAAACAGAAATTGCAAACATCTCTAAAAACGCACATTTTTAGACGAAACATTTCCCTGTTGCAAACAGTTTTTCAGTGTTTGCAACAGAAATTTTTGTTTTCACCTGAAGTCGGTAAAGATCAAAGGGAGTTGCAAACTTTTGTTTGCAGTCTGGTTTCGGTCACTATGTGCCGTTGAAACACAAAAAAGAAACATTTCCCCGCCATCCCCTATGCTGCCACCTCCACTCTCACTCGCACCACCCTGTCTCGACTCAAGTGTCATTTCTGCTGTCAAAATAACAAATATAGGCTATGTGTAGTCTACTTATAACGTCTTACCTTTATGTTCTCCTTCAGAAGATCTATCAAAGCCTCGCACACCTCAGGTACAAACAAAGATATGGTTGATTTTGATATCTTGAACAGGTAACTCAAGCTTGTGTATGAATCTCCGGTAGCTAAAAAGCGCAAAGTTACGGCTAGTTTTTCCGTTACAGAAATAGCCTTTCGGTAATTCGTATCCATTTTCGAAATTTTGTGACCAATCATTAAAGTTAGATATTCAAAATCCTCACTGGTCATTCTTACAAAGTTTTTAAAACTTCCGTCCGTTCTCAGTTCAGCTGATAGAGGGTCAACATCATCTCTATTTAAATCGCCCAACAGGTCGTTTCCACTGTACGTAGCTCTGGAATGCAGAGACGGCCTCACACAGTATCGTCTCGGCTTACGTTGCTTTGACAACACGACACACGCCGCCGCGGCTAAATTGACATCCTCGACACTTGACATCCTGGGAAGGACTGATCCCAGGAACCAGAACATAGGCGAGTCATAATTAAAGTCGAAAGTGTTTCAAACATTTTCATGAAACATGGAAATAAAACCATGAAATAAAAATTGCAAACTTTTATTAGAAACTACTGTTTGCAACTGCTGTTTGCAATAAAAGTTTGCAACTTTTTGATTGAAACTTTGGTGTAAACGCGGCTTAAGTGATCAAATTAAAACTATTTACTTCGTTTATTTTGGTATGATTGACATTATATCAGGTCCAAACTACCAAAGGTGGTCTCAGAACATATACCAATATATACCAGTATACAGTATCAGGTATACTTAAAAAGACTTATACACTAGAATGCGTTGTCTCTATTCTCTCTATCATCATCAAACTATCCCTTAATCCTGCCTATACTGGGCTACCAGTGTTTTCCTCCCAAACTGTGAATGTCTCCGAGTCTCTTCTAGGAGTTCCCCCCTCTCTCAGGGTTTTCTACGTTCAATGACCGGTGTCCACCTGACAATATTTTATATAATAAATATTAAACCGACTCTAAAACTATTTACCAGTAAAAAGAGGTTATATGACCTCTTTTGAGAGGTTATATGACCGTGATGTTACCGAACTCCCATCGTCTTTATTTCCGTTAAAAATAGTGCCTTGATTGGCTTTAATGGATTCTAGCTTTCGACTCCCGCTCGCTCTTCAGAGATAAATAAACCCCCAAAAGTGTCCTTTTCAGTGGAGATCGGGCCTTAATTTGAAGCCCCACTTTAGTACTAGTGCCAAAATAAGTGTTTAAAAGAAGTAACTGTTTACTAAAAGTAACTGGATGTCGCGTCATGAAAGTAACTGGATGTGGTCTTCGAAAACAGACCCAAAAAATTTTATTTTTATGACTTAAGCCCTTTTGCTATAGATTAATTAATACTTAAGCTCTAACATGAATGATATAGATTCGTTAAACTCTGGGACAGCTGCTCCTGGGCTTGGCCTTTTATTTATAGATCACTCCCATCGTGCCTTTTCAGTTCAAAAACTTTATTATATATTATATAAGTTAATATGCCTTATTTAAGCCCCTAAGAAGTCTTTTTAGTTTAAGATACTGTCACATTAAATGGCGCCAAAGTAGACGTGGCCCAGTTAGAAGTTCTTAATATTGCAGAATAACACTTGAGGATTGGTCTTCAAAAAGTCGTTCCTTCATGAACGGCTCATGTGGTCTTTTAGGAGAACATATATTGTTTAAATTTTATTAATGTCGTGATTATTTATTCTTAAAGTGGCTTTATGAAACAATAGTGTGATATGGATGGGTTGTTGTTGACATGAATAATAATGTGAAAGATAGTAATCCAGTATTAAAGGAAACAAAAAGATTTGGGAATGGAAACCTTAACATGCATGTTTCAAATTATTCACATTCTGATCACAAAATGATTTCAAATAAATTGTTATTTGTATGGGTATTAATAAGTTTTGTTTCATTAAATTGGGGCTACACTTATTCAAGCTCTATTGAAAAATTCCTAAATTGGGAAAGGTGTAATAGTAACTGGATCATTAATGATTTAGAAGGTTATATTTTGGGTAATTATTTGCTTATCTTTTATTTTATGGTGCTGTTATAAATCTTATGTTTTAGGACTCAGCGCAGATTTAAATAACAGTGTTTTTGGGCAGCCCTTTCTAGCAAAAGCATTGATACCTAGCTTAAAATTTTTTTTGGAAAATGATAATCCCAAAAAACCCTTTGTCGTGAGCTTTAATGGTAGTCCTGGTACTGGTAAAACTATGGTTTCACAATTAATAGCTGCTCATATATATTCCAAAGGTACTAAAAGTAAGTTTTACAGGCACTATACAATGGCTGATGCACATTTTGTGAGCCAGGTGATTTACTTTGGATGATTATCAGTATTTATAGTAACAAATAATTTAATTGGGTTTTGTTAAAAGGGCGTCTGTGCAAAATCATATTCGAATAATTAAAAAACGTTTCAGAATTTATCTCTTTTCAACATGAATAGATATCAGCACAGATCCCCTTAGGCAAATATGGATAGGTCATTGTTCAAAATCACTTGCCAAAAGAGTAGAAATATAAAAAATGCTGATCATGTCCTTTCTACAAAAACTGATTGAATCAAAAGCAAAGGTTTTATAAAAACAATCCATTTGTAGACAGAATTGATTAATGATATTAAGAAAAGAGCTAAAAATTGTGAAAGATCCTTATTTGTATTTGATGAAATTGAGAAAATGCCAGGCGGTACTTTTGATGCTATCAAGCCTTTTCTTGATTTTCACCATGAAGTTGCTGGTATTGATTTTAGGTTAGTTATATCTTTAGTTATATCTTTCTGAATATTTTATTTATTATTATATATCATTTTATGTATCTTTATGTTTTCAGAAAAAATTTATTTATTTTCATTTCCAACAATGGTATGAATAAAATAAATTCTATAACTAAGGATTTGTGGTATGATGGTGTGAAAAGAGATGAAATTAAATTGTCATCCTTCGACCAATCCTTATTTAAAAGTTCACTTAATGAAGAAGGTACTTCATATTCCATTATCTTTTTTTGTATTTAGCTGTTCCTTTTTTTTTTGTGGTTGCTAATTTTGTTTTATATGATTTTATATTTTAAAAGGAATGAAGGTAAATCCACTGTTATGTTATTTCTGGGCCAAGCCAATTTTAATAGGTTATGTTGCCCTTCTTTTCAGTTGAAAATAGCCTTGATTAGGTTTATTTTATTCCTGCTTTTGACTCCCGCTCCCTCTGCTCATTCTTTAGAGGTAGGTAAGCCCTCTGAAAGGTCTTTTTCGGTTGAAATTGGGTCCATACTAAAGGGCTCCATATTGGCCATGTTCAGAAGTAGCAGCAGTAGTACTAGTGGAAAAACTATTTGATAAATTGGGTCTTTTTTAGGCCCGCCTAAAATTAGGCCCGATAAATTAGGCCCGATAAATTTATTGATAAATTAGGCCCGCCAGTTACTTTTAGTAGTAACTGTTACTATTTGCTAAATAAAAAAAAGTTATTATATTGGAAACATGTGTTATTAAATTTATTGAAATATACATTTTTGATAATATTTAGAAGAAATAATTGGTAATACTTCTTCTTCTTCTTCTTTTAACTTTCTGCAGACCAGTATTCCTTTATGTCTAAAATTATTCTAGCGAACAAATCTTCTCCTTGGTAGCGCTGCCTCCACAGGAACTCACACAAATAAGATTCTATCATTGTTCTGCGTGTTCTACATTCTTATTTATTCCTTCCTTTTGCCTTCGCCCACAAGGATTCTATTGTTTGGGTGTATGCTCCTGTGAGTGGATCTACAAAATTCTTGGAATGATTAACTGTTGAATGTTTTTAATTCATTCCAATAATTTTGTCAATCCCATTATAAGACCTCCACATGTATAATATTATTACTGTCCCTGGTGAGATGGAAGACTTAATGCAGTCATGCAGAGTTTCTGTAGTTCTATCATCTACAGCATATAGGAAGCATTGTCGTGTTTCCCTACAAACACCTCCAAATACCCATTGCTGTGGATGAATGCGTCCTACGTGGTTCTTGCGTCTTGAAAAACAAGACTCGTCTATTTCGATAGTAAGACCTTCTCCTCCAATTTGTGTAGGCATTCTTAATAAACTGGCAGCACATTCTTCTCTTAGGTAGTTTTTCCAGTCTGTAATTGTATTTCAAGTTCTTTCAAACAGAACTTTGTTGTTGAATATTCGTTTGCCCACAAATATATGAGTAAAAGGGTTTTATTTAACGGCAATCTACTTTCGCAGAGCCAGGTTCCAGCATATTTTCCTGCCTCTTGCCGGCATTCCCTCTTGTTGCATCTCCATTTTTCCCTTTTATCATAGAACTTCATTTCGTGTCCATTTTTACATTTTACAACTTCTGGGAGTATCCCACTATTTATGTAAAATAGGCGCGCACTAGCTTCATCTTTGGTTTTTTCGTAGAGTTCAAAAATATTTTGCGTATTTGTGAACATGTATATTTTTTCAAATAATCTCACTTGAATGATTAATGTTTATTTTTATAACATATGTTCAATTAGATTATCTAAGTACCTAGGAACAGCAAATAGTAACAGTTACTACTAAAAGTAACTGGCGGGCCTAATCTAAAAAAGACCCGATAAATTTATTCTTTAAGGAATAACAAAATGTTTGGAACAGGATAAAGAAAAGAAAAAAATATTGTTTTAAAACTAATTAATCAGGACTTATGGAGGGAAAAAGGTGTATTAGTGAATACACTTTGTTTTATTAATCCTATTATTAATTATTAATAAGGAGCAAGTGACTGGACCAGTTAGTCTTACTCTGTGTCTTGATTTTGAAGCTCAAGCCATATGATTATTTGTTACAAAGTGATAATTTTTGTTACCTACTTTAGTATTTGAGTTGTTATAATTTGTGTGGCATTGACTATTGTTATATTTTCGTTAAATAAATATTGTTAACCCACAGTAGTGTTACAGTATAATAATAAATTTATGGTGTTTTTAATCATATTTAATCTATATAATAATATTTTATAAATTACAAATAACTTACAATACAACTAATTGATCTATTATATTTCTGTTTTAGGAGGGCTAAAAGGAACTGGAATTGTCAAGAATTATTTGGTTGATCTGTATTTACCATTTTTGCCTCTTGAAAAAGAACATGTAGAAAAATGTATTTTAGCTTTCCAGCATGATATTTCTCCTGACAATGTCGAGTAAGTCTGATTAATCATATTTGTAGCTCCTAAAATTCAATGATCAGTTTTCATGAAGTTTTATCTCCCTAAAAAAAATATTGTAATAATATTAAAAAATATTATATTAGTTATATTCTTTCATTTGGAACCTAAAAATTTTAGCTGAGCAGATAAAGTTATCATCATAGGCACTTACAATTCATTGTCGCCATTACAGTTTTTATTTCAATGTTTTATTTCCATTAGGCAGCTCCTTTTATGAACAATTTAGGGGAGAAATAATGTTAGAAAACAGCTAATTTTGTCTGATGAAAAACTCAATATAATTTTTTTTTTTTATTTCACTTACCTTTTTATGAAGTATATAGTAATGGAAAGTATTGCAATTGTAAAAAATTTTGACTGCTGGTTTTGGGATCTTCGAGTTCAAAAAACTCGAGTCCTGTGAAATGGTCTGTGTTAACTTGTAGCAGTCAATAGCTATCAAGTTGCTCCTGAAGTCCCTAAACTGAAAGATATAAGTGCTAGTCCTGGAAAATACAATCTTAAAATCTCAAATGTCGAAGCTGGAACATAAGTTAACCAGATTTTTCAGCAGTAGCCCCTGATCAGGACTGTGGAGATAAAGAGAATATTACTGAAACTTGGACAGGATAATCTCTAATATTTATATTTTACTATATAAATTTTAGTTTCATAATAGATTTCTGAATGAAATATAAGGTGGTTTTACTTTACGTTTGTTCGTTATTCAAAAGGCATTAAAAACAAATATTCTAAAACTAGATTTCAACTTACTACAAGCCATAATAACTCCATTTATCGATTCCTATTCCCCCTCCCTAAAAAAAGGTTAAAAAACTCATCAAAAAACAGATTTATTGATGAGTATCCTTAAAAAAAATAAATAAATAATTAGGAATCAAAAAGTACTGAGGACTTTCTAGTTTTTCTATAATTATATTACTTTATACCTTATGCAGAATAAAAACCAAAAGGTGTAAATCAATGTGGAAAGAACGTTTTATGTGAAATTGCTTAATGTTGTTTATGCATTCATCAAAACAAGTCTACTTCTGCAACAATTACATTTGTAAGTTAAAGTTGTGCGTTGCGCACATCACACCAGTTTTTTTATAGTGTTGAATTCAATTCTTCAGTCTTTTAAAAAAGCAGATTTAATAAGACAGCCAATGTAAGCAGTATGTGTGACTTTTTTTAATCTTTGCCAGCAGAAGGAAGGGAGCCTTGTCAGAGACAGGCTGTTGAGGTTTCTCTATTGTTTTCCAAAGGCTCTTTTGTTTTTCTGGCTACTATGATGATGTATATCATATTGTCGCAAGGAGTTGGTATATTGGAAAGAAATTATGTCTCAACATGAGACATTGGTGGTAAACATTTGTATCAAACTTCATTTCAGGGGTTGTGTTGTGTTTAGGAATAATAAGCCCATCAGTGAAGAAAGTAGTTTTAAGGAAGCAGGTTTCCGCCATTTGTACTTTGATTGTCCATTAAGCTAATGGTACCATCTTTCTGTAATTTATAGTCTTATGACATCTATTGGCTGCTGGATGCTAAGATGTCATGATTTGCAGTTCAACACCTAGAACTAGAATCTTCGTGAGATGATGGAATTGACTGCTGCTGAATTTTTTCCCACCATCTGTCGTTTTGAATCATGTAATTCCAAACCTTCAAATCCACATCACTAATGTGAAATGAAGTGTAAACAGTATGTTCGTTTTTGAAAAGCCTTAAGAAACAAACATTTTAAAACTAGATTTCAACTTCCACTAAAAGTGGCTATATGATTTTTTAAAGGAAGTAAAAAATCCTTGGCTACGCCGACCTTTGGATCGGATATAAAATGAAGGTATGGAGGCTGTATGATGTCAGGTACCAATCCTAATTAAACCAGGATTGGAAACATTGATGACTCTGACTGTAGCATCCTCTGATTAGTCATAGCAGCACAAAGTGACATTAAAGAAAGAAGAAACAAAGTACTATGAAAAGTAAAAAAAGGAGTTTTTTCTATCAGTCAGTCACTATTTCCAAGATTAGTTTTTTTTTTTCTCAATTAGGTATTTATTTATTTTATTCTTCCTTGCACATATAGGTTTACTTATATACACCAAAAATCATACTTAGTTGTTTTTATAATGATCTTATATTATATTTTTTTTTTTTTTTTTTTTTTTTTAGAAAAGTCGTAGATGAATTAATATTTGAACCCAAAGATGCACCACTTTTTTCATTGTCTGGATGCAAATTAGTGGAAAGTATTGTTCGAAGGTATCATTCGCATGATGAGCTGTGATCATATTGCTCATGTTGGTGGTTTTTTTACTGAAGTTTTAAATTCTTTAGTCATTAATTAGTAAAATTACAGTGTTGCCTGGCGCATTACATCTGTTTTACTTTACAGCATTATTTTTGTAAAATTATTTTCCTTGTGTACTTTGATACTGCAAAGTTAATAATTTATTGAACATTAAAATGTTCAGATTTATTTTCTCAATGTTCCAAAAAATAGTAATATTATTTGGTACTGTTGTAAAAAATAAGGTATGCATTTCGAATTATCGGTGAATTTGATAAAATGTTGAAATCAAATTTACATGACATATTTTTCTAATGAAATAAACAGCAAATTTTAATTTATTCATCCTTGCCTTTCATTTGTATTTTTTGTAATATTTATGATCATTAATAGCCATTTTATAACATTCTGAATCTATTAATACATTGATATGTGTGTGAAAACTGTATAGCCAACTAAGCCAAACGTTGTGGTTTCCAATCTTTGTCCTGGGATTCCCCAGCAATAAATTCTCAAAATTTGAAAATATAAAAAATAGGCCTATTCAGCGATGAATTGTAGCACCACTGATTTATAATGTGATAGCACAGTATAAAGGTTGGCTTTAAAAAATTTGAATTTATTTCCCTTGCCGTTGGCATTCTGCGGGTGGTTTTCCTGGCAGAGGTGTTAGGGTGAGGTATTAATGCTGAGCTGTAAAAGCTTAGGGACCTGACATATAATCTTCAGGTTTCTACAAATCGTTGTCTGGTACAACATCTATTCCATTCCAGGGACGCCTATAACTCATAAAAAAATTTCATTAAAAGTCATTTCAGTTAATAAATATTGATATTATAAAAATGAGGGGAAATAAAAAATATTGAGTACAAGTATTAGTTCAAATGCTGAACTAATCAGTAACTATAGAACTAATCTTCCACTAATAAGCACAAAATCAAATATTCGGGGTGGCGGAATGGCCGAGTGGCTACGTATGATTGAGAACCGAAACATTGCAAGTTCAAAACCCGGAGCCAGGGGAAAATTTAATAATACTCAGCCTCAATCCCCCACCCTCTCTCCTGGCCCGGGAAACCCCGTATAGCCTAACAGGCGAGGAAGGGGAGGACCAATAAAAAAAAAAAAAAATTAATAAAAAAAAATCAAATATTCAAAACCATAGTGAGCAGATCAATAATTTTTACTTTCACTTACCTAAATATGAAATAAATAGTAAGTGGAAGTATTGCGATCGTAAAAAATTTCGACTTCCGGTTTTCAAAGGAAATACACGTTTTGGGACCCCCTGAGTCGAAATAATAAGTCCCGCGAAATGGTCTCTGTGTGTGTGTGTGTGTGTGTGTGTGTGTGTGTGTGTGTGTGTGTGTGTGTGTGTGTGTGTGTGTGTGCGTGTGCGTGTGCGTGTGCGTGTGTGTGTGTGTGTGTGTGTGTGTATGCCCGAGATACGACTGTAAAAATTTCATCAAAATTGATTAACCGGAGGGGGGACTTTATTTCATTTTTTTTTCCAATTTTTACCTTTTTTTCGATTATCTCAAAAACGGCTTTAACGATTTTTATCAAATTCGTCATGTTTAATGAAAATTAGGTTTTCTCTAATATCAGGTAAGCTTTATCATTATTATAATGTTCTGAGGGGGCTTTTTTTTTGGGGGGGGGGGTCCTTTTTTGTTTGTTTGTTTCTTTCTTTCTTATAAAGTACCTTTGTTTTTGTTTACATGGAGAAATTAACTGTCTATCGTTACGCCTATAAAAAGAAATGGCTCTATTTTTATCTATTATATTTATCATATCTCTATAAATATGAGATATGATAAAAATAAAGAAAACATTAAGAGGAGAAAAAAAGAAAAATATTCAGTGAACTCATAAAAATCGTTGACCCACGCATGCGGAGTACGCCTTTAATGACAGACCATTGTTCATAATTAAAGCCGTTCTGTTCATTTGAGAAGTGGCAATTAACAAAACGCATTAATTTCTAATCTAAGTAAGTTTGTAAGTGAAAGTTGTGTGTTGTGAGCACGCACCAGATTTTTATTAAATACTTGTTAAACCCTGCCATGCTTTGATGTGTCTTACTTTAATGTTAAATTTTAGGGAAATAAATTAATATATATTCCAGTGCGATTTACCAAAAACATTGATTTTTTTATCGTTTTCACAAAAATAATTCGACTATTAATTAAGTTAAGATATATTAACTGTTCATATCTTGAATAGTACAACATTGCCATCATTTTTAGAAATATACTTCATTGCTCAAATTTTTAAATCCTCAAAATTTTTATATATTTGAAAAACTGTCTAAAAGTCTATTGTTGTTTTTTTTAATCCACTAAAATAAATTTTTTTACTTTCACTTACCTATATATGAAATATATAGTAAGTGGAAGTATTGCGATCGTGAAAAATTTCGACTTCCGGTTTTCAACGGAAATACACGTTTTGGGGTCCCCTGAGTCAAATTAACCAAGTCCCGCGAAATGGTCTGTGTGTGTGTGTGTGTGTGAACAGACTAGCTCAAATACCATAAACCGTGCGAACCTGGAATTGGGTATTTAGTGTATTTATACACCCGCGATGTGACAGAAAAAATTTCATCAAAATTACTCAAAGGGAGGGGGTACTTTATTTAATAAATTTTTAAGTTTTTTTCGATTTTCTCAAAAACGGCTCTAACGATTTTGATTAAACTGAGTATTTGATCTATTTATATGCCCGAGATATGACTGTGAAAACTTCATCAAAATTGATCAACCGAAGGGGGGACTTTACTTAATAAATTTTGTATCATTTTCACGTGTTTTTTTTATTTACTCAAAAACGGTTTTAACGATTTTGATCAAACTTGGTATTTGATGTATTTATATGCCCGAGATATGACTGTAAAAATTTCATCAAAATTGATCAACGGGAGGGGGGACTTTACTTAATAAATTTTGTATCATTTTCACGGGGTTTTTTTTATTTACTCAAAAACGGTTTTAACGATTAACAAAAATAAGATATGAATGTAGAAAAATGTGTGACTTTGGGAAATGATATTTAGCAAAACACGTCAATTTCTAATCTAAGTAAGTTGGTAAGTGAAAGTTGTGTGTTGCGCGCACGCACCAGATTTTTCTTATTAGTTGTTATCTCCTTTAACATGTAGCCCCGATGAAGACTTGAAATTTGGGTCAAAACGTCAAACACATCCCTTACTAGTATTATTCCTTATGACCCCAGCGTTTTAACAGCGTTGAAAAAGTTTTTATAAGGAAAACGTACTTTTTATTAACGTTCAAGTATAAAGTCCCCCTTCAAAAAGAAAAAGAAAAATTTGCTAGATATTTAATTCCCGGTTTTCAAGGAGCTGCAATGATTATTCCTTTTCATTTCCCGGCCCTTGTTTAGTTATCCATTGAATTTCCTAATTTCCGGGAAGAATTCATCACGGGTTGGAGTTCTTTGAATTGTTCCAATCAGGAAAAATCCAACGATATTTTTATATTTGTTTTAATATAACTTTTTAGACTTCTAAGACTTTGCAGGCGACATAACTTTGCCTTGATAAAAATATTTAAACATTCAGTCCGTTGCTAACCATGTAAAGTGCTAAATAATCTAAGACATGTGTTAAAAATCTACGAAATCATGCCCAGGAAACGGAGCATACTTTTGGTGGCCCTTCACAGGCATGTCATCTCTAGTTACTTCGTGGTTAGTATGCTGGTGCATCCATACCATGGTTCCTATTAACATATGTGAATGATCCTTTCCAGGCTGTGCTTCAGCAAGCAATATATCAGTAAGATTTCCAGTGGTTAAGATAGATATTCATCGTCACAACTGACAACCAAAACAACTTTCAGTTTATGTGGAATTTAGATGGGGCTGAAAAACATAAGTGTACACTGCTGGACTTCACTGTTGTCTTTGATGTTACTGAAACTTGAATGAGATGCTCAAGATTTGATTTTCTTATAGTTTATATCTTTAGTTCTTATATCTTTTGAAAGACAGTATGGTCTAATATATTATGCCTAGTGTCCAACCAGACAAATGAGAATAAAGGTCTGGTCACACATGCGTGACACCAGGTCAACCGACCTGTTATTATCTATCCTTCATAGACCTGTTATTATCTATCCTTCATATTTCGTTGTCACCATGCTAAAGTAACGAATTTGCAACTAAAAACCTATGCATATTCGTTATTTTAGCATGGTGACAACGATTTGAATCAGAATCCAATTTTCATTCAAGTGTTAATCAGTCAAAAAATTCTTAAATATATATATATATATATATATATATATATATATATATATATATATATATATATATATATATATATATTCCATTATGCGGTGACTGACTAGATAAACATGAGCTGGAATAATTAAACCAATCTCCTTATAATCATACAGGCCCATGCATCAGTGGGGACCAGACCTTTAGGCCAAGCGCACATTGAGACATTCATGTCCCAGAGCAGAGCAGTTTTTGCAATACTGTGGTATATAGGAAACTGCGCTGCCCTGCTCTGCGTCCCAATGTGCGCGGTTCCTATCTAGTTCACTTTCCACAAAAACTGCTCTGCTCTGCTCGGCCCATTCTCCACTCTTTTCGATTAATTACGGTTTTCGATTTTATAAATAGCAGTTTTTATTTTTTTTATTCAGATATATTTTTTAAAAAGAAATATACATTATTTGTTTTTTCAATCAACGTTTCCATAAACTAAATTTCCAAGCCTAAGTTTTTTTCGTTGAAATAATATCACTCAAATTTTCCTGAGATCATAACGTGTTGAATCATTTGATTAACTTCTAGTATCTATTAGAGGAAAACTTGTTTTTCTATTTCTTTAAGTTGTCACAGTAAGACGAATAAAAACTAACAAAAATCGGAATAAGGTATGGACAAGTAAAATAACAATATTAAAATGTTACAGCAAAAGAATTTTTAGGACCGTTTTTTCCCCATTACTTATCTGGAACACTATATATACAGAAGACTTATCTAGTTTCATTAACCTACTTAAAAAGGAGGAGAATTTCACAAACAACAATATGAAATGATAATAATAGGAATCAAATATCGAAAACTGCGTCGCATCGGCAGTTTTCTGTGGCACATGCCAGTGAGTGCCACATCGGCCTGCTCTGCTTCGCGAGTGCGCTCGGCCTAAGGCCTGAATTACACCTACGAGTACTGGGCCGAGACAGTGCACTCGGCCGAGTGCTCGGTTAATTTAATCAGCAAAGTCAGAACTCGGCATAGTTGCAGGCAAGTGATTAGGGCGAGACAGTGGATAGAAGGCTGTTCTATTCTCTCGGCCGAGTGAATACCCCCACCACCGGTCCACTCGGTCGGTGCGATCGGTCCAAGTGAAGTAAACATAGTAGTGCGATTTATCCCCGGTCTCAATCTTTTTGTGATTTATTAAGTTCAAAATAGCTAAATGGAGCTCTGAAAAAACAATTAAATATATACTAGAGTATAAATCACACGAATGCCTCTGGAATTTCAAATCGGCAACCTATAAAAACAAGCAAATTCGTGCTGCTTATATCAAGTTAGTAAAAGCGATGAATTTACCTGACTTTGGTATACCAGAGGTAAAAAATATAATTAAAAAATTGAGGTCAATATACAACCAAGAAAAGAAAAAAAATTCACGGTTCTAAAAAATCTGGTTGTGTATTATCTTCAGTTTCCGAATCCTGTGTAAAATGGCTCCAGGAATTGGAACCTACCATGGAAATCGGGTACAAGAGAAAAACATAAAAAAATATTTTAAATATTTAAACATTTTTTTTTAAATCTATGAACTTAAAAATTAATGGCAGGTATAATCAAATTGCAACATTTCTTAAAAACTTTCTTGATTTGTATTATTTGCCTCCTACTCGGAACCTTGTTTCACGAACGTATAACCGCAATGCACTGACTCGCCTGCTGTCTCCTCCACGTGTAATCACCCCAATCCTAAATATTTTACTCGGCGGAGTGACTGAGCGAGCTACTCGGTTGGTGTAATAAAGGCTTGAGGCTAGGCGCACATTTAGACACTCGCGACGCAGAGCAGAGCAGTTTTTGAAATACGTGTGGTAGATAGGAAACTGCGCAGCCCTACTCTGCGTCCCAATGTGCGCGGTTCCTATCTAATTCACTTTCCACAAAAACTGCTCTGCGTCGCAAGTGTCTCAATGTGCGCCTAGCCTTAGCGGCTGATGGGCGTGGTCTGTTTTGAGAGGTTATGTGACCGTGTTGTTATCGGAACTCCCATCGCCTTTTTTTCAGTTAAAAATCGCCTTGATTGGCTTTAATAGATTCCAACTTTCGACTAAAAGTTAGTTAATTAATGTACAACTCTGTAGCGCACCCTATAGTCGATTGCGCCCGCGAATAATTATGGATTCTATAGATCAGCAAGTCACGAGCCAAAATCGACGATAGCTCTTTGGAATAAGTACTAGTAGTCTCATGTATTTTCATTTGCCGGTAGTTGTAGGTTTGTTCGAAGCCGATAACTTGATAACAGTAGTTGATTTTACTGAGGACAATGAGTTACTTTAAAAAAACAATAAAAATTATTATCATCGTACTATACTTGGAATTCACCTATTCCCAAAGTATTTTGAGTTCTATTCGCAACTTTGGACTAGATATTGATAACTTAATTTTTTGTAACGAGTTTTGGTTGCCAATGAAAAAGTTTTCTGGTTCGTATTTGCCGAGTTAAATTATTTGTGGCTTTCGATTCATTAACTGTTCAGTTTAAATGTAATGTGTTGTATTCCTTATCCAATTTGACACACCTTCTAGCTTGTGTATGAATTTTAGGAAAATGAAATCCTGTATTAGTTTTTCAACTGTCAGTTTTCTTCTTATAGTAATGAAATGGAAATATTTAAATATTTAATATGATTAATTTTTTTTTGTATTCCATGAACAAATTATTACTACCTCTTAGGTAGTTTGTTGAAATTAATCTTTTCAGTAGAAATTCAAATATTGCAGATTTGAAACCATTTTGGGTTATCAGGTTTATGTTTTGATAAATAATATTGCAATTTGCTTGTGTAATTTATGTTTACAATTTCTAAACCTCACAACCACTTTTTTCTCAAAGATTATATACCTATTTTTTTAAATCCTCTGAATCATTCTCACTATGATGCATGGTCATTCCTTATTTTTAATCTTGCAGCAGTAATTATCTTAATAGTCTTAATTTCATTATTTATTTAGAACTTCATAAGTTGACTTTCCTGTTGCCGTTTATATTGTAGGTTTGAGAGAACAACTTAAATCCAATGTGTTTGGCCAACCTTTTGTTAAAAATAATCTTGTTCCAATATTAGAAGATTATTATTCAAAGCTGAATAAGGATGGTGCGAATGCTTTGATGTTGAGTTTTCATGGTCCCTCTGGAGTAGGAAAAAGTTATGTTGCAGAAATATTATCATTGGCTCCTTTCATTAAAAATAAACATTTATTTACTGCAAAAAACTTATTTATTGATGGAAGTCTTATTGATAAACATAAGGTAAGTAACATATCAATTTATTCTTGCTTTAAAAATAAATTTGTTAGGAATGCAAAATGCTGTGTTTCTGAACTGAGGTAAAAAACAATGCCTTTAATATAGGTCCTGGAAAATTGCATATAATTAATCATACATTTATATTTTATAAAATTGTGGATATTGGTGACTAAGAGATATTTCGAGGCCAAGTTCATTGGAGATTAACAAAGGTAGGCTATGGACATGGAGCATTAATTTCAATGAAAAATTTTTTTGGTGCTAATATCAAAATATTCAATCCATGCCTGAGGATTTTTGCCAATGCACTCTAAGAGCGGACAAACAAAATATTTTTTATAATGTTATTTTGTCTACAAGGATCATAAAGTTATTATGTGCCAATATAATAGTTTTAAAGGAATGTAAGAAAATATATATCATTGAGACTGAAATGGGATACCATTGTTTCATTATTACATATACTAGTTTTTTTAGCTTGGAATGATGATAAATTATTACTGATTACATTAAGTGAATTCAAGTACACAAAAGCAAGACACTGCAAGTAAAGTAGGCCAATTTTAAAAAATTTAACATAAATATTTATGTTAAAATCAATTTTTTTTTTAAAAAAAATCCATGATAAAGCTTTGTTTTTGAGGAAGGAAGAACTCTTAATTTAATCCAATTCAAGGCGGAGTAAATTGGTAAATTGTGATTCTCTCACCTCATTTCCTTGATGGCTCTCCTCAAAACACTTAGCACCACACTTTACACTCACACGTAGCAACTCTCTGGATCAAGATGCTGCGATATGGTAGCATTCATTGACTCACTTGTTTGAACCAGATTAGCAAAGGACATTTTGCTTGTGGCATTTTACTACTACAAAGTGGCATGTTGCTTTTACTTTGCCTCATATGTTTTTACTTTCACTTCCCTATATATGAAAAATATAGTAAGTGGAAGTATTGCGATCGTGAAAAATTTCAACCTCCGGTTTTCAACGGAAATACATGTTTTGGGTTCCCCTGAGTCAAAATAACCAAGTCCCGCGAAATGGTCTGTGTGATACACAGACACAGATTAGCTCAAAAACTATAATCCGTGCGAACATGAAATTGGGTATTTAGTGTATGTATATGCCCGCGATGTGACAGCAAAAATTTCATCAAATTGCTCAAAGGGAGGGGGTACTTTATTTAATAACTTTTTAAGTTTTTTTTTCAATTTTCTCAAAAACGGCTCTAACGATTTTGATTAAACTGAGTATTTGATGTATTAATATGACCGAGATATGACTGTAAAAATTTCATCAAAATTGATCCACCGGAGGGGGGACTTTACTTAATAAATTTTGTATCACTTTCACGTGTTTTTTTTAATTACTCAAAAACTGCTTTAACGATTTTGATCAAACTGGGTATTTGATGTATGTCTATGCCAAAGATGTGATAGCCAACATTTCATCAAAATTGATGAAGATTTTCTTTTTTTAATGAAGTTATTGGAAGATTTAAAAAAAAAAACAAGCCTCAAGTCTCTCAAATTGATGGAAAACAACCATCATTCGATGCTTCTCCAGTTTAGAAATCAGTATAGAATGCAGAAATAACATAAGTGCAGATCAGAGTAAGAATGTCTCACATCATTAATTGTTAATAAGTCATGAGTATCAGTCATTGTGTCATGTATTGTCACTATTTGGTGGGTCTTTGTTAGCTGTTGATGTAATATGATTGATTATGTTTTATGTTTGCATTTGTTACATTATGTTTTTCTATTCTTATGATGCTTGATTGGCAAAACATTACTAATTGGTATTTGAGAGATTCAAGGTATGTTTTTGGA
Source organism: Aelia acuminata (assembly GCA_911387785.2). Classification (NCBI taxonomy): domain Eukaryota; kingdom Metazoa; phylum Arthropoda; class Insecta; order Hemiptera; family Pentatomidae; genus Aelia; species Aelia acuminata. Next base: position 53,776,722 of record OU426982.1, read on the forward strand.
ATCCTAAGAAAGCTGATATCCTAAAAAGTCCTTGTCTATCTTTTTAGTATTCTAATTAATTTTTTTTTTAGGCTAATATCAATCAATTAATTGATTCTTCAGTCAGAGACTGTGAAAGGTCGCTGTTTGTTTTTGACGATGCCGATTACTTTCCCTCTGAAATATTTGCGGATTTGAATGTCTTTAAAGATATAGAGGGTGGTTTAAAATATGGGTAAGGAGTTGTAAATTAAGAAAATTGGTTGTTGCTATCAATATTGTTTAATAAATTTAGTATCGTAATTTTCAGTGGAAGTTTGTTTATATTTATTTTTCAAGTGGGTGCTGAACAACTGTCTGCCTTAACATTCGATTTATTGAAAAAAGGTGAAAGAAGAGAATCGTTTTATATACAAGCATTCCGTGACATCATAAAGAATGCTATGCTTAAGAAAGGTTTTTTTTTTTATCTTTAGTTTGGCTAACTAACTCACTGTATAAGCCTCTGAGGTCTATAACCTGACTTAACAGTCAGATGTGTAAACTCTGAGGCATGGTAAGGTGTATTTCTTCCAGCAGAAATACCTTATTATGGTTACCTCCTCTAGTACCAATGTCAGAGAAAGTATGCTAATTTTATTTTATGGTACTCTCTTTAATCTCTCTTTAAGCTCTCTTTAATCTAATCTAACTTGTTTTCTAAAAAGTCCCCTTTGAACAATGCATAATGGGATATCTTGTTTTAGCCGCTGAGTGTTTAAAACATATATAGGAAACTTTACCTTTTAAATTTATTGGATGCCAAAGCTATTCTTTGATGATAACAATATATATATATTGTAATCATAGAATAAGTTTAATTATGATCGCTTAGGAATCTTTGTATTTATTAATTCATAATATTTCGTGTTATATGTATATTCTATCCTTGAATGTTACCTTTGCATTATCTCAGGTGGTATAATTTATTTTGTTGGAATTATATTGTAGTAACACTATTCAATTTTGTGGTATTATAAAAAAAAAAAAAATAAAGTATTGACAGATTTTTTTTTCCTAAAATTTTGGAAGTTTTCCTTTTTTTTTTAATTTATATACTTTTGATTTTTTTTTTTTTTCAACATTACTACTATAAAATTTTGATTTAAATTTGTTTGATCTTTTTGTGATGTGAGAAATGAGTTTTTATTTTATTTTATTTTGCGCCAAGTATAGTCATGATCGCCAAGCTTGCTAAGTTTTTGGATATAAACAGCTCAAAAATTTATTGGGATATTGTTTACTTTCCCTAGAATGTATATAAAATGGATATATTAGCCAAATAAGCTCCTAGTTTGTGGAATGTACTTCTCTGTAATTACTTCAACATTACGAACAGCAGTGAGATTTTAGTTGACGATACAGAGAAAAGTCCGATTTTAGTTGACGATACAGAGAAAAGTCCGCACTCTTGAGTTGATACAGATCTATATCATACTGCTACCTGTAACTTATACTCCTACCTGTAAACTGCCTTCGAATGGACCATAAACTGTAAAATTGCAAGCATTATCTGTTTTCGGTAGACACATCGGTGACCACTGTTTCTGTAAATACAAAATAACTACGCTCTTGTGTACGGGTGGCGGGATGGCCGAGTGGGCAAGTGCGTCAGAAAATACGCGTTGCCCATGGCAACGTATGATTGAGAACCGAAAGATAGCAAGTTCAAAACCCGGAGCTAGGGGAAATTTAATAATACTCGGCATCAATCCCCCACCCTCTCCCCTGGCCCGGAAAACCCCGTATAGCCTAACAGGCGAGGAAGGGGAGGACCAATAAAAAAAAAATCTCTTGTGTTCAGTACATGTACACATGTAGGCATAAGATGTTAGACAAACTCTCCATAAGTGATTAGGAATGGCTTGTTTTGGTAAGAACCTTGACATACTCAACATTCTACACTTTATGTAGAATCGGTCTGGCATTTTGTTGGGTTGTCTTGCAGTGATAACAGTGATTTTTTTCATTTCTTGGTGTCGTAATGTGCTCAGATCCACTCCCAGGTCTTCTATTGGTACTTCCAGTTCCTCTGTATTTGGTTGCAGTCTCAGAGACCACGCTCCAGAAGGCTACAGTTACATTGGTGATACCCACTTGCCGATTAGCTTGATTGCTCATACTCAACAATAATGTCAACTTTTGCTTCAAGATGATGTCTTTCCATCTTTTAAACAGAATATTAATGATATATAATTAAGAAAAGTCGAAAACAACTGTTAGTTTACATAATGGATATTTCTCAAATTGAATATCTTTTAGTTAATCCTTAATTAACTATTAAGGATACTTTTTATTTGAATTTATTGTAATCCCTAAAAAAACAACTAATTTTTTTTTTTATTTCAATTAAAACAAACAAAATAAGATTTAATCATAAATATCGCTATTTATTTTATGCAGTTTAGCTTGGTTTCTTATCATTCGACTCCCCCTAATAGGAGATTCTTAATTAAAGATTGTTTCTGCAAAGAAAGGTTTCCTCATTCTTCACCTGGTCTAAACTTAACCTTTATATTTCGTGGGAAGAGAAAAAAATATATACTGAACCTAGGAAGAGGAAAAACCTAATCTTCGTTCATTTTAACACTTTCCTCCTGAAAGTCACTGCTGTTACTGTTTTCTGATAATTTGATTATCATTTCCTCAACCTCATGTAAAATAATTCCATCTAATTCAGCTTGAGATTTTATAATTTGCTGTGTACAATTCACTATATTCGACAATTCAATACTGGAGATCCAATTTATTTTTTCATTAATTATTTTTAATTATGTTCAAACGATGTTTTGTTTTTGTCCACCAAGTATAACCATCCTGTATTTGCACCCAATAGGTTGTTAGGTAGAGAAGCTGGCACTCAAGACAACGCTCATTGACCCTGCCCATCCATGCCTCCTTTTCCCTCCACTTTTCTCCAAGTACCATGAAAGATTGCGATTACTGTAGATAATAGAAGAATCAGAATCTATAACAAGCTGCCCTTTTTTTTTTTTTTTTTTTAAACCTTAATTAACAATAATTAATTAGGAGGTTTACTATCTATATAAATAAAAATGAAATTTTGTTTGTTTGTTTGTTCTTTATAGAAATCCATACCGTTAGTCCTAAATTCTCCAAATTTCGCTCAGTGGTTCTTTGATACCAGGTGCGAATACCTGTCCATATTAAAATTGCATAACTTCAGCCGATCTTCAGCTGATATTCCTCGTTGTTATAAAAATCGTAATGATCTCGCTTTACATTGGTTCTTTACGTAATCGACTGTTTCTTTAGTTAGAAAAATGAAATTCCCTGGGTGAAACCGGGATATGAAGCTATATTCTCGGTAAATAAAGATGAAATTCTGTTTGTTCTTTATAGAAATCCATACCAGGTGCAAACACCTGTCCATATTAAAATTGCATAACTTCAGCTAATATTCTTTATTGTTATAAAAATCGTAATGATCTCGCTTTGCATTGGTTTTTTACATTAGAAAAATGAAATTCCCAGGGTGAAACCGGGAAATAAAGATGAAATTCTTTTTGTTCTTAATAAAAATCCCTACCTTTTGTCCTAAATTCTCCTAATTTCGCTCAGTGGTTCTTTGATACCAGGTGCAAACGCCTGTCCATATTAAAATTGCATAACTTAAATTGGTTAACTTTACATTGGTTTTTACGAAATCGACCGCTTGAGTCGATAAAAGTCTCACTTTATAGATTTAAAAAATGAAATTCTCCGGGTGAAACCGGTATACACAGCTAGTTTATTATAAATTTTAAAACTTAATTAGATTAGTCATAGATAGATTCTCATTAATACAATATTTTCAGTCTGTCATTTACAAGTTTTTTAGTTGAAATTTTTGTTCAAAATTTTATCTTTTACGATTAATTATCTTATTGAAATTCACATTTATTTAAATTATAAAATAATAAAGTATTAAAAGTTTATTTTGCAACACTGAAAATTTTATTTATTGTAGGTTATTCGGAAAACAGCATTTTCATGAAGCGAATTAATGAAATTATACCATTTTTGCCGTTAGAAAAGGAACATATTAAGAAATGTATTGAAAATGGATTTGTGAATGAAGGATACGATATTACAGAAAATGATTATAAGTGAGTAGAATATTTAAAAATTATTTTAGTTCAATGGGTAGAATTTAAAGAGTAACCAAGGGTTAGGCATAACTGATAGATCAGCTATGCCTTATTATTTTAATGATGAGTTAGCACGTATATTTTTCTGGAAGATACGTGTTTTTCTGAGGCCTAGTTTAATATGACTCAGAGTAAAAACCTAGGCAGTGATTAAGGCCGGGCGCACATTGAGACACTCGCGACGCAGAGCAGAGCAGTGTTTGTAATATGTGGGGTAGATAGGAAACTGCGCTGCCCTGTTCTGCGTCCCCATGTGAGTGGTTCCTATCTAATTCACGTTCCAGAAAAAATGCCCTGCTCTGCTCTGCGTCGCGAGTGTCTCAATGTGCGCCTAGCCTAAGACACTGAGCTCCCTATGCTCAAGGTTCCGGATCCTAGTCCAGCTGTGGCAGATACTTTTCTATTCTTTTCTGTACCTACTGGCCAGACCAGACGACCTTCTGCAGGTCCTCTATAAAGTGGGTATAGTTACAGTAGGACCTCCATTATCCGTGTCTCTATTAACCGGGATTCCGAGGAGCCATTCTTTTTTTTTTTAATAAGCTGTTTATTTTGTTTGTATAATATTTATTTTAAAAAATAAATACGTAAATATTTAAACAATGATACACACTGGTTAATTATCTATTGTTATATCTATTATTACAATGGTTAATTATCTATTGTTCTTAGACATTATGAAATAAAATAATAAATGAAAAAGCACGGCAAGGTGGTATCTTATGGTGAGATGTTTCCGGTAACTATTACTCCAATTCATATTCCAAGAACGATAATGTTTTCAAGTCTTTCTAGGAAACTCCTACTCTGGCCTGTTTGACTACAAAACAAAATTGTGATTTAGATAGAAGAATTGAAGTGATTGTAAGACTCCATTTAAATACCAACTAACAAAATTTCGCAAAAAAAGAAATCTGTTGTTTTAACGCTTGAACAGAAATTAACCATTATAAACTAAGTAGAAAAGGATGAAAGTGTTACAACATTTTCCGCTGAATTAGGAATCGGCAAGTAAACTGTTCATGATATTTTGAAGAATAAAAAAGACATTTCCGACTTGGTATTGTCTGCGGCCCAAACCTTTCTATCCTTGGAAAACAATGAAGAACTCTACATTAAAAGACGTAGAAGAAGCTGTCGATCAGTGATTCAGGCAAAAACGCGCTGAATGAGTTTTTATCTTTTTTATTAACCTTTTTTTTTCTATCACATTAAGTCAGTAAAATGTTGTAATTCGATTATTCATGGTTTTCGATTATCTGTGGACCCCCATAGCCATCATTACCCCGGATAAAGGGGGTTCTACTGTACTTCCATTTTATTTTGTTTCTATTTAGAGGTATATATTCCTTTTTATTGGGTTTTTAGGCTAAGAACCTGCATTTTTTTTTCTTTTTTTGTAATATCTTTATTTATTAAAATATTAGTTGGTGTTTATAGGTAGCATAGTCCCCATCTTCAGGACTGATATAATTGTGTGAATACTCAAATTGTCGTATTTGCTATAATTTGAGTATTTAGTTATAGCAAACAACAACTGTTGTAGATGATAACTATTTTTGTTAGTCAGTAAAGAGTACAAATGCAAAACAATATTAAAATATGTTAATAAATGACCAATCAAAATAGTCATGACTCAAATTATTGCAAATCCGACAATTTGTGTATTCACATCAGTATGAACTATTGAACCCAAGATTTGTTTGTGATTATGGTTGTGGTTTAGAATTTAACTTAAGTAGTATTACTTAATCTACTGTAAAAGTCAGCTGTACTGGTAAAACACAAGGTTTATTATAGGAACATTGGATCAGGTGATAACAGTGATCTGTTGTTTACACCTTTTCTAATATGAATTCCACGAGCTACTCCTAATAAAAATGTGACATCTTTTGCAGTATTCAAGTAATTTTTTCCTTAAAACCCAACAAATTGAGTCAGAATAGATTCAAGATTAATATTGTGATAGGTTAGTGTTTATTTCAGTTGCATAGGAGATATTGCCAATTAAAAAATAAAATTCAATTAAAAATAGTTTTTAGTTTACTTAACAAATCATTTTATTAACTCATGTGAAACTTAAACAACTATACTATAACACAATGAACAATTACCTATATGCCAATAAGTTAACTCCATATTTACTTGTATTTATTTTTATTTATTTATTTATTATTATTTTTTTTTTTTAATAGACAAGTCTATGAGCTGCTAGATTTACAATCAGGAATATCGTTTTCCAGTTCAGGTTGCAAACTAGCTTTAGCAAAGCTCTCTATGGGTTTGAATAAGAAGACAGAATTGTAAATAAATGAAGATCAGTTCATAATTTAGAACATTTTTTTTAATATTTCAAAGATATAAATCTTATTTTTTCATTTCTTTTTTGAACTAAATGTTTACATTTTATTTTGTTTTATTGTCTTCTAGTATAATTTCTATTACTTCAATTGATCTTTATCTTGAAGAAATAATGTAAATGATCATTTTTTTAATCATTCATGTTAGTTTAAACTTCAGCTGTTTAAACTTGTTGATTGTATGAACCAAATATGAACCAAAATATCATTTTTTTTAAATATATTTTTGATTAATTTAACTATTAGTTTAGAGTGATAGTATGATATAAGGTTTTTAAAGACTTGTAATTTCTAGGTTAGAATATATTATTTAAGCTGTTAAATTATTAAAATTCTAATGTTAAAATTGTTTGAATATTTTTTCTTTGCCCAAATATATGATATTAAGACGATAAGTAATAATATCTAGCTTATTCTATTACATTACATTAGCACCTATTTCAATATTTTCTAGTATATTAAATTTTATAATTTCGATATGATATAACTGAATATAGTTTTTTATATTGAGCATATTGATGTTTAATAGAGCATATTAATTACTATTAAAAAGGATCAGTAGAAAGTGGAGAAAAGTGGAGAAAGTTGGAAGTAAGAAAGAAAAACGTATCGAGAAATAGTGGTGAAGGGCTATTCAGTGATTCTCTACTTGTTCAAACCAGGGTGGGAATGTCGAATATTTATTCCGTGGGTGTGACACAAAATAAAAGTCAATTGGGAGATTCGAACTGCTACCGCTAGACTTAAGTGTGTTCAATCAAATTTCTCTTCTTTTTAATTCCTCTCTCTCTCCCTTTCTTCTTTTAAAGGAAAAAGTAAAATACAAAATATATAAATTTAGAAACAATCAAGAAATAAACTTGATGGTTAGCCCTAGGTAGTAGATCGTCTTTATGATAACAATAATGATGATGATACTCACTGATTCAAAAACCTTACTCTTTACAAGAAAGAATATTTTGACGGGGCATTTTTTTAGTTAAATCCGGTGCTGAAATGAGCACCTGACATTAGTGCTTTGCCAGACAGTACATTATTAAACTTTAAAACAATGGAAATAACATTTTGAGACATTTGGATTATTTAAGGCCTTATTATATGACATAAAGATGTCATCTAAATCATCAATGTTTTAGAAGATATTATTCACCCATTTCACCCTAAGGGTAGAGATAATATGATTTTTTGTTGTTTCTTTCTATTTGTATGTTAATACATATATGTCTAAAATTTAAGATTGGTAAATTAAAAAATCTTTGCCCTTATGAACCATAATATTTTTCGGAAACACACCTATGGGATCATGCCTTTTCTTTGAGCTTTTGAGTTGACACAAACTTGACTGACTAGTGATCTGGAATAATGGACTATATATAAAAAAAAAAATCTTATTTAGTTAATGGAAATCTATTGAAATCTGTAAAATGATTGGTAAAGGTGGAAAATAATATAAAGAAAACCTGGAACATTCATTTTTAGTATGGTGAGTAAAATTTAGAAATGGAAATAAAATAATATAAAATTTGATTGATGATGGAATGGCAGTGAACTCTAGGTCTTGGTAAAAATATGATGAGATTGGTGGGCGAACGAATGATCATTTAATTTGGTATACTTAAGTGGCAAATGTGATATTCTTGAAAACGGCCATTTTTCTCTTCTGCCTCCCATCAGGAGCCGGAGGGCTCTATATGGAGTTTACTCTTTCATCTTTTTGGCCATAGCACTGTGCAGAGAAGAAAACTGAGTTGAAACAGACCTGAGTTGGTGATTTTTTTAACAGGACAAATTCTGTAGGAGATCGTTCCATCATGTGGGGCAGCTACATTAGAGCCAGCTGATGGCTGGCTCTGAAGACCGAACAGCACCTCTTGGATCTAAAGAGATCAAAATTGAAAAAAAGTAAATCCCCAATTTTTTATTATTATTATTTTTTTTAATGGATTATTTTTTATATGGACTTAGGAATCAGTCTGTTGGTAGGTATTACTATTGGCACTAGTGTTACATTTTCCAGATGGTATAGTTGTTTCAGCTCCATCGCCAATTCCTGATATTTTCGGAGTTTCTCACCGACTGTAGAGCTGATATTGTTGTCATTGGGGATCGCAACATCGATAATTCCTGCTTTTTTCTCTCCCAGATCTAAAAAGAGAATATCGGGTCTATTATGCCGCACTTTGTGGGCGGTAATGATAGATTCATCCCAGTACAATTTGAAGGGACCTTTTTGGAGAAGCCTATGGGGGACATACTTATAATAAGGCACCTTTTCACCTAATAGGTCAAATCTTGTTGCCAGGGCCTGATGAAAAATTTTGCCCACATTATTATGCCTCTGGAGATACTCCTAGCCAGCTAGTGCTCCACATCCACCCCTAATATGCTGGATAATAATAATAATATTATTTATTTATTTTTTCCTCTCAGTTTTTCACCGGTAATCCACAATTATTATTATCATTATTATTATTAATTATTTATTTTTTCCTATCGGTTTTTCACCTGTTATCCACATTACCCGGACCTAGGTCAAAGGTAACATACAAATTTAATCGTTAATGTTCAAAAATTTCCTAACAATGCTCGCAGTTCCAAGCCACACTGCCTTCTGCATCTGTTCCAGGCTGTTAGGGGGAAGATCTATTTCGGTAATGGATTTCACCGTTGTCTCCGGGATCAGTTCATCATCACGCTATCAAGGTTGTAAAGTATCTCCAACTCTTGGCTCAAGTCTTGATATTTTCTTATTTTTTCTGCTACCATCTTTTGAAGATTATCATCTGATGTTTCCCCTATTTCGATAATCTTAGCTTGCTTTTTCTCTTTTAATATTAGTAAAATGTCAGGCTTATTGTGAGGGATAGTGTGGTCCGTTATGATGGCCTGGTCCTAGTACAGCTTTACCTGTTTTGATCAATAAACACTTGTGGTTTGTACTAATAATAAGGATTACTGTCATTCATAATTTTATATTTTTTAGCTAGTTCTTGGTGAACCATTTTCACCATGTTTTCATGTCGCTGCAAATATTCTTTGCAGCATGTCAGCCAGCGCTTGGCAGCCTGATGTGACATGCTGAATAGATTCTGTTGCAGTTCTACACAGCCTGCACATTTCTGCAATAGTTTCCCCACATATTTGATGCCTGTAAGCCTTGGTTGCTATCACTTGGTCCTGAATGGCTAAGACAAAGCCTTCGGTTTCAGGGAATAATGCTCCATTACGGAGTCACATTAGTGATGCCTCCTTATCTACTCCCGCTGTCGATATACTGTGAAAGAATCTTCCATGAAGCTTCTAGATTTCCACATTTCAAGCCATTGGCGGATCCAGGGGGGGGGGGGGCTGTGGGGGCTGCAGCCCCTCCCTTTGGAAAATTTTTCGTCATTAAAAGATAGAATTTGACTTTCCTTAATGTAAAGGTTTTCGATGAGTTACTGGGAGTGCTAGAAGGTGAGCGGTTCCCTGCCACTGCCTATGTTGATGACTTAGCAGCTGTGGTGGCATCTAACAGCAGAGCTGGGCTAAAGAGAGAAGCAGAGCGATGTGCCAGACTCGTTGCTCGGTGGTGTGAGCATAAAAAAATGAGAATAGCTGCTGCCAAAACGAGAGCCATTCTACTTAGAGGCACGACTGACAGGGCGCACCCTATCAACATGGACATAGAAGGACAGAGGATACGTCCCAGTGAAGTGGTTACATACCTCGGTGTAAAGCTAGGTACAGGCCTAAATATCTCGCCTCACTTGGACTATCTGACGACAAGGGTGACCCAAACCGTCAATGGTCTGAGTCGTGTGGGAGGTGCATTCTGGGGGCTCAGATACCCAACCACTATGAATATCTGTAGAGGAGTAGTGGAAAGTATCTTGAGTATGCATCACCCTTCTGGAGCCACAACCTCACACTGCGACAAAGGAAAAGGCTGGCTTCAACCCAGTGAATGGCTCTGCTGCGGGTCACTAGAGCCTACAAGACAACGTTTCATGAAGCGATGCAAGTACTTGCAGGAGCGGTACCTCTCGACCTCCTCCTGCAAGAAACAGTCATAAAATATAAATACAAGAGGGAGGGCTCAACAGGACTTTCAGAGGAACTTCGAATAAGAATTGGGAATGAGCCAAACAAGTGGAAAAAGATAATTCGGGAGGACACGATAGAAAAGTGGAGCTTGCGGTGGAGAGCAACCCCGAACGGGAGTACTCTGAAAAAATATTTTCCCTCTGTAAAATCGCGGCTATCCGCTAGGTGGGTCCTCACTCATCATGGAGGATTTCGAGCGAAACTCCACAGTCTTGGCGTGGATGTTGAGCCTCTATGCGTAGCATGTGGTGTTCCCGAAACTGTAGAACACGTGATCACGTCCTGCACCGCGTTTGAGGCGAAAAGGGCCAAACTGATGCGATCCTTAGGGGTCTACAGCCTCACTGAAAAAGAATTTCCTCAATTGGTTACTGAGGACAGCTTTCCTCAGTTTAAACGTTTCATTAATGAATGGAAAACAATTGTGGGGCCTGCACACTTTAACATAGGAGCCCGAGGAAGAAGACGAGGGCAGCCACCGGGAAGACCACCGGAAGATGAAGTCCGCCCTGGGCAGGTGGTGATAGGGTGATAGAGGAAGAAGTGAAGAGAAAGAAACAGAAGAGAACCATGGCATCAGCAACGCTAAGCGTTTTAGCTTAGTGCCACTGTTGCCGAAACCCGTATGGCCATTAGGCCAGGTAGGGATGTAAATAAATAAATAAAGTTAAAGAACAAACAATGTACAGAACAAGTATAATTTTAGTTGTGGGAAAGGAACATAAAGGTAAAAAAGCTGATTAGTGGATCCAAATGAAGGGCTGTGGGGCTGCAGCCCCCCCCCCCTTTGGGTCTGCAGCCCCCCTTTAAGATCGGCTGGATCCGCCCATGCTTCAAGCGGGGGTTCATTATTTATTGATGAGGGAAAATGTTCTCCTCAAAGACTTAGTGCTTATAGCCAACATGTAACTTATAATAATAATAATAATAATGTATTAGACTATATTCTTGAAACACCAATAATTAGGTGTGAATTTTCTAAATTTCACATTTCTAAAATTTGCTAGTTAACAAAAAGATACTTTTTAAACATTTATTATTATTTAAAATCTCATAAGAATTTACTATATATGAAAATATAGGCCAAAATGGGTTTGTAATTAATTAATTTGCTGGACAGTTAAGGAGTTGTTAATTTATTTATTAATGTGTTGATAAATCTTTTTAATTATTACAATGCCCTATAATCATTGTCAATATCATACTTTTTTCTAATGAATCATTTATTTTGTTTAAACTATATTCTAATTTAATTTCCACGATTAAAACAAAAAATTCTCTTCATTACTACATGCTATCCTGATCAGAAGGCTGCCAAGCAAGAATTGTATTTATGGTTGCAATTCCTCTTGTGCTCCATGGTTCAAGGAGTTCTGGTGGGGATTTAACCCTGTCTCCTAAAGCTGAACTCTGTGGACGCTTGGCAACCACTGCTTCTGGGACAACTCTGTAATAATAAATGTTATTTATTATTTATTAATGCTTTAAAAAATGCTATTCACACAAAAACAGTAATATGGACAAAGGTACCTTTGAAAAATTATTTAAAGAGGATTAATACAAGGTGGCGCTCTGAGTCCAAATCTCTTTTCGCTATTTATTAATAATATCACAGAGGTTTTGGATGAAGGAATCACTGTAGGAACAACCCAAATTAAATTGCTGCTCTTCGCAGATGACATCGTTGCAACAATTACGAATAACTTATCGTAACATGAACATATTAAGGTGACAATTCAGATAGACAAATCGGGTGTAAATAGTGTCAGGATCAACTTTTTTGAAAACAACCTCATCCCATTATCAGCTAATTATAGGGTTTTTAATTTGGAGGTGGACACTGTTATCAGCTGTGGAACACAATCTGAGACCTGTTTTTTTTCTATCTTTTCAATGCATAATAATTATATTATAAAAATCCTAAAATATGTAAATCACCGTCTACCTAAAATTCTAGTGCTGGAAGCCATAAAAATAAAAAGCAATAGCTGGTCTAATGAATGGGTAAATTCATTTACCCATAAGTCTAGGCTGTGAACTTGAAAAACATTTCAAATCAGTGGATAGATTGGAAAGACAAATAAATATTATAATAAATTAAGCCAAAGAAAATTTTAGGAAGGAGTTAGGGATATCTATTAAGGGGGCAGAGTATCATTTAATGTATAAAAAACTAGATTATAACATTAACTATGTGAACAATGATAACTCCATTGAACTAATTCAAAGAGTATTCAAGGTTATGGGGGAGCTTTTAACTTGAGCTGCAAGCCCTGCTTAAAGGATATACTATTCACATGCTTCATGTGTAATACTAAAGAGGATGAAGCCATTCCCAACACAAAACCTTTATCGACCGGGGTACTGTTCCTTATAGTGATGTTCCAGATCCTATCTCCTTGGTTCTTTCCTTTCACTTTAGGAAGGTATCTCATCTCCATTGCTAAGATTTGACCTCAGCGGCTACATTGAGGTGACCCAGAGAACCAAATCAGCTGGGAGAGTTTCTGTTTGCTTCAGAGGGATTTTCTGGGTAAAAGATAGATGACCAAGAAAACAAAATCACCGCATACAAATAAACATTTTTCCATATTCAATCTTACTTTTCCGAATAGTGGACCCTTACCTCAGAATGCAAAAGTGGATAGTTGAATAAATCGGGTTATTTAAGTAAATAATCAATCCCCTCATGTGTTACAACTTTGGGATGTTCTAAAACTAACAGATTAAAAGGTAAGAACACATAAAAACAATTGAACCTGTTAGGTTTAGCAGTTTTTGGCCTTGGTCGTTGGTGGGAGTGCAATGGTGGTGGTGGAGGTAGAGGCAGGTAAGGTGGTGGTTCCTCTATCGATGAAATGCTTGTTCCGCCCCAAGTCCTTTCAGCTCTTTGTCTCTCTTGGGCTGATTTAACTTTTCTTGCGCGTGATCCTTGACCCAGTGGCTGGCCATCTGACAATCAAATACGAATTAACGTTATTTAATGTATTATGGATAATATAACGCAAGCATAATGTAATTTGAATAAGGCGTAAATACTTTGAAATCTTTTTTTTTTTTAATGCAAAACTTTATTAAACACAAATGTTTTTAATACAATTTACTACTACAATGCAATGTACTACAAATACATTTAATACAATGTACAGCAATTTGGCTTACTGAATAAACAAAAAAAAAAAAAACCATTTTGCAATTACAATATTATTTTTTGACAGACTAACTTAAAGGTATAGTTTTTGATTACTGTTAACATAAAAAATAAAGGTATTAAAAAAAGTAGTAGATACTAAATAAAAAAAATTATAATATAAACAGAAATTATGTTGGAATAGATACATGCATTTATATATGTCTTTATTCCTTTCCAATTTTCTTGATATTAAGACTTGTCACTTCTTTTGAGTAATAGGAATACGCTACATAACTTATAAACAAAAATTGAACAAATCAATCAATTGCTTTTTTATTTTTGAGTAACAAAAGTATTCTTGATTTCTAAGAAATTGTTGAGTTTATGGTAAACAAACCAAAGAAAATCTCATTTTTGAGATAATTGGCTAATATGCTGTATCTTTTGTGTTTTTCAACCTGTCAAATAATCTTGATTCAATCTTTATTCTTTTCGAAATTTCTTGAATCAATCTTAATTCCTTTCCTATTTAAATAAAATATTTCATTTTTGAGTAAGAAAACATTTTTCACGATTGCGATCTTGATAATCTTGCAGGTGATTAAAAAATCAGGCATTATTACAACTTTTTCCAATGGATTCCTGACCAAAAAATTATATTAAGCAATATCTAAAAATCACCATGGCAGTCGCCGAAACACACTAATGGTAAGAAACTGGTTTTATACTCTCCTAAAAAGACGAGTTTTCGAGATTCCCAGTTTACTGTACAAGATTACACGAATTGTTTTATCCGACAAAATTGTTATATCCGTTGTTTTTTATGTCTAACCTGTTTTATATTTTTATACAAATCCAAAAAAAAAAAAAAAAAATGAAGTTACACATATGTGGAAGTGTTTATCTATATTTTAGTGATATATATACATGTATGTACGTTCAATAAAAAATAATAAGGAAGCATACAATTAAAAATACAGGCCATATAAGGAATCGAGGTTGGCTGGGTCCAAAAATGTGGCAGCGACTCTGTCTAGATATTCTTACTGACTCATATTAGCTACTGTCTGAGAATTGACTGTCAGTGGAGTAGGGCTTTTCTTAGTATTAGGTGCGAAAAAGACGGCTTTAGAGTACAAAGGTAGCCCTACTTTTATTTATATCTATCTAATTTAAACAATATTACAGTATATAAAGATCCATATGTTTCATAAAAATTAATTAAATATCAATTCACTAATTTATCTAGACCCCATATTTACACTCAATAATTAAAATAATCAAATATAACTATAATTATCAATCAATAATATACGTAACCCTTTATATGTTAATACATAACGAGCTGACCCGGCCACGCATTGCTCTGGCTCAGTGGCTACAATGCGTTGAATTAATTATATCCTGATCTTTTTAATACAGACAAATCAAAATTCAATGATAGAGATAAAAACTTTTCAGCTTATAAAAAACCAACGGGATTTAAAATAGAACTTTACCCCAAATTTAAAATTGTTTGGTAAAAAATTTAGAAGGGTTATAGTTTTTATTTTTTACACCTCATATTTGACTATGATAAGTAATCATAATCCATTCATTTAGCACTTTCTGGATTATTACAGTAGAGGCGAGATTAAATATAAATAACACCAATATAAAAGGATTTAATAAAGAATTTAATTGGAATAGGGTTTATTACAATCACAATGTACAGCAAAAATGTACCAAATTAATCTTTGGCCATAATACTATTTAATTAAATTCAGAATATAACACATGATGATATGAGATATCGTATCAGTAGATTCTACCTGAAAAAGGTTTTGAAAACCT
This sequence comes from Aelia acuminata, assembly GCA_911387785.2. Classification (NCBI taxonomy): domain Eukaryota; kingdom Metazoa; phylum Arthropoda; class Insecta; order Hemiptera; family Pentatomidae; genus Aelia; species Aelia acuminata. Next base: position 53,792,303 of record OU426982.1, read on the forward strand.
CAAACCATGCTACATGTTCTTCCAGTACTACTTTTCAAAACTTTTAATTTTATGGATGAGATAGATAACGTCAATTAATAACTTTTAATCATAGTAATGTACATTTTTTTTAATTATTATAATTTACAATTTCTATTTATTTTAGTGCTAATAGGTGCACAATGATTTTGGTCCTGCCTTTTGCTAAAGGAAATAGATTTGATCTTTTCCCCACAGGTCAAAAGGTGTCAAAAACACGAATTTTCCAAGTCCTAGCCAGAAAAAAGAGATTTGGCTACTGGATGCTTACCCACCCTAAATATCGAAAAAATGAAGTGTTGTGACAATAAATCAACTTACACCATCATCTGTTGGAACGTTACAGAACTTAAAAATAAAAATAAATAATCACACTCAATCGTAGTATAATAAGCATTTAATTTGTAATTAAAGAAATATTGAGGGAGATAAAAACTATCCTATCTTTTAGGATATCTCCTATCCTACTATCACCTAGGATCTGTATTAGGTGCATTTAAAGTAGTAGGTAAATTCACCTGCATGACAGATAAACTGCTCGCGAATAATCGGGAGTTTACTGAATGTATAAAAAATATAAGAACAAAGGGTATTGTAAACAATATCAATTACAAAATATAAATAAATTTCTTACCTAGGAATCCATCACTGTCACTCACTTCAAGAACTGCATTTTGTTCAAAACTGATCTGCTTATTAAATTTTGCTATTTTTAGTTTTTCTGATTCATCATATTGACCCTAAAATGTATATAAATAACAAATAGAAAGTAATTGAAGACTGAAATTCGCTAACTTTTAATTAGTTGTTTTTTGTTGAGTACAAAACATTTATTTTTTATCACAGAATGCTTAAATTTAAAAACATTTTAATTGAAAATATATATTTATAACTCTAAAGAAAAATTAATCAACTATCCGACATACTTTCATTTAGGTCATAATAATTTGATCAAAATAAGACAGGAATTAATGTGACTAACTCACAATTAGGCAACTTAGTCACCAGCACATTTAAGTAAATTTTGTATAGCTTGTTCGTTACTTAAATGTGGTGGTGAGGGTGTATCAAATCAGGCATTTGTTTATTTTTAACATTTTTTTTATTATTTATTATAAATAAATTATTTTAAGGTAACAAACCAACATTTGTTAATTTATAGATTACTAGCTGTATATCCCGGTTTCACCCATAGAATTTCATTTTTCTAATAAATGTGAACAATCAATAAACAAAAAATACAACAAAAATAGCACTAATAGATTAATATTCTAACGCTTTAGGATATACTATATTTTTAGTTTTACCCTCTGGGGCATATATAAGTTCTCCTCCCTGCTCGACGCCTGCCAAGGGACCGCACGTTCACTTCACCCTCCTCATCGTTCAGCCATAAATGGACCACGGTTCGTTACAGAGGAACAGCCTTCCCGGGCATTGTTGGCCTCTTCAAAATCTATAAAATGGGACTTTTTTTTTACTTAAACGGTCGATTTCGTAAAAACCAATGTAAAGCGAGATCATAAAGATTTGTATAACAATAAAGAATATACCCAGAGATTGGCTGAAGTTATGCAATTTTAATATAGACAAGTGTTCGCACCTGGTATGGAAGAACCTCTGAGCAAAATTTGGAGAATTTAGGACAAACAGTATGGATTTCTATAGAGAACAAACAAACAGGATTTCATCTTTATTTATATAGATAATAGGCAAGACAACCCATCGAGGATCAGTGTTTTCTGAAATTATTACTAAATAGTTCTAATTTGCCTCTCATAGTGCAAGAGCAGTAGGTATGGAACGACTAGAATCACTATATTCTAGTACTACCATTGTATGGTATTTTTTTCAGATATAAACTCATGACTAAAGGAATAAAAAAAAAATCTGGTGCGTGCGCGCAACACATAACTTTCACTTACCAACTTAATTAGGTTAGAAATTAATGCGTTTTGTTAATTGCCAGTTCTCAAATGAACACACAATTCATTTTTTATTTTTGTTTTCATTTTCTCTATAACAAACACTAATTCCTTTTATTATTAAATAAAACTTTTTACTTGAGATAATTCGGCAATGCAAGCATAATACCCCAAGTCGACTGATTTTATAATTCCCTATGTACTTGTTGGAAAATTCATTTAGTTACCATGAAACAAGTAATTTCCATTAAATGAACAGAACGGCTTTAATTATGAACAATGGTCTGTCATTAAAGGCGTACTCCGCAGGCGTGGGCTCAACGAGTTTTATGAGTTGACAGAATATTTTTCTTTTTGTCTCCTCTTTATGTTTTCTTTATTTCTATCATATCTCATATATAGCCATTTCTTATTTTTAGGCGTAACGAGAGACAGTTAATTTCTCCATATCAACAAAAACAAAGGTACTTTATAGGAAACAACCAAACAAAAAAGGCCCCAACCCCCCCCAAAAAAGCCCCCCCAGAACATTTTTATCCAGAACACTTTATCATTTTAATAATGATAAAGCTTACCTGATATTAAAGAACACCTAATTTTCATTAAACCAGGCGAATTTGATAAAAATCGTTAACGCCCTTTTTGAGATCATCCAAAAAAAGGTAAAAATTGGAAAAAAATTAAGAAATAAAGTGCCCGCTCCGTTTGTCCAATTTTGATGTAATGTTGGCTATCGCATCTTTGGCATATACATACATCAAATACCCAGTTTGATCAAAATCGTTAAAACCGCTTTTGAGTAAATAAAAAAAAAAAACATATGAAAATGATACAAAATTTATTAAGCAAAGTCCCCCCTCCGGTCGATCAATTTTGATGAAATTTTTACAGTTGTATCTCGGGCATATATATAGATCAAATACTCAGTTTGTTCAAAATCGTTAAAACTGTTTTTGAGTAAATAAAAAAAACACGTGAAAGTGATACAAAATTTATTAAGTAAAGTCCCCCCTCCGGTTGATCAATTTTGATGAAATTTTTACAGTCGTATCTCGGGCATATAAATAGATTAAATACTCAGTTTAATCAAAATCGTTAGAGCCGTTTTTGAGAAAATCGAAAAAAACGTCATAAGTTATTAAATAAAGTACCCCCTCACTTTGAGCAATTTTGATGAAATTTTTGCTGTCACATCGCGGGCATTTACATATACTAAATACCCAATTTCAGGTTCGCACGGTTTATAGTTTTTGAGCTAGTCTGTTCTCACACACACACACACACACAGACCATTTCGCGGGACTTGGTTAATTGGACTCAGGGGACCCCAAAACGTGTATTTCCGTTAAAAACCGGAAGTCGAAATTTTTCACGATCGCAATACTTCCACTTACTATATATTTCATATATTGGTAAGTGAAAGTAAAAATAAAATAAAATAAAGAAAAGGCATAAGGACTTACTGACATCACCGATAGAACAGCAGCTTCTGCAAGTGTTGCCAATTCTTCTTCCCCCACATCTATTTCAGAGCTTAACACCAAATCGCGGAAAGGGTCACTAACAATTTGTTCTTTAGGATCTAAAAATCGTTAACTGTTGATAATAAATTGATTTAATGACTGGGAAATTCAATATTACACATCTAACTTCCATCATTGACTTATAGAATAAAAAAAATAGAGATAATTTTTAAAACTTTTATCATTTAATGATATAATAGTTTTACAACAGAGCTAGGGTGACTGCTGTGAATGGTCTTGATTAATATACTATTATGATTTTCTTAACAAACCTCTATCAAATTTTCTTAGCAACCTCTATCAGATACCATCCACCTTTCTGTGTTGTGATCTGTGAGGTCTGGCAATGTCATCCTTGAACACCAATCCCTCACCAATGTAGGGTGCCAGCGACCATCAGAATCTTCCTTGGTAGGTCACTACTATAGTAGGACACAACCTACTCTTTACATGCATCAAAAGAAATGCCTCCCTAGAACATCAGCGAGCCACCATGAAATGCCATCTGAGGACCCATACTGAATGTGCCGAACGTTTCATCAGGGTTTCTCCTGAGCATCAGAATAGTTGTGACCACCTCCTGTAAAGTATCCTTCTCCTATCTATTTCATAGTCCTAACACAGTTACACTCACTTTAATGACTTACTACAAAGCTATTGAAAGAAAGGAAAAATGTAAAAAAATATGTTGATGAGAAAGAAATAATTAAAAAAAGTTTATGAGGGGTAACAAAGATTAAAATTAACCACATGTATACTGATACTTATACCTACTGATTTAGCACAGGAAGGTGGTTAGTCAACTTTTGCTATGCTGATTCAAATAATGAGGTAAAACAGTGGGTAGGATCTTAAATGTAATAAATATTCTTGTAGGGTCACACTCAAGTGGCTGTCAATGGCCATGGATAAAATTATTTTAGAATTCTTTTTTTATGTACAACTTATTTATTAAGAAAACAAAAACAAATACTTAAACTGGACGAAGTTATTCCAGATGCTGATAAATCTAAGTCATGTGTGAAAGCCATGACATCAAGTGCTGCAGTTAACGCTCCACCAAAACTTCCTTGATTTTGTTGAGCTTGCTGTTCTGCTGTGTTTTCCATTAATACATCTACTACGGGGCTATAAGAAGAGAATATTAATTAATATAATGGTTTAATCAAATATATATTTGATGAATGTTGGTTATACATATAATTAATTTATGTTTCTTTTTTTTTTTTTTTGACTAAACTAACTCCTTGTGTACGAGTATGTAAGCATATATATATGGTTGCCGACCATGCGTTTTTAGAGTACTTATTTGTATTGTTGCTTGGTATGGATTAAACAGACGATTGAACAAAACATTGGTTAACAGGATTTGGCGTTAATTAAATGAAGATGGAAACAACCCACTTTGGAAAAAGATTGGTGAACAGTGTTTAGATGAATATAATAATAATACAGTATATAGTATAAACAAATTCACTCCAGCATATCTTTTATTTGGCACGTCAGAAATCGTACTGTCTCAATTAAAACAAGAAAATAATTTAAAAGAGGACAGAGAGGAGGCCTTCAAAAATTCTGAAAAAAAAAAATTGGAACGTAGATTAGAATAGACAAGAACAGAAAAGAATAAAAATTTCAAGAAGGTATGTAGTAAATGGTAACAAAGTGAACAGAAAAAAGCTGGATGAGATCAGAAGTGGACCTTTTGTGATAAAGAAAATACATTTTAATTTAATTTATGAAGTGGGAAGTAGGAAAGAGGGATATCTGTTCCACAGCACCAAGCTTATACGTTACTCTTTTCCTATTAAGTAAAAGAGTTGTCCACCGATGGAAGTGTAAGCTGGTTGCAGTCCATATGTTTTTAGAGGATTTATCCATTTGTATTATTGAACTGTTATGGATTTTCTATTTAGATGTAACAATAGATTGTTAATCAATTAGTGTTTTTAGGTATTGTAGTTTGTATATTATTGATATCTATTATATTTTTATATATTTGTATTAATAAAATTGGTTTTTTTAGCATGAGATTAACTCCACTTTGTTACAAGATTAGATAAAGTAAGAGAAATTAATATTTATGTTTTTCACCAATTAGTCTAAATTTAACATTTTCAAAAGATTCATCAAAACTTAAATTATTCAGTATATTCAGGTCCTGGGCGGATATATTTTGAGACTGTGGGGGAAGGGGCCTGTGGCCTAACCGTTAAGAGGAGGTTTAATTTCCAGTCAGGCCCGGGTTAGTGTAGCCCCCCCCCCCTGGCAATGCTACTGATTGCAAGGCTTAGTAAAATGGTGCTCATTACCATAGTATTGAAAAAAATGCTGAAATTTCTTTCTTTTATTAAGTACTTTATAAGGTAAAAATAATCATATCACATTGCCCAGAGGTTCGGAAATCTATTACTTACTTTTGAGGTACTTTAACTGGTGTTGATATTGAAGCTCTATCCCACATTATTCTTCTTAATTGTTCACCATTCATTCCCCTTTTTCTAAGTTCATTGATTGTTACCTTGCCCACTCTCTAGAAATATATTTATATAATGTCTAGTTATTATTTCTACTCTACTAATAATATTTAAATGATAGATAATAAGTAAGAGGAGAGATAATCTAGGTGCATCATTGAGACATTTGTGAAGTTTTGTTTCTAATTCACTAATTCAGCAGTTATTTGTGCGATATAGTTTGTTTATTCAAAATAAATTAATCAAGCTACGTCTAAAGAAGAAAATAATGTGTACATCCTTGCGAAAATCTTGCTTTATTCATGAATGTCACTTAACATGTTCATCCACAAAACTCTTAAATTTAAAATTTAATATATATTTAAGAATATATAAATATAACATATTTAAAAAAATTAAATGATGAATTTTTATCTTCTTAGAGAAACTTGTAATATTCCCGGCCATTTTCTTTTCAGCCTGCATCAACTCCGTAACCAGGAAAAGGAAAGGGAAGAGACGGGTGGATTTGAGTTGAAGAGTGAAATTTGGTAAATTTCTGTGTATGTGGAAATTTATTGTTGGAATGCTCATGTCGCTTTGAGGATAGTGTTTGAGATGAATCATGATGTGTTGAATTTTTTAAAAAATATTTTTGACTGTTATGTTTGTATTTTGTTGACATGTACTTGTTTAACTGTACCCCAAAGTTCTGCTCCATATATTCGAATAGGTTTAAATATATATCGTTGTAAATTAGTCTATAGTTGTGTAAATTAAGTGGTGATCTGAAGTCGAGACGACCTCATCTTACACAAGTATGGTGAGATGACTTACTGTATCGTTTTGTCAGTTCTTGTTTTTTAAATTTCTAGTGTATATTTCAAGTGAGTTTTTGTCTATGTACATAGTTTCTTGACAGCGCTGTGTTACTGTATCATGACAGGTTTGCATAAGGATTTTCTAAGGGAAAAATTCATGTGGTTTGATTTTTTGGCATTTAATTCAATTGTTCATTTTTGGAATCAATTCTCAACATCAAACAAATGATTCTTCAGGGTAATCGATCCTATTATGGGATCTTTGTGAGAACAGAGGATAACCGTGTCATCAGCAAGGATGCTTAGAGATATCAGAAGTGTATAGGGAGTAGAAGAGAGGGCTTAAGAAACATCTGTGAGGCACACTTTTAAGCTGAGGAAAGGAGGAGGAAATAGAAGAGCCCACAGAAATACTGAAATGAAGGAAAGAAGGATTAGAAAGTGAGTAGATAGTAAGTGCAGTTTTATATTTATTTAGTTTTATAATACTTTCTTGATGTCAAGGAAGATTATACAGCAATATTTCTTTCTCTCGAAAGCAATATATATTGTATCAACTGTTCTCTTCCACTGTTGCACAGTGGAATGATATTCATGAAACGTTAGGGAAGGTTGTGTAAGATTAAATTTTCGTTAGTCTGGTATAAATATTATATAATTTTAAGGTATACATATTAATTATATCCTCTCACATCTGTCAGCACAATATTCTTTTCTGTTTAGTGTAATTGGTTCTATGGTATTCATACATTGTGTAGGTATTTATAAAAACTGTATGACAAAGAATTGATAATTACTTTCCAGTTAGCTACGGCTCCTTTCCTTTGCTTAGCTCTGGTTTTACTTTTACTTTTTATAACCATTACTCCCCGTTGTTCTGTTGATGGGTCATCTCCAGGTCCTAGCTTTATGCTATATTCTTGAAGATATTGTTTGCAATCTTCCTGATTTACTGCTCTTTCCAGCGAAACCACTATTTTAGCCCACTGTAGATCATATTAAAATTTAAAAATGTTGAGGAAATTGAAATATTTCATTTGATTGAAACTCATTTACCTGTTTCATCCATTCCTTTTCACTTTGTTCAATCACGTGTGCATAAGTATTTCCCATCATAGCTATCAACATGTTTAGCAGAAGTATTGGGACTAGAATCATGAAGATTGCAAACACTGTTTTACTTAATGTTGGATATGATGTATGTGACAGTTCAGCATACTGGAAGAATAGATGAACATTTATTATTAAAGCTTATAATAATGTTTTTGTTACAAAGAATATGCTATATTAGATAGTTACATTATAATCACCAAGAGTGATCTGAAATAAAGCCATCCAAGTGCTGTGGTATGAGCTGTAAAGAGTATTTTTAACACCAGGGAATCCTTTATACAAAAAATAGAACGATTGAGAAAATCCGAAGAGCACAATTGAATAAATTATTCCAAAAGTAAACATGTCTCCTACTATCATACTATATACCATCGTCACAAATGGTCCTGTTAATCTCACTGCCCTAAAATAAAATAAAAATACCTTTAATCCTAAACAAAAGAAGAAAAAAAAAAACAGAGTAAATATTTTAATAACAAACTGAAGTCTACAGTTGTTACAGTTTAGAATTTGATGATGATGAGAGGGGAGTTGATGGCCTAAATAAGATATGTATTATTCTAGGCATTGGTTTTGAAAAACGAAAACCGTGGAAGAAATTAGAGAACTCAGCCATGTAATAATCTCAATGTAAATATTTTTACTTCTTTTCTAAAGCTGTTTAAAAAACTGATTATTTTACTATTGTTAATAATAATATACAGTTTTTAAATATTCCAATTACAACTTTTCCCGACAGTCAGATGGTATAAATTAACAAAAAACAATTGCTCATTTCACTATGAATTCATAATGTTTCATTTACATTTTTTGAAAAAAAAAAGTTAGTTTTACAGTAGTAACTTTTCACTATGTATTTTTTATTTTTTAATTAACCTATTTAAAAAAAGGTCAAGGGTTCACGGCCCGTGGTGGGCCTAGGATCTTTTAATGGAAGTAAATCCGTCCCTCGGAGAGGACGTAAAATTGAGGTCCCGAGCAGGTACGATATCAGGTACTCGTTAAAAATCCCTATCCTAATTATACTTGGAATTGCAAAATTTTGGACTCCCACTGTAGCATTGTCCAATTAGCCTTAGTAGCATAAAGGGATTTTAAACAAACAAACAAACAAACAAAAATGATCATTTCAAACTAAAACTATATTAAAAAAAAGACAAATTAAATTCATATATGTCCTTTTCCTTTATAAATTTCCAGAGAAAACCTTGTGCTTTGATATATTCTTCTACTGCTTTTGTTTGTTTTAATAATTTCCGATGTATAAAATCATTATACTATTAATTGTTGTTTGTTTGTTTTAACGTCACTTTATGCCACTAAGGATAATCGGACGAATCCACAGTGGGAGTCCTAAATTTTGCCTATTCAGGTATGATTAGGATAGGGATTTTTAACGAGTACCTGACATCGTACAGCTCGGGACCTCCATTTTACGTCTTATCCGAGGGATGGCATAGATAAGGATTTTTTAATCCCATTAAAAAATCCTAGGGCCACCTCGGGATGCAAACCTGCGATCTTTATTATAGTAAGTTTCTATGCTAACCACTACACCACAGGTGATCCCTTACTATTAAAATTAAATGTTATTAAAACTACGATGCTCATTTAAATAAGTATAAATGTTAATTGTTATTCACTATACTATTATTTTAATAATAATAATAATAATAATAAGTTATTTTGACTAGCTAATCATACTAATAAAAAAATATAAGCTAGAATATTTAGTAGTTCATGTACCCTGCAAAAAACATGAGTAAGAACCATGATCCCGGCACTGCGAATACTAATATTGCCTCTTCTGTTCTTTTATCATCTATTAATCGAAATGGAATACATACCAATATCAGGATATTTGATACCAGAAAGATGGCTTTTGCTGGGTCCTAGAATAAATAAATAAAAAATAATATCATTTTTCATCTTATAAATTTATTTTTCCCAGTTTGATAGGGTATATATAAATTTTTTAAATTTATTATAAAATGCCATTTCCCATTATGCCATTTTAGCCACTTCTTTGAACCATTTCAGGTACCATTCTTTGAGATGGTAGACAGAAAAATTTCTGACCGGCTGTTTCGACTCCTTGAACTGTATTATTATTATTTTTTCCTTTCCACAAGAGGGCCAGATATCAAAACAAAGTTTTATGGAGCAAGCATCAAATTTTTCCTTGGTCTGGTGGGAGTATGCAGCCAGAAATAGTCTTGCCTTAACAGAACCCCTTTGCAGTTCTGCAAGCAAAATATTGCGCCTTTGACATACCACACTCCTTGGCATGAGCAGGAGCACTGATGGTTGTATTAGATCCTACAACCCTGAGAGGAACCTATCCACAGACATACCTTCAATTGAAATTTTTTGAAAACAATGCCACGTGGTTCGCCTATCAAGAACACCCTCTATTTTGTTGCTTTCAATAGCTGCTTCTGCGCCTGAACAAGATTTTTCCAATAATCTCTTAAAATAACACAAATTTTCTTAGAAATCATGTTGCTTTTTAAATAAATTTTTTTGAACTAAAGATTTATCAAGCCAGTTCATTATTGATAAATAGATTGGTGTTCTTAACAGAGAGTACATCATTGGTTATCCTAAAAGAAATAGGAAGAGTGTTGTAGTTATTGGGATTCATGCATTTGACGATTGGGGATTTTTTTTTTTTTTCTTATACAGACATTTATAGAATATTATATCGTTCGTTCCTTTCAAGGATGCCATAACTCAAAAAATATGATTTTTCAGAATAGTTAATTGGAAGTTTAACAGAATTATGAAATATATTCGGGATGGATATTAAGATTCCAATTAACCTATTACTGTGCAGCAGATTGTATAGCTGACTTTTTTCTATTTCTGAAGAAGAACAAAATATAAACTGTTTAAATTTTGAAAAGTGCCTTTTGATTTATGAAACTCTTGTTAAAAACTTTATAGATGGTGCTTGGTGGATTGAACAAATTTAATGATCCTGTAAGGATACACTGCTTCATAACTAGAAGCAGATGATTTTTTGAGATGTGGCATTTTTAAAAGGAGTGACCGATATAAGAAAATAAAAGTGGTCCATTTTTAATTATGCATTACTTGAATTTAAATTCTGAGATGTATAAATAAATTTAATTTTACTTTTTTTCGTAAAATATTTGATTACTCCTACATTCATTATGAAGTTATCATTTATGCTTTCATTGAAGGGAATTCAGCAGTAGAGCTCATTTTATCAGGTATGATTGGTAGAACCTGATCAATATTTTCAATTCATGAATTCTAGTGATTGAGATATGAATAAGAGTTGAGTGATGATTTAATTGATAGAGATCATATATTTTCAGAAATCACACCAAATTGACCCTTTGTTAATTGACAAAGCTTACTAACCAGTTGTTTTATAAAAGATATGAATCCTTGGTTTTTGATTTCCCCTCCTTGCTGTACAATTACATATGATAGGACACCTAAAACAGTAGCTACTTCAAAACCTTGTCTAGCTATAGATTTCCAATCATCTCCTCCTAAGAGTGGTTTGGTTCTGTCTGTTGGGCGTAGATAAACTGCTCCGCTTAAGCAGAGTAAATGAAGCATCAGAATCACTAGTCTTTTTAAAAACTGCCTCTGAAATGAAATAATAGTGATTAAAATAAAACATTTTTTTAAGTATGGAACATAAAACCCAATTTCATAAATTTATGTCATTAATAGAATACAGATCAGGCAATGCATTTCTATCAGATGGGAAGTTTTTCAAATAAAGTATTTTAAAATAAATGGAAATAAAATGAATTTATTCCTTCTTGTACGTTAAGTAAAAGTAAGAAGGTTCCAAATTAAAGCTGAAAGGGTCTCAAAACTTTTAGTGGTCTTTTAGTCTTCTTCTCTTCTTGAAGATTAATATTCAACTTAAGTAAAGTATGAAATACATTGTTATTGTATTTTCCTTTTAATGATAAATACTAAAATGTATTTATATATACATTATTAAATTTAAACAATTATTTTTCGCACCTGCAAGCCGCTTTTGACTCTGTACATAAAGAATTTACCTGTGAAACTAAAAGAGGCTGTTTAATCCTTCCACAAATACTCAAAGAGAAAAGATAGAATCAATGGAAAGGAGGAGGATCCTTCACAATAAAGAGAGAAATCAACCAAGGAGACCGTCTGAAGTGAGGATTACATACCAGAATAGGTGGAAAACCTTGCCCTAGAAAAAGCAATTAGAGAATTGGGATTACAAACTAGGGGCACAATATTTAACCGGATGGTGCAGTTACTTGCCTATGCAGATGACATAGATATAGTAGGTAGGTCACCTCGTGCGGCAGAAGACGTATTCCTGGCGCTATTGGGAACTGCAAGGAGGCTTGGGCTTAAGGTCAATGTCTCGAAGACAAAATACATGGTGGCAGAAGAAAACCCAAACCCTGGTGAAACTGTAACCTTTGGCCTCTTGGAGTTTGAAAAAGTAATTCAGTTCAAGCACCTAGGCCATCTGGATACTCATGAAAACTAGAACAACGTCTAGATTTGCCAGAAAATTTCCCCCACTAAAAAATTATACTTTGGACTCCTCCCACACCTGAAATCGTGCCCTTACTAGGAAAAAAAAATCCACCTGTACAAAACCCTTATTAGACCAGTTTTACTGTTCAGGTTGGAATCGTGGATCATTACAAGGGAGTCTGAGCAAGACCTGTTCATATTTGAAAGGAGGGTCCTGCAAAGGATATTTGGAGGAGTCTGAGACTATGGCAGATGGCATTCTCAAAGTCTCCGCACTGTACAAAGATCTCATTGTGGTGAGGGTTTGGAAGCTTTGTCGACTGGGGAAGACTCAGAATGAGATGGGCTGACTGTGTCTTGTTATTTGTTTAAGGATTTAATACAACTATTTTGATTACATCAGATTGTTTTACTTCTACAGGGTGCGCCAGAGAAACTTACTTATTTGAGAAATATCCCGAGCCTTGAGTTGGATGGGTAGAGTGGTATTAGGTGGCGCATCTGGCGGGAAAATTCCCCAAGATTGTTTCCCCCTCCAGTCAGTTGCAATCATGCTCACTTTCAAATTTCCGGCTGCCTCAACAAACAAAACATGCATTATTGGAATGGTGAAAATCTGCGTGAACTTCACTAGAAGCCCCTTGATTGTGAACGAGTTACTATCTGGTGTGCGATATCGGGAGTGGGAATAATTGGTCCGTATTTTTTTGAAGAAAACGAACGTGCAGTTACCGTGACTGCAGCTCGTTACAGGAACATGATTGAGGAATTTTTTCTTTCAAGCCTCCAAGAAATGAACATTAGGGAAGTGTGGTTTTAACAAGATGGAGGTACAGCACACACAGCACGAGGCTCAATGGATTTTTTGCGACATTTCCAAGACCGCCTCATCTCTCTCAGAGGCGATCTCCCATGGCCGGCACATTCTCCAGATTTGGCTCCCCGTGATTTTTTTTTATGGGGTTATTTGAAATCCCTGGTTTATGTCTATCGACCACGGACCATAGCTCATCTCAAGAATAACATTCGCGACGCCATTGCCAACATACCGATTGATATGCTGCGAAGAGTGGAGAAGAACTTCAGAAATCGACTTAATCAGTGTTTGCACAATGGAGGTCGCCATTTAACGGATGTGATTTTCAAGACTGCATGAAAAAAAACTTGGAACTTTGTATTTTAAAATAAAAAAAGAATTAAAACAATAACTGAAGTACTTTTATTTTTATTGAGCTTTCAAATAAGTAAGTTTCTCTGGCGCACCCTGTATAATGTAGTGTTTCTGTCACCAACAAGAAATTTAAAGTTTTGATAAAATGCTTCTTCTGAATTACATATTTGTATATGCACAGTCATTTGTTTTTATTCCATAAGAATAAATATGTTTTATAAATTACAAAGTACCATTATGTACATGGTGTGAATGGAAAATTTGTATGAATATTTTTTTTTCTATTCTGCAGCCATTATCCATAAAAAATTCTACCCAAATTGCTAAAATTGTTAATTTATACCAAATATAAAGATTCTAAGCCTAATTTTTTTACTTCTACTTTGATTTTTCAGATGCTATAGTAAAATATTCCTACAATCTTTATATAAGTTACTCAAACCAACAACTGGATGTTTAATGTTAGTTTTGTTGTGTTTATACCCTTGCAAATGTTTTCCATTTTTCTTCTAGCAATCTTTGAATTATACCTCCATCTAACATATCCAAGTGCTCTTCTTTTGTTCCATTTAGAATTATGAAGAGGGCTGAGTTCCAATCTGAAATATAAATTAAGATATGTGAGAAATTAATAAAAAAATCTTTCACCCCACTGTAAATAATATTGTTTTCATCTTTATTGTGATATGTGAGGGTTACAGTTATATGTGAAAGAAAATACAGTATCTTGCAACAGTTGAAGAAATTAATGAAATATATAAACTTTGCAGATAAACTGTATATTGCATAAAAAAAAAAAAAAAAAAAAAAAAAAAAAAAATTATTTACAAAATAAGGGAAACTACATAATATTTATGGAGTTATAAAAAAGAGGCAAATGCTCCTGTGGAACTATGTTATTTCAAAGTGACATTACTTGTCCTGCCATCAGGGAGGAGTGTATCAAGCGCATTCAATGGATAAGCAGAGCAGGTAATATTACTGTATCTCCAGAATTCCCTGGCACTTAATTCTAGCATTTCTCTAAAGACCTTTGCACGCCCCAATTTGCAGGCCAGGGTAAGAGGAGTTAAGCCAGCAACATTAGCTATCCCATTTGAAGCTGGCATCTTGGGATGTCTGAGAGCATAACCAAACATATCCTAAAACAAAGTTCTTCAATAAAATTTAATAATTACAGGAACAGTTTCTTAAAAATCAATAATTATTCCAAGACACCACTTTATAGGTATTTCATAAAAACTATTTTTTGCTAAAGTAAATTATTGATTTCCAATAATGTATAAATTAGAGTATTTTGGTCTAAAAGTATTTTCGTACATATATTCTTATTACTTTTTTACTTTCACTTACCTATATATGAAATATATCGTAAGGGAAAGTAATGCGAGTGAAAAATTTCGACTTCCGGGTCATTCCATATCAAGTGGTCCAAAGTGGTTGCTCGATCATTTTAGAAAACAATTATAATTTTACCACCAATTAGGTATGGAATCAGTAGTTCAAATCAATTTTTTAAAAAATTTTAGGATCAACCGTTTCAAAATGGCAGCCATTTTTGTTTCACCTTTCAGGCCGATTTTTGAGTTTTTAAGCTCTCACAGAAAACTCATTTTCTCAAGACTGGTAAGTCATAGACTAATAATTCAAACACAATTGTTTTCCTTAAAGTCTGTTCTATATTTCGTGCTCTCTTTATTATTTGAATATCTTGAATACTTGAAAAGTGCTATTGAAAGCAACTGCTTTAATTTCTCAAAACACCGTTTTTGAGGGTAAGTTTTGGGTATAAGGGCATGTACATCAAAGCTGATTTTTGTCATGAAAATAAACCTAACTAACGTAGCTTTCATTAAAAGTACTCTTAACCCGTATATTCTTTACCATATTTTTTTTTATGAATTTTTAAACTTCACATTTTTTATTTATTTGTTAGCTTTAGGCTCCAATATTTTTGGTGGGCTAGTTGATAAAAATCTCATTTTTTTACATGTTATGCTTACATGCAACATAAATCAACTGCAAGAAATTTCAACCTGTATATTTGAGTAGATTAGTAGCTATGAATTTTTGAAAATGGTCATTTTCGTGCTCATTTAACAATGCGTGAACTTGATCATACTTCATTAAAATTTTACTGTTTGTGAATTTTTTACTTTTAATACCCCTTATTAATTGTTTTGTTTTTTAATTTTATCTATGTTCAAGGCAACAAAATTGGGTTTAATCATAATTAAAATCTACTCTATTAAATTTTTATAAGTAATTTTTTTTAATGAAAAAGTGATTAAAAATATTTTCAATTGGACATAGATATACAGGTTGAAATTTCTTGCAGTTGATTTATGTTGCATGTAAGCATAACATGTAAAAAAATGAGATTTTTATCAACTAGCCCACCAGAGATATTGGAGCCTAAAGTTAAGAAATAATTAAAAAATGTGAAGTTTAAAAATTCATAAAAAAATATGAGTACTTTTAAGTTAAGAGTTAAGAGTACTTTTAATGAGAGCTACTTAGTTAGGTTTATTTTCATGACAAAAATCAGCTTTGATGTACATGCCCTTATACCCAAAACTTACCCTCAAAAACGGTGTTTTGAGAAATTAAAGCAGTTGTATTCAATAGCACTTTTCAAGTATTAGACTTCAAAATATTCAAATAATAAAGAGAACACGAAAGAAAGAACAGACTTTAAGGAAAACAATCGTGTTTGAATTATTAGTCTATGACTTACCATTCTTGAGAAAATGAGTTTTTCTTCATTGTTAAATAAGCACGGAAATGACTATTTTCAAAATTTCGTAGCTACCAAAGTAGTCAAATATACAGGTTGAATTTTTTTTGCAATTGGTTTATGTTACATTTAAGCATAACATATAAAAAAATGAGATTTTTATCAATTGGCCCACCAGAGATATTAGATCCTAAAGTTAACGAAAAATTAAAAAAAGGGAAGTCTAAAAATTCATAAAAAAATAAGGTAACGAATATCAGGGTTAAGAGTACTTTTAATGAAAGCTAGTTAGTTAGGTTTATTATCATGCCAAAAATCAGCTTTGATGTACACCCCCTTATACCCAAAACTTACCCTCAAAAACGGTGTTTTGAGAAATTAAAGCAGTTGTTTTCAATAGCACTTTTCAAGTATTGCACTTCAAGATATTCAAATAATAAAGAGAGCACGAAATATAGAACAGACTTTAAGGAAAACAATTGTGTTTGAATTATTAGTCTATGACTTACCAGTCTTGAGAAAATGAGTTTTCTGTGAGAACTTAAAAACTCAAAAATCGGCCTGAAAGGTGAAACAAAAATGGCTGCCATTTTGAAACGGTTGATCCTAAAATTTTTTAAAAAATTGATTTGAACTACTGATTCCATACCTAATTGGTGGTAAAATTATAATTGTTTTCTAAAATGATCGAGCAACCACTTTGGACCACTTGATATGGAATGACCCTTCCGGTTTTTAATGGAAATATACGTTTTGGGTTCCCCTGATTCCAAATAACCAAGCCCCGCGAAATGGTGTGTGTGTGTGTGAATAGACTAGCTCTAAAACCATAAACCGTACGAACCTGAATTGGGTATTTGGTGTATGTATATACCCGCGATGTGACAGCAAAAATTTCATCAAAATTGGTCAAACAGAGGTGATACTTAATTTCATAACTTTTTATGTTTTTTTCGATTTTCTCAAAAACCGATCTAACGATTTAGATAAAACTGGGTATTTGATCTATGTAGATGCCCCCGATATGACTGCAAACATTTCATCAAAATTGATGGAACGAAGGAGGTACTTTACTTAATATACTTTGTTTCATTTCACGTGTTTTTTTTATTTACTCTAAAAGGCTTTAACGATTTTGATCAAACTGGGTATTTGATGTATGTATATGCCCACGTACGGAAGGGGGGGGGCACTTTATTTAGTAAATGTCTCTTTTTCAGTTGTTTTTTTATTTACTCAAAAACGGCTGTAAGTATTTTGATCAAACTGATTATTTGATATGTGTAAATGCCAGCGATGCGACAGCTAAAATTATAAATATCCCGTATTATCACTGATGAAAATAAAAACTTTTATTTAACAATAAAATAATTTATTGTACTTTAGAGAGTCGTAAATACCCCTCCTATCGATGCACCTTCATGATATATTTAGAAAAAGCAAATCGCTGTAAAGAAACAACCAGCAGTAAAAAAAACTCGACTGTTGATGAAATTAGGTCCCTTAAATGAAATTAGGTAACTTTCAAGTTTTGCATTACAGATGCATTATAACTTATGGAGATATACATATATAAACATCTAAATGTTATCGAAGCGCGTCGATTTCTTATCTAAGTAAGTTCTTAAGTGAAAGTTGTGTGTTGTGCTCATCGCACCAGATTTTTTATATAATTTTATATCTGAAAAAGTATTTAATGAAAAATACTGGAGTGAAAATCATTGTATTGTAATATATACAGTCTGAAAAAGTAATTACTAATAATAACTGTAAGACCTACAAGTTTGTCGCAGACGACAACCATATGAAGAATCATGTTTCCAAAGGTGTCCCTCTGATCAGGATTGGCTCCATTGTCCAGAAGCAAATTGTATATACTCTCGTTAGCACAGCAGGCCGCCCAAGCCAAGGGGTACTCGCCGAGGTAGGCCAAGCCCTCATAGTCTGTGTGCTTTGATGGTCGCTGCCCTTGCTGGTCCCTTGGAAGGAAGAAACTGCCTGAATCAAACATTCCTTCCGTCATCCTTACTTTGATTCTTGGAATTTTATTCATTCGTTTAAACTAACGATAAATTGTTTAGAATATTATAATTTACATTTAGTCTATCATCATTAGATTTCAAACTAAATCCTTAATTTCCCTTGCAATATCTACTTTCGGTACTTCACAGTTTTCAAATTGGTTGCAACCTGTCCTCTTTTACATAGCTACCTGCTACCTCTTAGTGTTATCGTTATGTTTAATAATATTACTCTCATTTATCATGTTGAATAAAAAGAAAAATAATTAAATGAATTCTCTTTAACTTGAATCTCGGGACCGCTGAAAAGGACCGTTGATCTCCAATGATAAAGAACCGTAGGAAGGTTGTTATCTTTTTTGAGCGAGTGGAAGTCGAAAGCTGAGATCTAAGCAAGGAACTTTTTCACTGAAAACGATGCAGTGGGTTAAACTCTTTTTCTGTTAAAAAGTGCCTTCATTGTTTTTATTAGAACTTTGCATTCGACTTACGCTCCCTCAAAAGGGATAGCTAACCACCAACATATCCTTTTCTGTGGGGGATGGGGCCATACTAACAGGCGATTTCAATGGAAAATTTATCTTGGTGTATTGTTTGTTTGTTTAACGTCCATTTTTATGCTATTAAGGCTAATCCGACGATGCTACCGTGGGAGTCCTAAATTTTGCATATCCAGGTATAATTAGGATAGGGATCTTTAACGAGTACCTGACATCATACAGGCTCGGGACCTCCATTTTACGCACTATCCGAGGGACGGCATAGCTAAGGAATTTTCACTCCCTTTAAAAAATCCTATGGCCTCCACGAGTCGCGAACCCGCGACCTTTAGTATTGTAGGTTGCCATGCTAACCACTTCACCACAGGTGACCCCTATCTTGGTGTATAAAAAAAAGTTATCAAATTAATATAAGGGTCATCCTCACGTAAGAGGGCACTTTTGTGTCCCAGGCCGTTTATAGCGATTTAGAAAAGATTAGGACTCTAAGACATCAATTTTCTAAATCCAGGCGAGTTGTAAAGCTAGACCCCATACGGCTTTATTTTAATTATATTACACACGTACCTTAAAAATAACAGAAAAAGGTCAAACTTCATTCCCCTGTCATGTCCCGAGGTCTGATTCTGCTCAAAGTAAGAGTTCTGTGTTTGTATACTATGTCAATTTTTACATTTTTTTCTGTCCAATTTGTTCAAAATACAGTAAAATTTCATAAAAGCAGTCTAATCCTTGACGATAAAGGATTAGAATTGAAAAAAAACTACTTTTTATGATGTCCCACAGGTTTTCATTCATTCCCCTGCCAATGTTTAAAATTAAAATCCAGCATTGGAGTACGGCGCTGTACCGCACAGCCACACCGGGCCCCTTTGTCTGTCCTTATATTTCAGTTTAATAAAATATCGTTCCGAAAAATTATTTCATTCACAACAAACCTACTAGTATTTTGTCCACCAAAAGTATATTATATTATAAAGTATATCGAACTTTATATATATTTATTAACTATGACACAAGAAAGTAATGGATTTGGTCTGGAATCATTCAGTTAAAGGATAATTATGGCTCTCACCTCTTTGAGTTTTCCTGCCATTATTTATATTGATTCATTATTACAATTAATGTATGATTTGTACTTATATAACGTTAAAGTTTTAGGTCTATAATTTATTTACTGATTAAACTATGATATTTACCTATTGCTCTTTGTTCTACATTCGCTCCAGCTTCAACAAGATCTTGGACTAATTCATTGTTGAAATAGGCAATAGCCAGATGGAGGGCACTAGCTCCTACAAAAATCAAAAATAAAATTGAATTGATTCCAAATTGAAAAAAATTATTTGCTATGTTTATCATTATTAAATTATGTAATAGACGCTAAATTCGCAACTTTACCTAAATATTCTTCTCCTTCAACGACATCTATTGCAAGGTTGGGAAAACATTTCAATAGGGTTCTTGCTAGTCTGGTATGTATCTTAGTATCACAAATTATAAGTACATGAAGCAATGTTTCTCCAAGAGAACCTCTATATTGCATTTGCCAGCATGCTTGATGATCCTCCCACTTTGACAATGGATCTTGGCTGGATAATGATGCTTCTATAGGAATCTGTACCTGTAGCAATTAGAGTTAGTGAGAGGAATGTTTGTAGCTTTAATGTCCATTTACAATAAAATAGTATTTTTTCAACCGAATAAAATGCTTGACATCTGCAAAGCTATTTTCCAAGAACCCTTTGTTTCATTTATTCTACTGATTAGATTAACAATTCTGCCTTACTCTAAGGCGCGCAAACTAAGTAATGACTCGAGCAAACTAACAGAATGAACTTCGATGCAGCCGGGAATGTTCAAGTGATGATTACTGGAGGGGCCGAGCACGTTCGCCCCATCCGCAAGTGGTCGGTAATTAAGTGAGCACTCGCTCTCTTTGTGATCACAGTCCATTCGATTAGTAGATAAAATAAGTTCAGTCGTTTTGCCAAACCGATTATTGAAATTCGGAAATTTTTAGCGAAAAAATGTTCATTGATTCATTGAAGCCACGAGGCTCATGTTCGAAAGCCTTTAAAATATCAATAAATATTTAATATTGTAAAAACATTAATAGCTTACGAAAAAACAACATGTATATGTGTTTAAGTGGGTAGCATGTACATGGGTTTCAACAGCTTAAGAATGCCGATCAGAATATGAACATTGGACTTCATGTTTCTTGAATTGAGATTACCATCTTTATAGTATAACTGTTCGAGGGCATTTTTCTTTTTCTGGTCTGTTCGGTGGCTTCACATGCTTTTACTAAGTGCTCCAGTCTTATTGCAGCTCCCCACTTGATTTCCCATGTTATTTATATCCTAGATTACAAAAAGAAAATCTTTTATCTGTCGTTGCATGCAATATAAGATGTATATTTCTCATGGACTTATAAGCGGGTCAATCCATTTGAAGTGGTCCAATCTAGTTGCTTCAACATTTTTATTTTTTTTAATATTTTTACCATTGAAAGAGCAATGCATCAGAAGTACAAAAGTGCAATTTGTTTATTTTTTGAATTTTTATTTTTCCAATGGCGGCCATATTATTTTAGAAAAACCGCGTATTTTTAACTATTTCAGTGCTCTGCTTCAAATCAAATATCTCCTCTTTTACTCATCCTAGAATAGTCAAATAAAGACGAATCTCTTTAGAAAGGTCTGACCTTTAATAAAGGTTATTACAACTAAAAACTTGAAACTAAGTATTAAGGTCCAGGTTTTTCCGTCCAGGGAAAACGGGTTTTCAAAAATTATTTTTTACAAGAAGGTAAATAACTAAGTGTTTGTTATTTTGTTATTTGATGGATACAGGTAGGCAATATAAATTTACAAAGTTTCAAGCTGTGGACTTGCAGAGTTTTTTTAATACAAATTTTTGAAATCTTGAAATTTCCTAAATTTCAAAAGTTTAAAGCTTTATATCTCTGTTGGGCAAGAAAATAAAAATTTGAAATTTAGCCCAGATTTAGTTCCTGGTTAGAGGATTGAAATATAAAAATTTCATTTTGTGGACTCAACTAATTGCAAGGATATAAAACATTAAAAAGTACTAAAATACGTATTAAATCCAAAGCGCTAGTTTTTCGGTCAGTTTTATTGTCGACCAAACACGTATTTTTAGCTATTTCAGTGCTGAGCTTCTAATGGAATATCTCCTTTTTAACTAATCCTAGAAAATTTTTATAAAGAACAGTCTTTTTAGGAAGATCTGTAGTTTAATAAAGGTCATAAAAAGTATGAACTTAAAAATAAGTAGAACGGTCTATGTACCCCTACAAATTTCCAAGCGGTAATTCTAAAAAAACGAGTTTTCAAAAACTCTTTTTACCAGAAGGCAGATGACTAAGGGTTTGCTATTTTCTTTTATTTGATAGATAAAGGTGGGTTCTCCCCTTTCACAGGGTTTCGAGTTGTGGACTTGCACGGTTTTTTTTATTTTTTAATTCTTAAAATTTTCAAAATTTCAAAAGTTTAAAGCTTTATATCTCTGTTGGGCATAAAAATAAAAATTTTAAATTTGGCCCAGATTTAGTCCTTGGGTAGTGGATTAAACTGACAAAATTTGATTTGGTGGAAACGGACAGAAAATAATATATGCTGTTTAGCGCTTTGGATTTAATATGTATTTTAGTACTTTTTAATGTTTTATATCCTTGCAATTAGTTGAGTCCACAAATTGAAATTTTAATATTTCAATCCTCTAACCAGGAACTAAATCTGGGCTAAATTTCAAATTTTTATTTTCTTGCCCAACAGAGATATAAAGCTTTAAACTTTTGAAATTTTGGAAATTTCAAGATTTCAAAAATTTTTATTAAATAACTGTGCAAGTCCACAGCTTGAAACTTTGTAAATTTATATTGCCTACCTGTATCCATCAAATAAAAAAATAACCAACACTTAGTTATTTGCCTTCTTGTAAAAAATAATTTTTGAAAACCCGTTTTTTTTAAATTACCGCTTGAAACTTTGAAGTTGTACCTGGACCTTAATACTTAGTTTCAAGTTTTTAGTTGTAATAACCTTTATTAAAGGTTAGACCTTTCTAAAGAGATTCGTCTTTATTTGACTATTCTAGGATGAGTAAAAGAGGAGTATTTGATTTGAAGCAGAGCACTGAAATAGCAAAAATACGCGGTTTTTCTAAAATAATATGGCCGCCATTGGAAAAATAAAAATTCAAAAAATAAACTCATTGCACTTTTGTACTTCTGATGCATTGCTCTTTCAATGGTAAAAACATTAAAAAAAATAAAAATGTTGAAGCAACTAGATTGGACCACTTCAAATGGATTGACCCAAGCGTGAACAGAGGAAAAATATGAAATAAAAGACATTTCAGTTATGGCTAAAAAAAATAAAATCCCTAAAAAAAGTGAGAGAGTTAAATCCCTGATTGTTGTTGCTCGCAGACTGTACACATACACTTACTAACAAAAGTCTCTGCACACCCTCAAGCTTTTTTTTTATTTTACCTAAAGATACCTTATGAGCCGGATATGGGCAACGAAACTCACATATTTTTGACATAATTTAATCTATTTTAATGACCAACAATTACATTTAATATAATTTATTTAACTTATAAATTATGAGGAAAATTACATAAAATGTCAAAATATTGATGCGCCAAAAGTCTCTGCACGCAGTGGAATTAGCCAAGATACTGATATGTATACAGGTTGCACATTATCCTATTCATCCTCCGGCTAATCCTAACTTGCCAGTGTTAATTTGGGCCCAAACAGTTAAGACTGTGATAAAAAATGGAGGTTCCAACACCGATTTCCGACCAAATTGTAAATTTGAGGAAACTCATACAACTCATACAGGTAAATAGGACAAATCGTCAACAGGGGCTATAATACGGTAAGGTATGTCCTAAAACGGTATGAAAAACTGGATACAATGGAAAGTAGATACCGCTCTGGCCGCCCCCCGTACTACAAGCTCACCACAAGAGGGCTATCATAAGGGCTTTGGCCGAAGAACCCCACACAAGTGCTCTAAATTTAGCAGGTATGGTGTAAGAAAATTACAAGATTGGGGTAACTGCACAAGCGATTAGAAGAACTCTAAAGAAAGCTGGCTATAATGTGCGTAAGCCTAGGTGTAAGCCATTCATTAGTAAACGAACCGGATTTTGAAACTGCAGTTCGCAAAGGAACATGTAAACAAGCCCTTATAGTTCTGGGAACGTGTTTTATTTATTGACGAGAGTAAATTTAACATTCATAGATAAGATGGAAGGGGGAAAGTTTTGAGAAAACCTAACAAAGAGCTCCTGGAAAAAAACATAGTTGGTACTGTGAAACATGGTGGAGGGAGTGTTTTGGTTTGGGGGTGTGTGTGTGCTGCTGGTGTTGGTAATTTGAAATTTATCGACGGAATAATGGACCAACACGTTTATATAAATATTTTGGGGAGTAATTTACCGGAAAGTTTAATGAAGTTTGATCTCCAGGAAATATTCATTTATCAATAATATAACGACAGCGCGGAAGGTTCAAGAATAGTTGCTCTGCAATGCTCCACAGCAACTTAAAACGCCTCCCCAATCTCCTAATCTTAATCCAATACAACATTTTTGGGATCAACTAGGCCGTCAGAAAGTAAAAATTAAAATAAAGAACAAAGACCACTTAAAAAGAATACTAAATGAATTGTGGGGTAAAATTACTCCAGAAACTACAAAAAACTAGTTCACACCATGCCAAATAGATTATGAGAAGTGATAAGAAATAAGGTAGGAACGACTACCTATTAATATTGATTTGGCATCAATAATTAAGCTTCAAGTTGAAGAAAAATGATGTGTGCAAGGACTTTTGGCGCATCAATATTCTGACATTTTATGTAATTTTCCTTATAAATTATAAGTTAAATAAATTTTACTAAATTTGATTATTGTTAATTAAAATAGATTAAATTATGTAAAAAATGTGTGAGTTTCATTGCCAATATCTGGCTCATAGCCTTTCTTTAGGTAAAATAAAAAAAAAGCTGGAGGGTGTGCAGAGACTTTTGTTAGTAAGTGTATATTTTGAATTAGAGGTTGTAGAGTCAGATTTCTTTCAGTAGTGCAGTTCTCAGTGTCTTAAGGGCAGTATCCATGAAAATGGTTTACTCAGATATTCTGTATCAAAGGGAAAGGAATCTATATAATTTCCAAGCCCCATTACCATTACATTATAATTCCCCATACCCTAAGGTTACCGCAGGACCCAATATTCTAGACTGACGCAGTTTATTTTAAAAGTTTCCAGTAGAAAGGGAAATACTTCCTCTTTTTAAATAAAATTTCCATCGGGAAATTTTTTTGTCGCTTAAAAAACGCAATATCATTGGACATGCTTCAGTTTTTTTATTGTAACTCGAAAATCGATAACGACGCATCATAAAGAAAATGGTGCTATTTTTAAAATAAAAGGGCATACCATTTAATATAGAATGACTTCTTGGAAGTTTGGTTGCAAGCATTGGAATCTATATATACAAACAACATGACAGATTTTCACTCAAATAAATCATTCTGTACGAAATCGTAATTCCTCAAACAATTAGAAAAAAGTAATATACTTTTCTAATGGAATATACATTTCTAATGGAATAATATATTTACATTCCATTATATGCATCTATACATATTCATACATATTATATTTATACATTTTTTACATTCCATTATATACATTTCTAATGGAATATACATTTCTAATGGAATAATATATTTTCTAACATAAATGTTTCATGAGGAGGATAAATATGAAATGAAGGAGGTTTCAAGTATGAATTTCAGATTCGCCAAAAAAAAAGAAGTGACAGAGTTAATGGACTAATTAATGTAGCACTCAGCCCCGCACAATTTACTTCTTGAAAGGGATTCTGAAATCGAATTGGTCCTGCAACGATCCTTACCACACATACCTATATATATTTTGCAGCTATCATATTATAACTTAATGCAGTCTTAAACTTGCAACAAATGATGTTAATACATGAGTTCCGCTTACGCTAATGCACTTGCTTTAGTGTTGCTGTTGTTACAAGTGTTTGTATCTCAATACACAAACAAACATATGGATATTTAAGAGAGCCATTGTTTGAATAGCCCTCATACGCTTTTGGATCATGAGACTGCTCATAACAGTGATCTGCTGTTTGATCGTAATCCATGGCTCCTCCTCTGTACCTGGCTTCAGAAGGAAGCTGGACACACGTTTCATCTTTCCTCAAGCCCTTGGTCAAGGTAAACTTATACTTTATCTACAATATATATTTTTAAAGCAATGGTAAATCGGTTACGAATAAAAATAATAAATGATCATTAATGTGATGAACGTTTACCCTAATTCTGATGCGTTACGTTAGCCTGATAATTAGCTGGTATTATTTGATTAAAGGAAAAAAAAGGAGGGAATCCGAATAATTTAAATGAGCCAGTATAATCAATATTTATTTCGTAATAGCGATTAAATCAGTGGCTTTCAAAGTGGGGCTTAGTTCTTTTTGTGGGAGTGCTCGGTAAAAATTACAGGTAAGAAAAACCTGATTGATCTTCGAACTGATACAGCCATAGAAACAAAAAGGAAGGAATGAAAATCAAAGATTGCCAGTAAAATTAAAATTGTTTCAAGGCGTAAGGAGGCGAGGATATAAGTTAAACCATATGGTGGGAGAGGGGGGGGGGGGGGGAGGCTCGGACGATGTTTTGAGAATTAAATCGTGGATTAAATCCAATGATACTTCGATGTGTTGTGATGACAAGCTATGTTTTATACAATGGAGGTGACGGATGGAGTGTTTTCTTGTATATTATGAAAAGAACGTTATGGTAGCTGTTGACAAATTTAACGGAATTAGTTGGCTAGTTATTATATGTTCTGAAGGACTTACTAATATTAAGAATCAATAATAATGATAATTCAGAGTAGTTTCACCATTTGATATAGACCGTCACGTTTGTTCCTTGTTTGTCTTGAAAGGATTGGCGTGTTTTGCTTGGCTGCCCCATAAAAATTAGGGGGGGGGGGCATATTGTATCATTTAGAGGATTTGTAAGGATTTTAGAAAAATAAAACACGGAAAAGTAATAAAAATAGTGTAACTTAAACTTTAAACTGAAATTAATATAATTCTACATTCATATGCACAGATATTGAGAAAAAGGGCGGAACATTTCTTGGGACCCTAGTCACACCACACCCTTGGGGGCGAGGGTAATTTACTCCCCTGACCGTTTATATATTGTACACAAAATGTATTATAATGAAAGTGCAATAGATTTCTATGTAAAGCTGGAATTATAATATATATAAATATATATTATATTTGTATATTTTATATATTATAAATATATATATATTTGTTTTTTTTGCAACTACAATCATTAGAAAATCATCTTTTGTCCGGGTATTACTATGCCGGTAAAGAAAAAAAGATCGTGCAAAAGAACTTTTAAAAAAACCTATGTAACTGAATCGTTCAACCAATACAAGATATATTCGTGGACATAGGCAAACACAGATCTACGTCAAACAAATATTTTTCTATCTGAATGGTCCATCAGAAAGACCTATGTAAATGAAATATTGAAATTTTGACCAAATTAAAATACTTTCCTTACTTGAAAAAAATAAAATCCATTAGACTATTTTTTTACTTTCACGTGCCCACATATCAAATATAAAGTAATGGAAAGCGAAGATTTTTTTCAACGGAAATGGACATTTTTGGGTGACCTAAGTATCGCGAAATAGTTTGTGTGAGTGTACAGAATAGCTCAGAAACTATTTGTCGTAAAAAACAAAAATTAGGTGTTTGAAATAGATATGCCCGTGATTTTATACCAAATATTTCGTCAAAATTGAGTTAAGGTAGTCTCTATTTTCAGAAATATGGTGCGATGCGCGCAACACACAACTTTCACTTACGAACTTACATAGATTAGAAATCGGCGGGTTTCAATAATATGTAAACGCCACATCTTTCCACATTTGTATATCTCCATATGTTATAATGTATCTGTAATGCAAGACTTGAAAATTCTCAGTACTTTTCGATTCATTATTGCTTATTTCTTTGTTAAGGGACCAAATTTCATCAAAAATTGAGTTTTTTTAATTGCTTGGTTATTTTTTACAGCGATTTGCTTCCTGTAGATATATCGTGAAGATGAATCGATAGGAGGTGTATTTACGACTCGTAGTAAAGTTTGTCTCTTATGCGTTTCTGGAAATCGAGAACGATTATTGTTCCTTCAAAATCACTTTATATTCCCTTCAGAAATTTATTATGGAACGTTAAAGTTTCTAAACTAAAATATATTTAGTTAATTAAAGGTTATCTTATATTATATTTTTTCACACCTTAAATGCTATAAATAATTTGAGCATCACGTATCACTCTCTGAAGTTAAATAATTTTTTTATTGTTCAATAAAAGTTTTTATTTTCATCAGTGATAATACGGGATATGAAATTTTGGCTGTCACACCTTTGGCATATACATACATCAAATACCCAGTTTAATCAACATCGTTATAGCCGTTTTTTATTGACTAAATAAAAAAAAAACACCTGATAATGAGACAAAATTTACTGAATGAAGTGCCCCCTCCGATTGACTAATTTTGATGAAATTTCGGCTGTCGCATCGCGGGCATATACATACATCAAATACCCATTTTAATCAACATCGTTATAGCCGTTTTTTATTGAGTAAATAAAAAAAAACACCTGATAATGAGACAAAATTTACTGAATGAAGTGCCCCCTCCGTTTGACTAATTTTAATGAAATTTCGGCTGTCGCATCGCGGACATATACATACATCAAATACCCAGTTTAATCAACATCGTTATAGCCGTTTTTTATTGAGTAAATAAAAAAAACACCTGAAAATGAGACAAAATTTACTGAATGAAGTGCCCCCTCTAATTAATACATTTTGGTGAAATTTCGACTATCACATTGCGGGCATATACATACATCAAATACCGAGTTAAAACAAAATCGTTAGATCCGTTTTTGAGTAAATCGAAAAAAAAAAAAAAAAAAAACCGTAAAAATTCATAAAATGTAGTACCCCCCACGTTTGACCAATTTTGATGAAATTTTTGGTGTTACATCATGGTCATATACATACTTCAAATACCGAGTTAAAACAAAATCGTTAGATCCGTTTTTGAGTAAATCGAAAAAAAAAAAAAAAACCGTAAAAATTCATAAAATGTAGTACCCCCCACGTTTGACCAATTTTGATGAAATTTTTGGTGTTACATCATGGTCATATACATACATCAAATACCGAGTTAAAACAAAATCGTTAGATCCGTTTTGAGTAAATCGAAAAAAAAAAAAACCCGTAAAAATTCATAGAATGTATTACCCCATGGGGCCCGGTGTGGCTGTGCGGTAAAACGCCGTACTCCCATGCCGGAGCTGCGGGTTCGAGTCCCGCCCTGGTGGTGCTTTTCTTTCGTAGGAGAAGTATCACCCAGTGCCATGGGTGTTAGTATGGGCAGTATAGGGCTTCAGTGGAAGCCTTCAAGCCCCCCCCCCAAAAAAAAAAAAAAAAAAAAAAAAAAATGTATTACCCCCCACGTTAAACCAATTTTGATGAAATTTTTGGTGTCACATCATGGTCATATACATACATCAAATACCCAGTTTGATCAAAATCGGTAAAGCCGTTATTGAGTAAATAAAAAAAAAACACGTGAAAATGAGACAAAATTTATTGAGTAAAGTGTCCCCTCTAATTGATAAATTTTTTCTCATTTTCACGTGTTTTTTTGCTGTCATATCGTGGGCATATAAATAAATCAAATGCTGAGTTAATACAGAATTGTTGGAGCCGCTTTTGAGAAAATCGAAAAATAGATTTTACCCCCGTCAGTCATGGAGACACGAGATTTATATATATATGAAGAAAGATGTATTTGAAATGTCCTGCCCATCCTGACCTTGCAATCGTACGACTAGTTTCCACCAGCAGTTCTTTGTTCGTCCATTGATAAGTACTCTGATCCTAAACGCACCGGTTATTGATCAGAGCACTTTTGTCTAGCATATTTTATTAATTTTTTATGGGGCACTAGTAACTTCCCAAGTCACAGCTTTTATCAATGCACTGAATACCCCTTAATTCAAGATTCTAGGGATTTTTCGTGTTTTCATTACCTTTGAGATATAGGAGAAAGATCTGTTTGACTGGTCATCCACTGTCCTATTTCAGCACTTTGGTCATTTATTGAGTTAAATGTGGAGTCGAAGTATTTAATTGTATCTACCTTTGGCACGATTTTCCTTCAGTGCTGACCTAGTGGTCGGGATTGATTTTTCGGCATACAATTATACATTTAGCTTTATCTTCATCCAAATTCAAATAATAGGATTAAATCATTTTATTATACAATTCTAATGAAAAGGATTAAAATCGGATACAAACCTTTTTTATTTAACCAAAAAATAATATTTCGTTCGAAATTTGCCTCAGTAAAGTAAGGGAAATGTTTCGGTGCTTCAACGCAAAGCTATCCTAGTGAAAACAGTCACTTTCCAAAAGAGCAAGAAAAATCCCTATAATGGTGAACCACAAATTAGTCCATTTCCAAAAGAACAAGGGCAGTCCCGGTGTGTGTGTCAAAACCGTACCAAATAAACCGTACGATCCTGAAATGGGATATTTGGTGTATGTATATGCCCGCGATGTCACAGCAAAAACGTTATCAAAATTGTCAACCGGAGGGGGCACTTTATTTAATAAATTTTTTCTCATTTTTACTATACAATTGCCTCCAAGTAGTCCCCAATACAATAGTCCCCTGACACCACACTTCATTAATATTACGAGCTATTTGCGCAGCGCTGCGCCCAAATTTAAATTCGCAAAAATAAATTTGACGAAAATCCACTTCGACTTTTACAATTTAAAACCTTTAAACAGACTGAACAAAAAGATTTTCCGAATTAAATTTATGATGAAAGAGAGGGTAATAAATAAGGTATTTATTATGGTATATAAGGAATGAATATTAGGATTAGCTTAGTTTACAGAATTGGTGTTAAGATATTGGACTGGAGGAAACCTGCATTAATTTCGCATCAACCCAATAGATTTAGAACCCTGGGCTCCGCAGTCCACTCCATGCCCTGGGTCACTCTCTTCCATCTGATTCCAAACGTCCTCAGATCTGCCTCCACATCTCTAAGGGTTCTTGTCTAATGCATTCTGTTTACATGACTTAACCAGCCTTGCTTTTCTAATGGTGGAGACAAAATCTGGAGTGTTGTATAATAACATCATAGTTCTCATTGATCAATTGACAATAATCTCCATTGATCTTCTCGGTCATAAATCGTTCGCAGAGTTTTCCTTTACCAAGTGCTTAGATGGTATAACATACGACAGGAAAACCTTTTTCAAAGACCAGTAGCACTTATCATTTCCTCTTTTTGGTCTACAACGTTTAGTTTATTAATTACTTTGAAAATTTGTCCGTTTATCCTAGGAGCTTTAAAAAATTAGCCAAACATCCTAACCATTTTAAAGCCTTAAAATTAATTATATTTTCAATTTTTATTGTACTAAAAGCAATACGTTGATAAGACGAGTTAACAATTAAAGATCACATTAAAGTTTGACATTTTGCAATAAATTTAATAATATTATTATATTACATTATATATAGACAAAGACAAATTCGGCATAATGTTTCTGGAAAATTAGATATTCAGTCTTTATGAAAATTTAATGCTCTTTAATAGTAAAAATATAAACTTTTGATCTCTTTTAGTTCTAGCTTTAAGAAAAAAGGGAGCTAATAGTTAAAAATCAGAAAAGAAAAAAAAACCCTGTCACTATTTAAAAAGAAAGGTAGAGAGACCGTACCTTTTGGTTGAAAATTTTATTTAGAATTGCAAGTATTTATTTGTCTGTTGGTTAACAGTCAACTTTTCACGAAGCTAATAAATGCCAAGAATCAAAACCGTATCTCAATGAATGTATTTTGAAAAAGATTAGTGAAAAGAAATTTTTTTCTATTCCTATTCTCAAATTTTCACAATTAATTTTTTAACCTATAAGGGTAGGAATAATCTTTTTCGTCAAGAATCTATTAAATAAACACCCTTTTAACCGGCTGTGCAAACCCTGAATGTATTTATCGTTGTAGAATAGAACAGTGTTATTTTCTTACTCAGCAGTTGTTTGCTTAGTTGTTCAATTATTTGCTCTGTATACTATAAGGTGCACTACGCAGATTTACATAATCGCTGGGACATATACATACATTTTATTCTTCCAATTAAACTAATTCTTCATTTTTTAAAAATATACCAATATTGTGAAAAAAATTACATATAATATGTGTTGATCTAATAATATCTATACTAATATCCATTCATTAATTGAATGGCAAAATATTGTTCTGAATGATTTGTCGCCGTTTTTTAATTAGCTTCATAGCCCCAAAAATTATTGGAACAATGAAAATTGAATGTCCTACCCAACTCGGTGGTTTCTATTGGAAAAAGGTACCTAGATATAGATGAGAAATCATTATCACACCATATTATTACTGATTATACTTACTGATATGTACTTAAAAATTAAATGATAAATTTATTTTGACATAATTGTTGAAACTAATCCCTATTTTTAGGTGATCACAATTTCCCCACCCCAGATGAGCCTGTCTTTATGTTGCAGGTCGCGCACGATGTAGCCTAGCGAACAATGGTCCCTAAGTCTGGGGCGCGAGTTGACTTGAGGTGGGTCGCCAAATTTGTATTAGTATTTAGTCGAGTTTCTAAAATTACTTAATTTGTTTTTTTGTTTTTTTTTATGACTACTTGTATCAACAATTTGAAATACTGAAATTTAGTTTTACCATAAAATTTATGGTTTCAAAATGTTTTCTTTATTCATTATTAAAATGCATATACACATAAATAAATAGTTAATACTTCGACTCAATATAACAGAAGTAGGAATCGAATCCTAAACATTACAAGAATATCAGTTCAAGGAAGAAGAAGACCTAGAACTAGGTGGGAAGATTAAATATGTACGGAAATGGGAATTCAATAAAACAGAAGAGTTAAATAACTGTATGTAGTGAATAGACCTTCGTGTTTATATTGATTTAAAAAAAATCCAGGATATTGCTTATATTTTGAATGTACCACACAGTAAAAGCTAAAATAATGAAAGAGTTATCGCTAGGGTATACTTGTCGGAATACATACTTCCCTTATTGATTGACAAATTTATCGCTATTTTCATTCAATCATTTTGGTATGAATATCTATTGTTTGTCCCATTGGTGTCACTTTGACCTTCCATGATTACAAAGTTGAAATAGAATTTCGTGCCATGCAAAATTGGTTATAGCTTCTTGCTCTCAACTTCATTGAGCTCTAGCCCCTCTTTTATTTTAACATAAAGGAAGTGAACTATTCCACTTTCCTCGACAGTTCTCGTTAGATGGGAAAAGGATCGATGTAAAATTCTCTAAAACCCACAAATACGTTCAGTGATAACTGATAGCCTCTAACAGTTTCAAGTACGGGCGAGCGCTCGGGGCCTCGCATCGATTATTTGCAATTTCCGCAAATTTTGTCCTTTTTAACCCCAATGAAACTATAAATAAGTTTAAAAATAACTATAAAAGTGAGTTAATAGCATTTCATTTTTCGACGACTATTTATATCGACTATTTATATGAGGTTTAAAAAGAAAGCAAATGGATTCCGTTCTTTAGGATGCACTGGGTTAGACCTTTAGCCGGAGTAAGCTAGTATTGGTTTCGCAATGATTACTTAGAGCGTTTAATAATAACGGTTATTCTTGTTTTGCTTTTTTGAACTATAACTCGTTATTTTTCTCCCGTTTTCAACGAGATAAATTAGAGACTTCCATAATATTACCCTTGTCCCAAACTAGAAAATTATGTATTCATTT